>CP045893.1:24922237-24952984 GCA_013387185.1 Caligus rogercresseyi | reverse complement strand
TTAAAAGGTAAAAAGAGAGTAACACAGAATGCTAATCTTATTTTTTGTTGCTTACTTAGAAATGATTGTACCAGCATTCAGTAAAAAGGGAGGATAATCCTAAAATCTGAAATTTAGTTGATATACTTTTCTATAGAAGAAATGATTAATAGCTCCTATGCTTAGGAATTTGACAATCTTGTTGTTCATTGGTAAACTAAATCGCGTGTGTACGAAATATATATTTATTTCATTTGGAAAGGAATTTAGGAAGATCGATATTCGAAAAAAAACGGTCATAAGAAAAAAGCTTAAGCTGTAAGTATCGAGTAATTTTTCTTAAATATAACTTATTTATCGAGGAAATTATATATGATACACTGTATCATTAAGCATTATGGTTTAAAATTATTTACCTAAATACAAAAGTTATTCATCATATTAAAACAAAGCAAAAATATAGGACAGTTACAGCAATTATTAAAGTTGTTCCTTAAAAATTCAATTCAACTGAAAAAAATAGCAAAAATAGTACCTATAGTTAATTTTATTAATAATTTAACAATATTTTATACTAATATTCGTTATCCTATAGGATTACATGATACTTATAAGTTTAATGTTTAATAAAAGATAGTGTAATGTATCGCATTTAACCATAGAAATATAATTCAAAAGATTCTTATATAACTTCTAAAAATACTATGAAACAAAATTGCTTCTTTGTTTCATAGTTATACTATATGTATAATGTTCCCAATAAAATATTTTCCAAAAAACTAATAAAATGTTATTGATACGCACCTTAAAGAATTATAAACTTTTTTTTTCATCAAATCTATATTAATATGAAGTTATTGTGTAAAAAAATACATAAATAGACATTGTAATATAAATTAAACTTCATAAAAGATTTAAAAACGATTTTACATTTCTGACATCAAATATAACTGAATGCACTAAAAACAAATATAAGGATTTGTAAAATTCAATAATTATTCATTATTTAAAAAAAATGTGCATAAAAACTGAATGCACATCAACAAAAACATATACTAAGCTTAGTTAGTAATTTCAATAATTTTTCATTGTTTAAAAGATGCTTTGATTTGGTGGGAAGTACTTAATTTCTTTCGCGGCGACGGTCCAGGAGTTGTCCAGAAGCGACAGTATCTTTAGGGAAAGGATCATATCTTGCCGCCTGAGGGCATTATGGCTCTAAGTTCCTCGGATCTGATGCTTCGTTTGCAGTGAACTTTTTTGCAATAGGGTTTTTTTTCTTTAATGGGTTATTATTTAAAATGATACATAATAAAATAATACAATAATAAATAAAAAGAGCAACAGGGGTCGTGATAATAAAATCATAAATAAACATTGAAGTTTAAAATTAATCCTCTGAAGCAAGACCCATCACATCATTAAAACATCAAAATTTGAATTATAAAAGGGCTTTTGGTATTATAATCGCTTTAAAAGTATCTGATTGTTTTTTCTTTGATTAGGAAAGCCAAACAATACAACGGCTTTCAAAATGTTATTGGGACACTTGTCCAATCCCTTAACATTAAAAAGTAAAAAAAGACTTTAAAATTGACACCGCAGGGCAATCAGCAAAAGCATGCAACGTGGGACATATAATTTGCCACAGTCCTTGCAATGATTTCAAAAATAATACAATTAGAGGAAATCTGTAATTGGGCAGTAATTTTTTTCCCATCATGAATCCCTCACGTGGAATGCATAATTCTTTTCCTCCAATCATCAGGAAGCTCCAGTAAATATATGTAAAAGTCTACTAGTTATTGACCTCTTCTTGAGATTAGGAGGCTTCATCTTGAGATGCCAGGGACACGGCAACCTATGCGTTTTAGCAGCTCTTTGAAGAGGGTATTTAAATCTCCCATCCTCACAGAAATCGAAATGCATTGTAGATCTAAGATCATAAGCGCCATGAGCTAGTGCTAAATCCTCTAGAAAAAGTGGGGTGCTCAAATTTCTAAAGAAGAATGGCTTGCTTGCATTTTGATGAATTATGTCCATTATATTTTTTCCACTATATGCCGGGCTAAACTTTCAAATTATACGCTGGGCTGCTGCCCATATTTTGATAAAGATTCTGTTGTCTTATTAGTTAAAATGGTTCCAAATAAAAGCCTTAAATAAAGATTGCTATTGGAGATACCTCTTCTCCATTCCGTTCTGGATTTTTGGTTAAGTCGATAAAAACTTTATATAATCTTTGGAATAATAAAGGATAAAAGGGTTAAGCCTCCACCCATTAGAGACTTTGGCCTCTTTAGTGCAGGGAGATATCTCTTATGAAAAAGAGCAGAGAACCATAAATGCTCCTCTTCAATGACTTTTCTGCGATTAGGGAAGAAGCTGTTGCTCTATACAATACACTAGGGACAATTTGAGTATTGTATAAATCAATCCTCTTTTGTAAATTAAAATTGTTCCATGTGGAAATTCGATTTGGAATTGAACTGAACATTATTTTCCAGTTATCAACATGGATCCCTTCCGGTCCCCAGTCAATCCTAAAATAAAGACTTTCCGTCTTACTGGGCAACCCCCAATATTATGTTTTTCCTTTGCGTCCCATGCGCCAATAGGAAGAACAAACGTCTTCGATCGATTTAACTCTAATCCTGACCTCTTTCAGAATTTCTCAAAAAACCTCTAAAGAGTTTCAACTCTTTTGATGAGTTGGGTCTCCGTATTGGCTTCAACCGAGAGTGTTACGTCATCAGCATACAAATCGAGAGATGCGTGTAATCTGCCATCTTAACACCAAATCCATTATATTTCTTTTTTAGAAGAAGGACTAACTCTTCCATTGCTAAAACAAATAGAAGAGGGGCAGATTGGCAGTTCTGCCTGCAACTCTTCTTCAATTCTATGGATTTTCCCTGTACAACTCCAATAGAGATCAAAGATGATCCATTAAGTAGGAGTGCTCGGACTGGATTGAATAAATGTTTGGGCAAAAAACGTTTTACAGATCGAAGAATGTGGACATGTGAAATCGAGTCAAAGGCTTTTTTTGAAATCGATTCCTATGATTGCTCCGAATTTATTCCGCCTTTCGACAGACTCAATAACAGCTTGCACGTTTCGTGAAACATCCGAATTCTTCTGTGCTTTAAAAACCTTTTTGAGAGATACTAATCTTTTTATTTAGTTCCGGCTCCATCTCTTGGGCCAAAATACCCGAAAGAATCCTGTAAGAGTTGTTAAGAACAGTAATTGGCCTCCAGTGATTGAAGTCCGTTCCATTACCTTTTTTTGAAATCAGTACAATTCTCCCCTGGTGGGGGATTGGGAAGTTTGCCTTTCAATTCCATGGATTCTCCTATCTGAAGAAGGAAAGGAGCAGTTTCTTCCGGAAGGCGTTTGAATAGTCTCCCATCAATTCCATCGATTCCAGAGACTTTTTTATCTTTAAACTTTTTCTTAATGTAGGTTGAAATGCTTTCTAGAGTAAAGATCCTACATCTAGAATATACTTTTTTTCTGGGAAAGTTAAGTCGTTCTGATTGAACTACTTCGTGGAAGCGATTATGAAAATATTCCAATATTTCATTGGGTTTGGTAACTTTTTGTCACTATGCAATACACTTAATAGTTCTTGCAGAGTACTTACTTTTATCAATAAAGTTTTTAGTCGTACATTCGTCTGATTTTCCTTTTCAACTTTTGTGACATTTCAAACCTTGCCACTTCGGCGAGCCTAGAAGCTTTTTCCAATTCTGAAGAGAATGTTCTCGCGAATAGATAATATGCCATCATTAGCTTTTCCATTTTGTGTTGATCTTCTTTTGCACTTTTCATTTTACTATGATAAACTGTGCAGTATAATGCGAACCACACTTGTTAAGGTCCGAGCAGCCTGTTCCGCAAACGCTGAGTTGTTGAAACTTCCTAGTAATTATTTTTATTTTTGATATGTACTTATCATCCTTTAGCGTCCATAGTGGAAGTTTGAAACTCTACAATTGGGGAGAAATGCATCTCTAAGTTTATAATATAATGGCCAGAGAACGTTTCTGGCCTGTAAAAAACCGTTTTAACATGAGTTATCAAAGATGGAGAGATAAGTGCCAGGTCGATTCGAGAAGATTGTTTCCCATTACTCCAAGACACTAAATGACTTGGACTGATTTTTAAAATACAATCTACTAAATTCCATCCACTTATTATTGCATTAAAAAAACCGAGTCAGGATATTTGGGCAAACGATCTAAATCAACATTAAGGTCATCTATTAGAATAGAAGGAAGATGACTAAGCATTTTGGAATCATGCAGAGCTTTAAAATATGCTGAAGAACGTGCATTAGGTCCATATGCGTTAATAAGACAAAAACTAAATCCATTTGAAGATATGTAAATTTTATGCCAGTCACTTTCTTGTGAATATTCTTCCACACATTCGGCCACGTTAATCTTTTTTGAAACGAACGTAAGAACACCTCTTCTGGACTGAGATCCTGTTTTTGGACTTGAATAAAAACAAAAATAAGCTATTTGTACCTATAACAATATTATTTATCTGCTAAACTTTAGTTTAGGACCTGTTAACAATATTGACAATTATTAGAGGATAATTTCTATTTCAAGGAGCTTTTGCCCTTTAACATTTTATCCCTTGAATTGCTCTTTCGATATCTTAGCAACCAAAATGTGAAATTAAATGATCTCCAAATTATACTCCAAATATTCTATTGTTACGCGAGCTGTTTGGCAAATGGCATCGTCTAAATGAACCAAACTTTGTGAAGATAATTTGCTTCAATTCTGTTAAATTTTACAAGGCTGGAATGCTTACACTTATTATTTTTTTGTGGTACATTATAATATAGATATTTTCCTTCCCCCTTATATTGAAATCTTATGAAATTTCGATAGTATGTGTTGATTTGGAAATTGGATTTTTTTTCTCCATTGAACTTCAATTATTGAACATTTGTAATGCTTTGATGGTATATACATATGTACATTCATAAAAACCTTCAGCCAAACTACAAACAACTGTATATATATAATATATATATATATATATATATATCATAGGCGTAAGAGACAGGGGGCGCGGGGAAAACGAATGAATGAAAATATAAATACCGTAGACTAAATAACACTGCTAGCATAACATGGACAAGTTTCTGACGCAGCTCCATCGTAAACGCAAAGCAGAGGATGAAGTAACACCAGATGTGCTTCCAAATGTAAATATATAAAAAAGAAAACCTGTTAAACGGAACATAATTACACAATTAAGGTGTTAGAAAACTGCTACGCTTATTACAAACTGCAGTTTATGGATGTTCACTTTTATTTTTTCAACAAAAAAAAGGTTGTAGTTTGTATTAATTACAATGTGTGAAATAAACTGCAATGAACTCTGAGAACAAAATGTGTGTATGTCCTTTTTTTTGGGGGGGGGGGGGGGCGCAAAAATTTCTCGTGTACAAAGGGGGGCCCAGCAGAAAAAGTTTGGGAACCACTGCTACAAAGAAAATATTAATCTACATAGCTTCTTCGTTTCGAATATTTTGTCACCGATTTAACAGTTCTTGTTAAATTCAGGCAAATTGAATCCTGCCCCCCCAAACCAACCAAACTTCTCCCCTACGCCTATAAATTATATATATATATGGTCAGTTTTAAAATCCCAAATTTATATTTTATATAGCTGTTTTAATTGTAACATCAAGTACCATTTGGTGTATTTGGTTTTGATTTATATTGCCTCATTATGCCATTGCAGATTGATTTTAAACTAAAATGTCTGTTAGATATTTTTTTTTGCCTATATGGTTCGATAGAATTGCATCCGATGGATATAAATAAGCATTATAGTATTAAAATAGTCTATCGAACCTAGGATCAGATATTTTTATTCTTTATTTCCTTTTGCCATAATTGACATGTTGCCAAATTGTCCGATTTACCATTTGAAATTTAATCATGTAATATTTTTTGTGAAATAAATTCAGAAAACATAACATATACTTAGATTAATCGGATATATTTATTTTGTTCCCATATAATCGTCACAGATTCTCAAAAAAATAATATCGACGGCTCTAATAACTATTTTGAGCCATGAATATGTACACGCTCTCTATATATTATGTTATATGCCTGCATTACCTTTGTTCATCATTTAAAATATTTTATACTTCCTCGTAAATAGATGTCTTCAATCGTTTTTTAATAAAATAACTCAATACAAATATTTAGTTCATACAAGAAAAAATATTATAATTTTAAACGAATACCTATTTTATTTTTTTGAAAAAAACATCTCCATCCATGAAAAACCTTTTCACTTCCTCGAAAGAAAGGCCTTACTTCTTTGCATAAGCTGGAAAAAACCAAACATTTGAAATGATAAGTGTGTTATGCAATTTCGTTCTACTTTATATTGATCGACATATCTTAAATACTCCCATATATAAAAAAGAACGTAAATAATTCTATGATTTGTTTATGTAATCTCAAATTGCAGAACATATTCATATATAGCATCCTTATTAAGTGTGTTAGCTCAGTGAAATGTATGTTCAGCCCTCAATGCCAAGCAGACAGTTTCGAGTCCCAACTTTGAAAAGATTCTTGGTTAAGGAAATAAGTTTATATCTAGTTTAAATCTGTTCATAAAAAAACTTATTGCAAAACGGTTAACTGCAAACAAATGTATCAGATCTGAGGAACTTAGAGCCATATTGCTCTCAGCGGCGGCAAGATATGGAGTCCTTTCCCTAAGGAACCCGTCGCTTCTGGACAACTCCTGGACCGTCGCCGCGAATGAAATTAAGTACTTCCCGCCAAAATCAAAGCATCTTTTAAAAAGAATGAAAAACATTATTGAAATTTACTATGCTTAGTATATGTGTTATTGTTGTGCATTCAGTTTTTATTGATGTAAGAAATGTAAAATCATTTTAATCGCTTATAAAGTTTTAATTTTAGACTACAATGTCTATTTATGTATTTTATACACAATTACTTCATCTTAAAAAAGATTAGATGAAAGGAAAAAAAAAATCATAAAATAATTAAACATAGATTTAAAACTAAATAACATAAAAACTGGCTAATATTACTCACACAATCTTGGACTTAAAACTGAACATGATTATTTTTTAGGTAAATAAGAACGATTTTTTATAAAACTCTATGAAAATTAGACATTTTTTCTTTTTATTATAACTATTCAGTTAATGCCGCCCCTGGAAAATTGGCTGTCGTAGATTGGATCTCCACTCAAATGCTTTGCCAATTAGGATATCTGAAATCTCATATCTTGCTGCTCTTTACAAATTGCAAGTCCCGCTTGTAGCTCCATCCAAACAACGAATAAATTTCTTCAAACAGCATAATTTGGGTTAAAAGGGTTTAGCTATTTATGGACATTGTCAGGGTTGTGACTTATCCGTGGTATTAAATACTAGTTCTAATAGTTAATATGCATCTTTGTCTTCTAAATATTGAAACATGGCCTAATTACGCGACTGTTTCACAGAATTATGTATTATTAAGGTAAAACTTTGTAAATGATAATAGTCAGTAATTTGAAGTTTATTTAAAAAATGAAACATTGGAATAAATTAAATTGGTTTTTAGATATGATCGTATCATCCCGGCAGCAATCAATCAGTAACATGACTAAATTTCTTAGGACAAGTTATACTTTTTGCTTGATTTGTAATAACTATATATTTAAGCATATTCAGGATGTCAAAACTTCTTTTACTTATCTTGTTATGGTTTGTTATGCTATACATAAAAAGAGATTTGTGATCCCATCAACTCTTTGCAACGAGGAGTTTTTTATTACTCTATCCCTAAATCGTTAAGATAAATCAAAAACAAGTTCATTTATTTCATACCAATGAGAGAAAATGTCTTCTTTATAAAGTTTACGCAATCCTCCAATGTCTCAGACATTCAACCGAGTTGTGAGCTAAAGGGCATCCCTTTCCATTACGCATCACATAATACCCATCAACGTGAAAAAAATGAGCTAGTTCGCGTAAGATGCAATCTTTTGTATGGGCAATACTATTAAATATCAATGAAATAACTACTTGTATATCATTTGAAATGCGTTTCTAATAACTAATTATCTATCCATTTGCATGGCGTCTCTAATTAGTAGGGTTGACGCTGCCTCAGGAGTGTGGTTGAAATCTGGCTGCAATGACGTTGAGTATCGAAGCTCTTGCGCGAGTCAATATACACCAACAATATTTGGTCAAAAGGTCATCTGCCTGTAAGACAACGAGTTAATGCCAAGAGAAGAGACAACAGTAAGCAGCACTGGTCACTTTTTGTTCTTTGATTCGTACAAAAATGCTGCAATTCTCTGAATAAGGAATTATAATTTTTTTTTATAATATTCACTTTTAGACTACGGACATATTTATATTTATCATTAGGATATTTCCCGTTCTCTCGATTTTTTTCGTTCTCTTTTAGATACAATAGGGTATTTTTCTGCTTCAGGTTTGGAAGCGTTATCCTTGTTTAATATTGCAAGTTTCTGCCCATAACTTGCTTGGCATGTATTGTTATTCGTGTTGCTTCCATGTGGAATATGATACCGGATTAAGTTCCGGTGAGGGGGTCCAATCTAGGAGCTAAACAAACAAACAATGATTTGAGATTCATTGCAATGAAAGAAACTACCCAACAAACTTCATCCAATGACTTAAAACCCAAAAATATAACCCATGACTAAAGTTTTTATGACTTTTTCGTGTCATGTATATGGATACCAATAACTTAAGGAATATATTACACATCGGTCATGTGCTTTTAAAGCTTAGGAGACTCATAAAGATAAATTATCTACTTATTTTAGATTTGGGTAACACATCCAAATACTGGTTTACAAGTCAAGAAAGTGGTCAAACCTGATTTCAAATGGTAATGGAGTTCTTTAGATCTTCTATGAATAGCAATGCACTCTTACATCGACATAATGGTAGACTTCTTCATAATGCGTCCTCGTACAAATATCATCCATGTGCACCGTTTGAGATGGTAGTTTTTTAAAAGGGGAAACAGAGTAGTGGTTGGGAATATTTATATAATAAATGTAAGTTAATATGAACAGAGAGGACGTTTGAGGGCTTCGACGAGCTTATAGTAGCCAATAAGCCTGTATCTTATGACGGGTTCGCTGCTTCAAGGCCTAGGGCCTGTCACAGTCAATGCGAGAGGCAACACACGATATCAAGTGCTCAGAGGGCGGTCAATACTCTTATGGGACTGGTTAGGTCATTCTAGTTTTGATAGGACATATCAAATTCACTATTAAATAAATATTTAATACCTATGATTTTAAAATAATATATATAGACCCATCGTGTAAATATTGTGGTTTCCCCTTGTTATTTATTTTTTATAATATATTTTTTTATTTACATAGTCGAGATGGCTAGAATTATGCTAACTCGCAAATAAAACCATACAACAACTCAAAGAAATCATAAGGATAAAACCAGTAGTACAAAAATAGAATGAATTATGGTTATAATAAGTAACAGATATAAAACCACTGCAAAACGACAATCCACACGGTATGCCAAACTGGGCAGCTTCATTCTTTGGAGTACAAGTCAATGCCCGATTTGCTTAAATCTTTATTTTCCTCACAAACCTGTTCATTTATTTTGGTAGTCTGTCACAAAGAGCAACAAAACAATGAAGTACATCCTCGATTTTTATTTTTCATTGACAGACTTTAAACAATCATGAACTTCTGACTTGTTTATTTCTCCGAAATATAAAGTTTACTTTTGAAAGGAGTCAAATAGTAATACAAATAATATATATGTATATATCAGGAAACGACCGAGTACCTGGCCCGGTTCCCAACTGTTTTTTAACGTCCCGGTCCGGCCTGGTGTCTAAAAATCACCAGGCCGGGACTTAAATATTTTCGTTTATTCGTCATTCTGTAAGTGATTACTTTTTTTTTAGAAAATAATTTCTTAAATTAAATAAAAATTTAGAAAATGTTTTCTAAAAAAACGTCGTCACTTTCAGAATGACGAAGGAACAAAAAATTTACCGAAGTCTCGGCCCGGCTGAAAATTTAAGTCCCGGCTGTGTCCCGGCAAAGTGTCCTGGTCATTTCCTGATATATATATGTATATATATATATATATATATAATATATTCTCACATTCATTATCATCAAAAATAATCCTTTCAAATTTGCAACTAGTAACTCTCTCCAAAGACATTAGAAGATCTTTTATATTCGTTGTCCATTCATAATTTAATTACTTCCTTCTAGTATTATACTCAAATAAACAAGTTTTTGTGAAGTACAAAAAAAACACCGAATATTTCAAAGTATGATGCCAATCATTAAAAAAACTTGTTCACTGTCTTGACGATGATTGTGGGGACGTGCCTTGCTTGAAGGTGATTGTGAAATCCTTATCGGCTGAACTCCATGTTTGCTGTATGTATACATTAGACTTTGTGTTGGGATGAACCCCCACCTATGATATTAAAACTTTATTAACTTCATCAGGCTAAGTGAAATTATTTAGATTGACTTCAGAATGAAGCGAATATGATTGTTGTTAGGTAAAGATTATTATGAGAATAGTCAGTGGTATATTATTTGGTATTAAATAAATAGTTTGAATGACTCTTCTTTCACTTCATAAGAGCAACTACAATTATGTGGTCAAGTTAAATAGAATCATTGAGTGCCAAAGGTTTTCATAACATCAGATATACATGGCGAGACCGAAGGATTTAAATATAGAGGACAGGGAAATCAAAGATGTTCTAAGAAATATGATAAAATTGAATTGCATTTAAGCCCTCGGTTCAATTTTTATTTTCCATATACATTTCATGATGTGATGTTCGTTTCATGAAGACTTTACTTCTTAATTTCAATATATGACTGTGGTTTGTATAAAGCTTTACCACATTTTGGGTAGGTTTAAACTCATTCATTTTATACGATGAAAGGGCAATAAATCAATCTTACGCTTTTAGTATGACCAAATTCAAGGCCGAAATTTCAAGAAAATTTATAATCTTGGGAACCTTGCCACCACAATCTCCCCTAAAAATATTTTGATTAAGACAATCAGTAAAGTTTAAAAATATTAAATTATGTCCTACTAAGCCCGCTCTGATCCCTTAAAGATCATAGTCCAAGTGCTTGTTTAAAGCACTTCAGTTACCTAATGATACAACATTTTCTTTATTGTGATATGTGCAATGAAAACCCCCGTGAATAATAACACAACAGTTGTTATTATTATGATATTATGCTTCACTTCCCTCCCGCTTGTTTAGGTGCAAATATGAATTCAAAAAGAAGAAATCCATCCTTAAAAAAATCTATCGTTCTTTCTCCTGAATCCAAGCTCTTTGCAACTCATTTGAATGAACTCCTGCAATATCAATATTTTTATTATTGAAAAAGGGAAAAATTGTTTTTCCATCCTATCGCATGATCGTCCTATTTTATGAAAAGAGAAAAATCAAGTTGCCAAGTGAAAAAAAGTATGTTTCTGAGAAGTACTTATAATTTCGTTATAAATAATGATAGTCAAGGAAAGTGTTTGCTCCAGGATTTGCATATCTCATTGAGAAGAATACACTCTTCTACCACTCTTTCGTCAAAGGAGGGATGTAAATTAAAGAGAAAATACAAAAAAAGAATAATATAATGGATGAAAATGAATTTATTTTCTTGCTAGTCAATATTACTGAATATGCTACCAAATATTTTTATAAATATATATATAATATATATATATATATATATATATATATATATATATATATACAGGGTGGGGCAAACTAACTTCCTTTTTTAAAATTTGTGGCATTTGGTGTGTAGTTGTAGTGGAGAAGTGAGCGTGGGCTCATTTCAAAGAGGCAGGCGTAAAGTTTTCTTGGAAATACAGTCAGTCACTATCATGCGTTGGAGCAGAGAGGAGCGTGCGTTTGCCGTGGAGGCGTATTTTTCCAACCATCAGTCTGTGATTGCAACCCAGCGCTAATTCACCCAGTAAATTCAGAGCGTTATGTTAAAATGCTACAGGATTTTTTTCTCCCGCAAATTGAAGAATTAGACCTAGGGCAGATTTGGTTTCAACAGGACGGAGCAACGGCGCACACCTCAAGGGCTTCAATGAATGTTTTGCGAGGACACTTTCCGGGGCGCCTGATTTCAAGAAGAGGCGATTTGGAATGGCCAGCCCGTTCACCCGACTTATCCCCTTGTGATTTTTTTTGTGGGGTTACTGAAATCCCGAGTTTATGTCAACCGCCCAACAAACCTGGCAGATTTGAAGGCCAATATCAGAGAGGAAATAACCAATATACCCGCCGATACGCTGGCGAGGGTAATGGAAAGTACCAAAAATAGGTTTGTCCAGTGTATCGATTCTGGAGGATGTCATCTAAGTGGTGTGATTTTTAAAACTATGTAAAATAAAACTTTAAGGATGTGCTTTCATTATGAAACAAAAATAAAACCTTTCTGAATTACACAGCTTGTTTTATTGCCTTTGGAAAAAAGGAAATTAGTTCGCCCCCCCTGTATATATATATATATATATGTGTGTGTGTGTATATACCATTTACTTTGCAATCTTCAGTGTAATGAGAGTTTAATACACCTTGCGTTGAAGGGTCATTATGGTTTTTTAGTTATTATTGTATGTACCTAACATTTGAGCCTATATTTGCTGCCTGGTTGACGTCACAATTAGAAACAAAGATACAGAAAGAGAGAGCTATAATATAATCATGCCCAGCTGGCGGTCCAAAAAGCCTTTCATCCAAACCTTATTAAAAGATCCTTCGAGTCAAAACTTTATGGTTATATGTAGACAAGGGTACTAGGGTGGATTGTTGGATCAATTTAAGTATATTATGTGTATACAACGCTCTATAACTTTTTTTTCTAGAAGGGGCTCAGTTAAATTAAAAGCAATGGGTATAATAATACAAGTAACCGAACTTATAAAAGAAGACATCCTCATAAAAGCAACTTAATAGAACCATTTGGTCCAAAAATGATGTTCATTTTGAAATACTTTAAGTATATATATATAGGTATATATATATAATATATATATATATATATATATATATATATATATATATATATATATATATATATATATATATATATATATATATATATATATATATATATATATATATAATATATAATAGTTATAGCGCAATCTCAAAGTGAAAATATAACCTGTGCTTGTGTAACTCGACCTGTGTGGCTCTCGATAAACTTAGGACAAACTCCACAGCCACGTGACGGTGGAGTACAAGTTTTTTCATTTTATTTTTCTACGTCCGATAATTGGAGTGGTGATATATTTTTCGTCAGGTTTGATGAAAAATAATAATCATTTTTCTTGAGGTTGAATAATTGTTTTATTAAATAAAATACTAATTGCTGGAATAAGTGAACTCCATTCAAAGGATTGACAATGAAGACCCATGAAGAAGATAATTTTAGTATTTGAAAGGATGCATTTCCTCTCTCTGAACACCTCATGTCCACTCCTCCGGAGCCACGAGTAACGTGATATTTTTTGTTTATTAATACCAAATGATTTAAAAAAATTCTTAATACCTCTCCATTTCTGTCAAAAATTATCACAATTAGACAAAAACACTGTCTTTTTTATCCTTACCTTATGAGAGGGCCTCATCTCCCCCCCATTTTTAGTCTTACAACATTAAGACCTTTCAAAAACATATGTAAGATTTCCCTCTCGTCTCAACAAGTATCCCCCCCCACATTAATTACTCTTGTAGTTATGTTTTTTTACTCCTTTGAGGGTTGTTAAAAAAAAATGTTTGTGGTAATAATTAATATTTACATACAGACTCAAGGAAAATGCTATGGCATTTTTATTTTTGCATCAAGGAACACACTATAATGTTTGAAGTCTAATTTATTTGTCTCCTTAAAGAGGAAGCGCCGCAACATTTTAATTTCTGTTCTATTAAAGGATGTCTTTTGTTGTCGTTCTCGCAAATTCATCAATAAAAATAAGAAGTGATCCATATTACTGAAGCACCGAAATCTGCAGAAGAAAAAATTTTATGGAAAAAGTCAGCTATCGGTAAAAAGTTTCCTCATTTAATGGAAGCCATGGGAACAGACTACAATGTCAAATTAAACGGAAATCCAAAAAATATTCCCAACTTCTTACTGTTAATGGAAGAATATTTCAAGTGGAGCAGCCTCGACGCCAAAAACAATGTTCTAATTGCTTTAGATTTGGCCATGGAAAAACAAGGTGTGAATATCCAAGGAAAGGCCCAAATGCTTGCACACGATGGATGAGCAAACAGTTGGAAAACATTAAGTTGGGAAAGATTAGCTTTCTGTCTGAAATTTCAAAGGACGGAATAAATGAGAGCCCGGAAATCATAATAGCGGATGATAATAGAAGTGAACAAGATGAGCTGAATGAAGCAAACCAAGAATGTGAAGAAATGGAAGACCCTCAAAAATCAAACCAAGAGCCTGAACAAAAAGAATCCCCCCAGAAGTCAAGCCACTATGACGAAAATAAAGAAAAACCTGAAGATTCCTCCAATCGTAACGGTTTAAATATGCGAAAGGAAGAAAATTATATAAAAGGAAGTCATTCAAAGGAAAAAACGAATTCGAACTCAAGACCTCAAAGCCCCCAGACTGAGGAATTCAAACGAGATCCATGATAAGTGTTTTTTCAGGAAACTTAAACGGAGCCTCGGATTTTAAAAAGAAACAAAGATTTTATAAGCACCTAAAACTGATAGACTTTCCGGATGTAGTACTCGTCCAGGACCTTAGAATTATTGACGTATGTGACTTAAGGATATTCGAAGACACATATACTATTCATCTATGTCCTGCTGTAAAGGGAGTAAGTCGCCATATGCATAGGGGTTGTGCTGTTTTTATTAAAAAACATTTTTATAGTCAAACAGTTAATTTATTGGACAATGGGAACGGAGTTTTGGTAAAAACAACTTTGGAAAACCACGACATATTCATCGGCAGCATTTATGCACCTTCCTACTCAAAGGAATTCTTTGACCGGACAATCGAAAATCTTTTGTGCTCAATTGATAGTTTGGCTGAAAATATAATCATTGGGGGGGATTTCAATGTGGTGAGAAATCATCACATCGACACAAAAGGCTATGGTCAAAAACATAAAAATGCAAAGGCCTTCGGAAAATGGATCGACCGCCATGCTTTGTCTGATCTGGCTCTTCAAACCGGCGAAGCAAAGCATACATTTACGGTCAAGAGGGACGAAAAAATAATATCCTCAAGGCTGGATCATATTTTTGTATCTAATAATCTTGCAGGAAGAGAGACAAAACTGGCCACAATTTCTAGTATGGACATATCCGATCACCTTTTTCTCCTGGCTGAACTTAGTCTTGAGAAATCGAAGTCAAGAAACAGAGTATGGAAGCTAAATAGCAATACTCTAAATGATAAAGACTTCAGGGAAGCTGTCGAAGACCTCATAGATGCTTTTCATAACCATATTGATAAAGGATATAACCCGGATAAAGCATATATTGAATTCAAAAGAATGGTCAAATCAATAGCAAATATGGTTCAAAAAGAGGAAGCGCAAAAGCATAAGGCATACCGGAAAAGAATTGCCGATTTATTAGCTACAAATGAAGAGGATGCTGCTAGGTTAGAATTAGAAAACATCATGAAAGAACAGACTGAAAAAACATGGCTTCAATCAATGGGGAGGAGTGTTGAAATAAACAAAAAAAACTTAAGTACAACGGGGAAATTCAACAATAAGGCCGCACCACGAAGCAGGGGATTCTTTGATGAAAAAGGAACCTTGACGTTCATAGAAGAAGAAAAGTCTAAAATAATTCAGCAATTTTATTCCAACTTATATAAAGAACAACCAACTTCTAGAAATGAGGATCTGTTTAGTTTTCCAGTGAAAGCTAGCCCAGAAGCACAAAGACTCATGGATCCACTTAGAGAAGAAGAAGTTTTAGATGCAATTAAAAAATGAAACCAGGAAAGGCAGCAGGCCTGGACGGGATTGGAGTTGAGTTTTACAAAAGTTTTAGAGACTTGATACCACCGCTCACTAGAGTTTTAAATTACTACTTGGAAAAAGGACATATACCAGCACGCCTAAAAAAGGGAGTCATAATAGTTTTCCCAAAAAAAGGAAAGGATCCGAGAAAAGTTGAAAACCTTAGGCCTATCACTCTTTTAAATATGGACTATAAAATTTTAACGAAATGTATTGCTCAAAGACTGGGGAAATTTATCGAACCATTTATTCCAAACTCTCAGTTTGGTTTTCGTCAAGGCAGACATATTGGTGACGTGACATTTTCTATTCAACGTTTTTTAAATAACAGAGAATTGACGGAGGAGGAATACGGTGTTATAATGGTCGACTTTAAAAAAGCGTTTGACTCGGTGAGTCACAAATTAATAATAGAACAGTTGATGCTATTGGGAGTGCCGGACAGCTTTATTAAATTAGTGAGATCGCTCCTCAAGGATAATATTTCTCAGATTGGAGCTCTGAGAGAAAATGTCATAAATTGTAGAAGGGGAGTAAGACAGGGAGATCCTATATCCCCTCTCTTCTTTCTCGTAGCGCTGCGGCCTCTTCAGATGAGAATTCAGGAGGATATTAAAGGTCCTGTCGTCGGAGGGGAGAAGTTCACCAGCTTATTCTTCGCTGATGATGCCTACTTCATATTGGGTGAGGAGATCGTAGATCAATATCAGAGACTCATGCGGATAGTGGATGCCTTTGGAAAATATTCAGGGCTGGAGATAAACTTCGACAAATCCCAAGTCATATCCAACAGTGGTGATCTCCGAAGTCGGGTGGGTCGATTGGAGGTAGTCGAGAGGGCGGATGTCCTTGGTGGAATTGTGGCGAGATCTGGAAAGGAGGAGGATATTCTATTAAGAATAAAACAAACTATTTTGGGTAAGACTAGAAAAATTGGTGGCCAAAGCTTATGTCTATTTGAAAGAATAAAATATTGGAATTTAGAATGTCTCCCAGCACTCAATCATCTATTAAGATTGATTTTATATGACTCAAAGATTGCAGAAGGGCTGGATAAAATGGCCCAAACCTCGATATTAGCCTGTCCAAAAATAATATCAAAAGAAAGACTTTACACAACAAAAAACAAAGGAGGCTTGGGAGCTCTAAAAGTCGACATCCAATGGAGAATACTAACATACTCATGGTGGAAACGTCGAAAGACGGACTTTCTATGGGCCCGACTGATTTCAATGGAAAAAAATGAAGGGACCGGACTCTCAGGAGTTTGCATGGAAATAGAAAACAACATGCAATGGATTCAAGGCCATCATCAAAGTATAATTGCAAATAAAAATGTAAAAGTCGACATTAAAAAAGTCACCCTTGAACGATATAAAATAAATACAATAGCCGATGTAATTAATCTAAGTGAGCCAATACCTTCAAGTATTTTTTTGTTGAAACAAAGCTTAGTTGCTCAACGTGGGAAAAAAATAAAGGGATTGAACCTGCCTATGGAAAAATTCTCCAACCAGTTAATGAAAAAGGCATTATGTACTTCAGGAAAAAAAGAATGGAGTTCATCCATCTATTCGAACGGATTGGCCTTAAAACGGGCGAATTAAATACGTTCGTAAGGACTATAAGATGTCCATTGCTATTGCTAAAGCAACAAGAGCTAAAGTACATGATATGCACTGGGTCCTTTGCTTCACCTTTTAAGATGGGGAAAGGATCAGAGAAGACTTGCGTGCGGTGTGGAGTCCCAAACAAAACGGAGCATTACTTCCGAGACTGCAAAAACGTTGAAGAGCTAGTGCGTTTATTTTCAAACCAAGCTAAAAATATCTTGGACGAGCGTTGTCCTCTAAAGAGAAATTATATGGCCCGAGTGGAGGATCGATTAGGGAGCGGATTGTCTCACGGGGCCTCGTCAAGCTTCAGTCGATGGTGGATGCTCTGAGAAGACGGAAGGACGCTTGGTTGTTGGACTCGTGGGGTTCGCAACGAGGGAATTCGACAGCTCCTCAAAACACTCCTCACTCATGACGCCTGAAGTCTTAACACAACAAGCAATACGTCACTAACCGTTGACGGATAAGAAGCGTATCAAGAAAACCTGTTTTATTATTGATGGCTTATATTGTTTTATATTTGATCTTTTAAAGACATGTCTTTAAGGTGTTTTTATATGACATTCTAAACATAATTCTACTATTTGATACATATTTTAGATGATATTTTTATTGTAATAATTTTAACGTGAGAGAATAAAACGAATGTTTTTATTTAAAAAAAAAAAAATATATATATATACATATATAATATTATATTTTTTATTGGTTTGCAACGCATATTAATATACCGAATAAAAAATACCGATAGCATGATACCGGTAATAAAATTAGCATTTATATGATCTTTAGCAGTAGATTTGTATTTATTTATAATCTTGAAATTGAGGACAAAGCTCTATAATGTGTCGATACCTATTTAAATGGTATATTTGTCATACGATACTGATAACTGCGGTATATTTTTGTCTATCGAATCCGGGTTCTTCAACTTTTTAAGTATGCTTTTTATGATGGGACTTACAAACTCAGTATTAACAATCATTTCTTCAATTAAAATTCTTTTTTTGTTATTTATGTACAATCGTTAGAATGATGGTCCATTTATCTTCAGATATGATGACATAAAATATAGATTCCCTTTACTCATGTAAAGCTGCTTTATTTGGTTTATAATAACAGGTTATAGAAGAGGACTTCATTCAAAACAATATTCATAAATGCATGGATCGAGACGCATTCGATAAGAAATGATGCTGGGTTTGGAGGAGGAAATTCTTATCTTTGATATAACTTTCAAAGCTCAACAGCAGCCGGGAATGAAGTGATACCTTATTAGTACTGACAGCTTTTTTTTTATATTTATTTTCACTCTCCTTTTCTTTTAACCAATCGTGCTAACGAAAATAAGTCCTGCTAGGTTATTCTAAGTTATATTCAAATAAACTAACAACATTGTATTGTAATTTTTAAAATCCCATTCCTTCTCGATGGATTCCTCTGTGATATCAATAATACAATCAAATATTATTATATTATCTTTTACAAATACATAGTTATATTAGTTTTGCCAATAGTTTTAGGGGTTCTGAAGCAAGTGTCGAATCAACACAAAATATATACCACCACACACACACAGAGTTTAAAAAAACCGTATATCGTAATGGAATAATTAATATGTGTGTTAAACCGTTATAAGAATAATGTATTATATATATATGCAACATTTACAACATTCGTCTTTTAATGTCGGAAGAGACTAAAACCAGGACAAAGAGACGCTAACAATTATGTATCCTTAGGTACAGTTCATTTATTTTTTTAATAAAGCTTTTGTTCTCAAAAAATGAAACGGCCAATACCAATTCAATTCTGGTAGGGATGACAAAGAACAAACGAATAAATGGAAAGCGATAGCTTAGGAGAAGCCTGCTTGACTCTCAATGTGAGGGTACAGGTAGGACTACTCCCAAAAAGGGAAGGTCAATATTGGACAATTGGTCGAATATATTCTTAGAGTTAGACAAATACTTTTAAACAAATTTTTATATATTCTGTCAAGAAAAACTTATGTTATAAACAATAAACTCTGATTTTTTAAAGTCCCTTGTTTGAAAAATTGATAAAGTAAAATATCCATAAGTATTGCTCATTCAGTTTTGGGTTATAATTTATGAATTCATGCGACGATCCTCTACAGGAATATTTCCTTGTTTCAAACTCTAACTCAAAGCCAAGGAAACCATTTTTAATATTATCATCATATTTTAAATGCAATAGTAATCGTCACGACCCATTGAGATGTATTTTCTATGACTGAAGGATCTAATCTCTCTATCTCTGTATATATATATATAATTTTTCAATGAAGATTTAGTCAAGATCTATGATTTGGGAGTACAGGAAAAGAAGAAATTGACGAACCGAATTCTTAATTATTAGTCCACATAAAGTCACATAAAATACAGACTTCATTAAAAAAGAAAATAGATAGAGTCTGTGAATTTCATTTCATCATTTAAATTTATTCATTCCTTGGATAAACTTTTGTAGCCAAAAATAGCAATATAATTTATTGCCTCGTGAGAGACAAGAAGCATATTTATTTATTGTAGATGTATATATCCAGTTCTTAGGACATCTGAGCTCTTTAGGATAAGAGTATTTTTTTATATTTTCAAACGACAGGTAAGGCCTTAAGTCAAGATCTCTGTTTAATATGTTTTTTATATTCTAAAGCTGGATATTTTCCGTCAGAACTCCATCGACAAAAATAAATCCAATAAAAACAAAAAACTGTTTAGTATAAAAAAATATTTTTTTCTCTAATTACCCTCGGAGTCTTTACTTACTTAATAAATTCATTTTGACAACATATGTATAAGCATTTTAGAAGGAAATTGTGTTACTCATAACATATTTGAGCATTAAAGTTATGTTCGTTTTTATTTAATTCACTGTTATAAATGCAGTAAATAATTATCAAAAAAGTTGGACGTTGTACAACTAAACTTTATAAAATTATTATACGATTTCTGACGTTTACCATTTATGCAAACATGAAATAAACCACTTGGTACTATTAGTGGTCGTTTTAGAATAAAATATGTTATTTGATAATATCAAACCCATAACCTCCATCTACATACATTAAGTGAATGCATTTATTGACTTTCGTTCACTTAATACGGACAACCAAAGTATTTACCACATTCTGATGTACTGGAGAAACGAGAAGTATGTCACTGCTTATAAAACGGGGTCCCTAATTAAAAGTATACGATTCTGTCTTAGCTATCTGATTATTATTCATCCCGGACATTAGTATATTATATCAAAGAAGAAGAAGCTATGCCTATTAGAAACTTCTTATCTTAAAGGGTGATTCCATAAATTAACTACATATACAAACACAATCTTTGTATTAAAATTTACATAAATAATTTTAAAACAAAAATGATAGCACAATGTGTAATTACAAAATGATAGCACATGTGAATTTACAAAATGTCTATTTAAAAATTTTCACATATCCTCCTTTGACTTCACTACAGCTTTGAACCTCTCATGGTGGATTCAACACAGGCGGAATCTCTTCTCAACAAAGATTTTCACGGTCCAGGCCACCACAACAGTCAGAATGACGGGTTTGTATCTTGAAAAAAGAATTAAGACATCCCCGGCAGCTGGGAATCTTCTAAGAAGGCAAAGCCAACCTCAGTCATGGTCTGATATGACAATAGATTTCTGCCTGTATTTCCTCCACCGTTAGGAGGTTCAAAGCTGTAGTGAAGGCAAAAGAAGGATATGTGAAAATTTAATGAATAAAACATTTTGAAATTACACATTGTGCTATCATTTGTTTTAATAATTATTTGTGTAAAATTAATACAAAGATTGTATAGTTGTATATGTCAGTCTCATTTAAGTGAATCTGCTGTATATAAAAATATATAATTAAACATAAAAAAGTTTAAAATTAGCTTAATAAGCCCAACGCAGAAATAAAGTGATAAATACTAATCACGGTTAATAGCAAAAGACATTTATTATAATATAAATTACAAAAATGTATATCGATAAAATAAAATAAAAATAATCAAACACCAAAAGAAGCATTTGTGAGTTTAGTTACAGGCAAAACCGTAGATAATATGGGGTAATTCCACTTTGATTGAAATATTTGTTATCTTTGCTAAAACATTTTAAAATATGAATTGATAGTTCATAAATATCATGTCGAAACGCCATAACCGTCGTTTCATTAAATAAATTTGGCCAATGGTATTTAAAATCCATTGTCTCCTCGAGAAATAAAGCTCAAATGCTTCCATGCCGTTCATTTAATATCAAATGGCATATATTTAATTTAAAATGCATTTACTTGCGTCATCCCCCAATGAAAAAAGGTTTAATGCTATATATTTTTTTTGATATTATATATTATTATTACTTTATTGATATCTTCATTCTTGGTGTATTGAAAAGTAAAGGATTATAGTTGATGGTCATTAATAGAAAAAACAACTACCATATTATGACGTCACATTCAACAGGTTTATCTTTTTTATGTGTCAAATTAATTAGTTCAAATATAATTATTAACGGAAATAAAAGATGAGGAACAAAAAAACAAATGTAAGAAATGCTTTCATTTCTGCCATAAAACAATAGGCTATTACACATATATTCCTCCCTCCTTTCCAAGAAAAGGGCAAAGCGAAGGAAGATCACATACGCGTCATTTCATGCCCTTGACGTCATACTATATTTACTCCAGTGCTTGGTTGACTCTAGCAACAGGTTGAATTCACTCTATTACAACACATACTAAAAAATATATACAGAACTTTCTCCTCCATTTTAAAAAGGGGGCTTAATAGATAATAAGGAAGAAGAAAAAAACTCTTTCTCTTCTTTTATATATATATATCTCTTAGCATATTTTATTGCAATTTAACATATTCATATTTAAAAAATTGTAAATGGACTTATATACAGTCAACTTCGCCTAAATCGATTCTCTCGGACTGTGCAAAAACAATCGACTTAGGCGAAATTCGAGTTACAAATTTTGATTGCTAAGTCGAAGAAAAATCGATATACAGGTAGGCGTGTGGTGTGCACTCGCACACATGCAGTCGCAAATCATTGGCGGTAGCAGGTGGGCGAAGACACAATTTCTTTCTTTTTTAATTTTACCTCGCTTGGAGGAAGGAATATATCTTTTATATTTTGTGTTTTGGAAAGTGAGCACCCTCTTCGACTTATGCGAAGATTTTCTTGTTTATGTATGTGTTACTGTCAAATATCTTTCGACTTAGGCGAAATATCGACTTACATTACTTTTATTTCGACGCCCAATGGTGTCAATTACGAGAAAAAATGACTTTTGATATATAGATGGGACTTTTGATTATATTCGGTGACTTTTCGACTGATGCAATTTCGACTAAGGCGAAGTTGATTATATATGAATATTATTTATCCCTCATATGTAGGAAGGAAACGCTTTAATAAGGGGTAAGTGATCTACAGACACAAAATACAGTCTTTTGGATATATTTGAGAATGCATATGGATCTTTTAGATTGATGGAAATTGGAACTTCTTAATCTGAAAGCAGGTTCTAGCAGAAAAAGAGGAGAAAAATCAGATGATAAATGTAAAAAAATGAAAAACAGGAGTCAAATAAGGAAGATGCATATTTTAATGATTAAATTATTTGAATATTTCCAAATCATTAACGAATTCATTGAGTAGAATATTCCAATATTGCCTTTTCATATTATTTTTTTAAAGTAACTCTTCATACGATAACTTTGCTGCCAACTGAAAAATAATGTATATTGATGCGTTTCTGGGAACGTCATTAATGGCATCTATGGTCGAGAATAAAATATCCTGCATAATAGAAACTGTCATATAAAGAGTCTTTTAAAGTATGACGCAATGAATCCCCCTTGGGAGTTCATTATCAGCCGTCTAATTATTAAGCTTATCAGATTTTTAGAAGGAAGAAAGTGGGTGATTTTAATAAGTTATTGTAAACCTTTCCCTTTGGGAATTCAAGTTTGAAATAGATGCTTCAATCTGTTTTTGAATGTTAAATATTAATTATCCTGAATTTATAAATTTTATTATGACGTCAAACGCAAACATTTTCTCAGTCTTAATAATCAAAGGATTTACGAGCCTTTCACGGATGAATATCTATACTAATAAAAAATAATCCGTTCGTTCGTTCGTTTCCCTGTATGTCCCGAACGGTTGATTAGATCTTGACGAAATTTCAGTGAATAGTTTGAGAACTCAGGGAGTGTTTTAGTGGGGTTGCTCTCCCGGAAAATTCGCTTTCGTCATGTTTATTTTATTCGCCTAAACGTTTTTTTGCTGATTTTTTAAAATTGCCAAGTTAGATTTTAACCAAATTTTCTCTGGATGATTATGCGGTAGTAAGACGTTTTTTTGTTTTATTGGATTTTTACCGTAAAATTCGTTTTCTTTATGATTACTAAAAAGAAGTTTTTTCTATCCCTTTCTTTCCCCCAAATACTCTAGTATTCATCACCACCATACATATCTTCAGCACTCTATGTTCTCAATGAAATGGCTTCAAAAATGATTTCTCTTTAATAGTTTAAATACCCAGCCTTAAGGAATAGATTACGGAAAAATGGCAATGACGACTTTTTAAGGAACTACTTTTCATAACAAAATAACATAGGCATATAAAATGTTCTCTATGAAATGACTTAAAAATAATTTCTTTTTACGATGTTTAAATTCGCAGCCAAATTTGTCATCGACATGTTTATTTATTCACCAAAAGGTTTTTGGCGATTTTTTTAAATTGCCAACTTTGATTTTTTTCCAAATTTTCTGTGAATGATTCTTAGATAGTAAGACGTGTTTTTGTTTTAATGGGGTTTTACTGGAGAATTTGTTTTCCAAAGGATTGCTTAAAAATATTTTTTTTTCTATCCCTGTCTGTCCCCCCAAATTTAAGTTTAGTGGAAATAGCATTTTTTTTATAACGCAACATCGTGCTAATCAAATTTTAATAATGCCTAGAGATGGAGAGTGATGTCAACCACTCTCAACTTTTTTTTTTAAATATATGAAGTCGTATGTCTCTTAAGTTTTTGCTGTTTTCCCCCATCAACGGAGATGAAACAAATACTCTGATATTCAACGCTACCATACATATATTCAGCACTCAATGTTCCCTGTGAAATGCCTTTAAAAATAACTTCTTTTTATCATATTTAATATCCAGCCTCAAGGATTACAAAACGGAAAAAATGCCAATGAAGACCCAATGATAACTTTTTAAGAAACTGATTTAATATGAAAAGTCACATGCGATGACATCACTGAAATTATTCGTGTGATTTCTTTATTTACGATGTTTAAATACTCAGCCCTAAGGAATACTTAACGGAAAAAATGGCAATGAATAGCTATGAAAACTTTTTAAGGAACTGGTTTTAATATGAAAAGTCACATGCAATGATTTCACTGAAATTATTCGTATGATTTCTTCTTAGTGCAATGTTTAAATACCCAGCTGTAAGGAATAAAAAACGGAAAAAATGGCAATGAAGACCCAATAACAACTGTTGAAGAAGCTGATTTTAATATGAAAAGTCACATGCAATGACATCACTGAAATTATTTGTGTGATTTCTTCTTTTTACTACGTTTACATTCCCAGCCTTAAGGAATACAAAACGGAAAAAATGACAATGAAGACCTTAGGACAACTTTTTAAGTAACTGATTTTGATATGAAAAATCACATGTACAGACATGATTAAAATTATTCGTATGATCTTTTTTGTATTCTAAAGACTATTGTCAAGTTGGAAAATCCCGAGCAGCGCCGGGTAACATCCGCTAGTAAAGTATATATTTACTTTCTTATTGCACATATATTATAATTATTCAAAAAATATGTTGCTTGAATGTGCACTTGATTCAACTATTGCCACCCTCAGACTCGACTACGAGTTCTGTGATTTCCTTCGCTTCCGTGCACAAAAGCTCAACTACAAAGTACATTGGGCATTTTTAGCGTTCACGGAGCTGCTAACATATTTGGGGGAAGTACTCGTGAAATGACTAAGATTTAGTTGCCTCGTTTGCAGCTGTTACAGAACAAATACAAAAGAGACTAATGCCATTTGATCAGCGAAAGGCGGCGAAACGGTTTGTGAAAGTGTCACTAAATCTCAATCATTGAGAGCGGAAAATTTAGCGGCGTGCATATTAACTTAATGACATACCACCAAACATAGCTTATTAGGCTGTTGTTGTCTGATTTAATTGAGAGTTAATATAACTCTGGCCATTGTGGCTACTGATAATTTATAGAGTAAAAAAAATATAGTATATATTTAACACAATAAATAAAATAAGAAGAAAAAACAACATAAAATTATAATTTAATATAAAATGTAACTATTTGATGAAAATCTGATCGTGTAGGATTAACAAATTTGCATGGCTAGGGAATCTGGTTTTTCGGAAGCAACAGATCATTTTAGGTCTCATGTCTGAACTTTTTGGCCAGATTATCAGCCCCTTTCCGTGCCTCCGACAGAGATGTGGCCCCTCAAGAGAGATTCCACATCTTGGCCATGTTGCAAGGAGCGATGCCGCGCGTGGAGATCGGTCCTTCAACCTTTCAATGCAATATGTATGTAATATCGACTTCCTTATAAACAATTAACTTTTAAACAAATTCTTAAAATTGTAATCGGTTGCTCAGTGGAATCAAATTTATCGCCTTTCGATGTTGAAGGTGCTAGTTTAAAGAATTTTAAGACTAAAATGCTCATTCATATCCAAAAGGAATTATATCGTATCCAATAAGAATACAAGTGTTTATTCAATATTGGATGTTTATTCTAACTGTATCTTCGTTCATGTGAGTTGGAGACCTGATAAAGATTATTCTCTCTAATATATCAATCTCATCCAATCGATCGTTAGAAGAGATCGCTTTTTTGTTTGAATAAAAATCGTTGATGATCGTATAATTCATAGTAAAAACTTAGTTATTTTTTGCCTTTAATCAGTCCTTTTGTATTCTATTTTTTAAGAATGCTTTTAACGTTCCTGTCCTTAGATTTTTAATACTCATTTTACAGAAAACATATTTTTTTCTATTCATAAGCTAGATTTGTTAAAAAATTGTTTGTACTTTTCACATAAGCTTAATTGGTTAGTTGCGTTGCAAATCAATCTGCTGTTCATCCACTGGACATTAATTGACAAAAATATTAATTTCAGGGGGAGATATATTTTAAAGATGATCCTGGCTATGGTTAATGGACACATTGATCATTCACCCACTTCTACGCTAGATAAGGAAATCTGCAGACACTTTCAAGAAGACGATAAAAAGTGTGATGTCTCAGTGGAAGCCTGCTCGACTCTCGATCTTGAGAGCGCAGGTACGACTCGAAAGAAAGGAAGGCCAATATTGGTCAACCCCATTAAAAAGGATTCAGGTTCCATGGACTAATTTTAACTTTAATCTATTGAATACATACTTAATTTGTCAATTAAAGCTATTTCCTAATAATAGTCACAGCGCCTAAAAAGTTAAACTATAGTAGAATTTATCCCAGGAGTCTAACTTTTTATTGTTATCGCTTATTGTGAAGATATAAAAAATTGTTCCTTAATATGAGGGGCGATAAACAAAAAGTCAAAAATATCCCCCCCCCCCGTCTTTCCACCCTGTAAAGAAATGTCCATAATTTGATTGTATCTCCACCCCCTTGGAACCAAAATGGTATTTTTGACGTTATCGCTCATGTTATCAATATTTTTTTAAAAATTATCATATTCGTTTATTATGTAAATAAAATAGATAAATACATATAAACCAGAACAAATGCGTAATAAAAACATAATTAACATTTTAGTTAATTTTTTTTGCTCTGTGGTAGAACACATAAATAAATAACATTTAATATCAGGTAGAAGCTATGAAATTAGCACAATAATTTTTGCGAAGCAACTATTATGAATTTTACAAACTAAAGCATAAGTTATGCTGCATAACCAACGTAACTAAAACAAAATAAAATTATGCTAAATGCTCAAAACTACAAAATCTTTTTGAAATTATTCAATATTTTTTATATCGTCATCGTTTTATCGCTTCTCACAAGTTAAGTATTAAATATTTTTCCTATTATTTATTGCAAGTGTTAAGTAATGCTGCTTATCGTTTCTTTATCATTAGCAGTTTACTACTGTATTTGAATAGTACAAAATTAAGAACACTCAACAAAATGGGTTATTGTGTCAGCCGTTTACCGTTATCTCAAGCTTAAACAAGTTATCGCAGAAATCCTTGGTTCCTACAAATGGTTCCTTACCTGTTGATACCTGATTGAATTTATTTATATTGCTTTGTTTTTATATTTTCACTTATCTCCTAATGGACCAATATCAACTCGAAATCCCTTAAATTATATAGACAGAGTTGACAGTCCACAAAACGTAAGTGAACTTAGATTATTACATGACTTTTTTCTTCCTTTCTGTGATTGTACAATGTTAGTTTTCTTTCACAGCCAACTGTTGTGCTTGTATCCTTTTTCTCCCTCTCCACTTCTCCCTTCCCTTTGGCATAAGAAAGGAGCCTCAAGAAATATTAGGTCTGCCAGCTGCAGCCCCCCGTATTGTAATGCGCACGAAAATGAATAGAAAGATCCTCTCTTTCTTGGAGAGAGAGAGTAAAAAGTCCTCTTTTGTGTGAGCTTTTTTCTCTTATACGTCTTTGAAGAAGGGGAAAACGCCAGTCCCGGTGTGTTCGTCTTTCAAAAAGGGCCCCAAATTTTTTCTGATCCAGATATATCGGAGGAACGCCATGTTTCATATCGATTCATATTGTACCTGAGGTTTTTCCAGCGTCGTCTTAAAAGCTATCTTCTTCTTATTATTTTTATAAGGGTTAGTTAAATATTTAAACGAAGATTTATTGTAATTAATGCACTTAGAAAAGAAAAAGGGAACTGACGCTTCGTTTTTGATTGGATGTCTTTTAGCATAAGGCGTTATCGTGTCTTCCACGGCTTTATATATATAGAAAAGTAAGAGGTTATGTGATGTACGAATCAATGATGCAAGATATTTTCATATTTTTCTATAGAATTGTTAATCAATAACGGAAAATTGAACCATTTTTTAAGTAAATATATTTTTCTTCTTACCTTTATACTTTGATAAAGTAAAATCTAATATAAACTAATAATTATTTTTTTTAACAAATCGCAACTATAGAATTGGAGCTTCCATGTGCATATGAATAAATATTATAACATGTAAATACGATATTCAAACAAAGGTTATTTTTTAATTGGGTCATTCAGTAATAACCTTCCCCTAAAAAGTCTGGCTTGGGGATCACCATTGATATTCGAGCATACTTCCAATACACTCAATATATCATTAATATTGTTGAATTATCTATGTAGTTTGAAACGTTCTTCTTTAATTTATGGTATAGTGACATGCTCAGTGAATTCTGCAATATATTATTTTTTCAACTTGCAATAAACGATAAACCATTAGAATTTTATCTCAACGATAAAGATTGTTTATTCCTTCTTTGATCGCAAACGTAAACCACGGAACATAGTAAGAGATGTATATTAAGGATTGAGAATGGAATAGAAACTATTTCATTTGTCCGATTTCTGTAAAGCCTCTAAACGCGGACTTTTAAAAAATGAAAAATAGACATGGTCCAATTTGGTGCCACATTAACCGCGGGCAACCCCAGGGATCACGATATATTATCATAACATACTGAAGTTTGATATTATAATTCAATAACATTGATTTCAATCAGCATTAGAATTAATCTATTTTTTTATTTTTAGAGACGAATCTCTTGGTCCTTCATACATGTGGAGTCCAAGATATTAGGCCTTACATCTTACAAATAATTTACTAAGTGGACGGAATCATGCCTCCATCCAACGGGGAAACGAAACATCTCCTGCCGGGAACAATGGTGAGAGTTGTCAAGGATTTTAAATCTAATTACTTAATATGGATATTATTATCTTTTATTATATATATATATATATATATAACAGGGTTCAGCTGTCTTGGCTGTCCTGCCCGTAAAATGACTAGCAATTGATGTGGAAAAAACTTTATATTTTTATGTATAAAGAAATTCATTCAATTTTGACACTTTTATAGAAATTTTGAATATAGTCTTCAACTGATAAATCAACTGTTGGACTATCTGGGAATTTATCCGTGATGCACAGGTCGGGACTTGCATGTGGCAAGAAACAAAGGAAACATGCATATATATGTTTTAATGGATTTAAATTATATATGCGTTTAAATGTTAGATGAATATTTTTTCTATTTTAATGAAACATATATATACGAATAATATATAAGTCTCCCTTCAAAAAAACAACGATCTTTGACGAAGGTATAAAGTATATCTGGAACGTATATCTAATATTTTCATTGAGAGTGAAACGCCATGAATGTCACAAATATATTGTAGCAATATATTTTTGATGACGTAAGTGAAAAGGAACACATAAAAAAGGTCAATTCTTCCACTTGCTGGTGTGGTGATTAAAAATCTTCGACAAGCGAGTAGTCAGCTTTCTAATAGGATAAAGTCTCCAAAAAAATGATGGACGCAACAAGTTGTTTATGTCTCCCGATCAAGAAATCATTTTTTTCTAATCTTTGTCATTTGAAAAAAATTAAATTAAGAAAAGGATCGAACAATAATTATTTTAGAAATTCTTACGGATCTCCAAGCTTTGCTGTAAAGTAAAGCAAGCATATCATGTGAAACCAAACATATTCAACTTCAATATATATATATAATGCAGTAGAGACAAAAGTAATAAATATATTTAAAGAAATTTAAGATGTTTTCCTAACGAACGAACCTAAAGTAGTAAAAAAACTAAATTCTATACAATAATATAATACACGCTTTTGTAGATTGTCATTTATTAAGGTCTGTGAGGTATTTTATTCAATTAAATGTCTTTTCGCAAGAAGATATCCACTCCAATATCATTAAGGCATC
>CP045893.1:24837390-24922137 GCA_013387185.1 Caligus rogercresseyi | reverse complement strand
TTTGTGCTCAATTGATAGTTTGGCTGAAAATATAATCATTGGGGGGGATTTCAATGTGGTGAGAAATCATCACATCGACACAAAGGCTATGGTCAAAAACATAAAAATGCAAAGGCCTTCGGAAAATGGATCGACCGCCATGCTTTGTCTGATCTGGCTCTTCAAACCGGCGAAGCAAAGCATACATTTACGGTCAAGAGGGACGAAAAAATAATATCCTCAAGGCTGGATCATATTTTTGTATCTAATAATCTTGCAGGAAGAGAGACAAACTGGCCACAATTTCTAGTATGGACATATCCGATCACCTTTTTCTCCTGGCTGAACTTAGTCTTGAGAAATCGAAGTCAAGAAACAGAGTATGGAAGCTAAATAGCAATACTCTAAATGATAAAGACTTCAGGGAAGCTGTCGAAGACCTCATAGATGCTTTCATAACCATATTGATAAAGGATATAACCCGGATAAAGCATATATTGAATTCAAAAGAATGGTCAAATCAATAGCAAATATGGTTCAAAAAGAGGAAGCGCAAAAGCATAAGGCATACCGGAAAAGAATTGCCGATTTATTAGCTACAAATGAAGAGGATGTGCTAGGTTAGAATAGAAAACATCATGAAAGAACAGACTGAAAAAACATGGCTTCAATCAATGGGGAGGAGTGTTGAAATAAACAAAAAAAACTTAAGTACAACGGGGAAATTCAACAATAAGGCCGCACCACGAAGCAGGGGATTCTTTGATGAAAAAGGAACCTTGACGTTCATAGAAGAAGAAAAGTCTAAAATAATTCAGCAATTTTATTCCAACTTATATAAAGAACAACCAACTTCTAGAAATGAGGATCTGTTTAGTTTTCCAGTGAAAGCTAGCCCAGAAGCACAAAGACTCATGGATCCACTTAGAGAAGAAGAAGTTTTAGATGCAATTAAAAAATGAAACCAGGAAAGGCAGCAGGCCTGGACGGGATTGGAGTTGAGTTTTACCAAAGTTTTAGAGACTTGATACCACCGCTCACTAGAGTTTTAAATTACTACTTGGAAAAAGGACATATACCAGCACGCCTAAAAAAGGGAGTCATAATAGTTTTCCCAAAAAAAGGAAAGGATCCGAGAAAAGTTGAAAACCTTAGGCCTATCACTCTTTTAAATATGGACTATAAAATTTTAACGAAATGTATTGCTCAAAGACTGGGGAAATTTATCGAACCATTTATTCCAAACTCTCAGTTTGGTTTTCGTCAAGGCAGACATATTGGTGACGTGACATTTTCTATTCAACGTTTTTTAAATAATAGAGAATTGACGGAGGAGGAATACGGTGTTATAATGGTCGACTTTAAAAAAGCGTTTGACTCGGTGAGTCACAAATTAATAATAGAACAGTTGATGCTATTGGGAGTGCCGGACAGCTTTATTAAATTAGTGAATCGCTCCTCAAGGATAATATTTCTCAGATTGGAGCTCTGAGAGAAGTGTCATAAATTGTAGAAGGGGAGTAAGACAGGGAGATCCTATATCCCCTCTCTTCTTCTCGTAGCGCTGCGGCCTCTTCAGATGAGAATTCAGGAGGATATTAAAGGTCCTGTCGTCGGAGGGGAGAAGTTCACCAGCTTATTCTTCGCTGATGATGCCTACTTCATATTGGGTGAGGAGATCGTAGATCAATATCAGAGACTCATGCGGATAGTGGATGCCTTTGGAAAATATTCAGGGCTGGAGATAAACTTCGACAAATCCCAAGTCATATCCAACAGTGGTGATCTCCGAAGTCGGGTGGGTCGATTGGAGGTAGTCGAGAGGGCGGATGTCCTTGGTGGAATTGTGGCGAGATCTGGAAAGGAGGAGGATATTCTATTAAGAATAAAACAAACTATTTTGGGTAAGACTAGAAAAATTGGTGGCCAAAGCTTATGTCTATTTGAAAGAATAAAATATTGGAATTTAGAATGTCTCCAGCACTCAATCATCTATTAAGATTGATTTTATATGACTCAAAGATTGAAGAAGGGCTGGATAAAATGGCCCAAACCTCGATATTAGCTTGTCCAAAATATATCAAAAGAAAGACTTTACACAACAAAAACAAAGGAGGCTTGGGAGCTCTAAAAGTCGACATCCAATGGAGAATATTAACATACTCATGGTGGAAACGTCGAAAGACAGACTTTCTATGGGCCCGACTGATTTCAATGGAAAAAAATGAAGGGACTGGACTCTCAAGAGTTTGCATGGAAATAGAAAACAACATGCAATGGATTCAAGGCCATCATCAAAGTATAATTGCAAATAAAAATGTAAAAGTCGACATTAAAAAGTCACCCTTGAACGATATAAAATAAATACAATAGCCGATGTAATTAATCTAAGTGAGCCAATGCCTTCAAGTATTTTTTTGTTGAAACAAAGCTTAGTTGCTCAACGTGGGAAAAAATAAAGGGATTGAACCTGCCTATGGAAAAATTCTCCAACCAGTTAATGAAAAAGGCATTATGTACTTCAGGAAAAAAAGAAATGGAGTTCATCCATCTATTCGAACGGATTGGCCTCAAAACGGGCGAATTAAATACGTTCGTAAGGACTATAAGATGTCCTTGCTATTGCTAAAGCACAAGAGCTAAAGTACATGATATGCACTGGGTCCTTTGCTTCACCTTTTAAGATGGGGAAAGGATCAGAGAAGACTTGCGTGCGGTGTGGAGTCCCAAACAAAACGGAGCATTACTTCCGAGACTGCAAAAATTGAAGAGCTAGTGCGTTTATTTTCAAACCAGCTAAAAATATCTTGGACGAGCGTTGTCCTCTAAAGAGAAATTATATGGCCCGAGTGGAGGATCGATTAGGGAGCGGATTGTCTCACGGGCCCTCGTCAAGCTTCAGTCGATGGTGGATGCTCTGAGAAAACGGAAAGGACGCTTGGTTGTTGGACTCGTGGGGTTCGCAACGAGGAATTCGACAGCTTCCTCAAACACTTCCTCACTCATGACGCCTGAAGTCTTAACACAACAAGCATTACGTCACTAACCGTTGACGGATAAGAAGCGTATCAAGAAAACCTGTTTTATTATTGATGGCTTATATTGTTTTATATTTGATCTTTTAAAGACATGTCTTTAAGGTGTTTTTATATGACATTCTAAACATAATTCTACTATTTGATACATATTTTAGATGATATTTTTATTGTAATAATTTTAACGTGAGAGAATAAAACGAATGTTTTTTATTTAAAAAAAAAAATATATCTATAAATATACATATATATCTATATTATATTTTTTTATGGTTTGCAACGCATATTAATATACCGAATAAAAAATACCGATAGCATGATACCGGTAATAATTAGCATTATATTGATCTTTAGCGTAGATTTGTATTTATTTAAATCTTAAATTGAGGACAAAGCTCTATAATGTGTCGATACCTATTTAAATGGTATATTTGTCATACGATTACTGATAACATCTGCGGTATATTTTTGTCTATCTCATCCGGGTTCTTCAACTTTTTAAGTATGCAATTTACTGATGGGACTTACAAACTCAGTATTAACTATCATTTCTTCAATTAAAATCTTTTTTTGTTATTTATGTACAATCGTTAGAATGAGGTCCATTTATCTTCAGATATGATGACATAAAATATAGATTCCCTTTACTCATGTAAAGCTGCTTTATTTGGTTTATAATAACAGGTTATAGAAGAGACTTCATTCAAAACAATATTCATAAATGCATGGATCGAGACGCATTCGATAAGAAATGATGCTGGGTTTGGAGGAGGAAATTCTTATTTCTTTGATATAACTTTCAAAGTCAACAGCAGCCGGGAATGAAGTGATACCTTAATTAGTACTGACAGCTGTTTTTATATTTATTTATCCACTCTCCTTTCTTTAACCAATCGTGCTAACGAAAATAAGTCCTGCTAGTTATTCTAAGTTATATGAATAAACTAAACACATTGTATTGTAATTTTTAAAATCCCATTCTTCTCGATGGATTCCTCTGTGATATCAATAATACAATCAAATATTATTATATTATCTTTTACAAATACATAGTTATATTAGTTTTGCCAAAGTTTTAGGGGTCTGAAGCAAGTGTCGAATCAACACAAAATATATACCACCACACAACACAGAGTTTAAAAAAACCGTATATCGTAATGGAATAATTAATATGTGTGGTTTAAACCGTTATAAGAATAATGTATTATTATATATATGCAACATTTACAACATTCGTCTTTTAATGTCGGAAGAGACTAAAACCAGGACAAAGAGACGCTAACCATTATGTATCCTTAGGTACAGTTCATTTATTTTTTTAATAAAGCTTTTGTTCTCAAAAAATGAAACGGCAATACCAAATTCAATTTCTGTAGGGATGAACAAAGACAAACGAATAAATGGAAAGCGATAGCTTAGGAGAAGCCTGCTTGAACTACTCAATGTTGAGGGTACAGGTAGGACATACCCCCAAAAAGGGAATGTCAATATTGGGACAATTGGTCGAATATATTCTTAGAGTTAGACAAATACTTTTAAACAAATTTTATTACATATCTGTCACGAAAAAACTTATGTTTATAAACAATAAACCTCTGATTTTTTAAAGTCCCTTGTTTGAAAATTGATAAAGTAAAATATCCATAAGTATTGCTCATTCAGTTTTGATGGGTATATTCTTTATGAATTCATTGCGACGATCCTCTACAGAATATTTCCTTGTTTCAAACTCTAACTCAAAGCCAGGGAAACCTTTTTAATATTATCAATCATATTTTAATGCAATATGTAATCGTCACGACCCATCGCAGATGTATTTTCTATGACTGAAGGATTCTAATCTCTCTATCTCTGTATATATATATATATTTTTTTCAATGAGATTTAGTCAAGATCTATGATTTGGGAGATACAGGAAAAGAAGAACCTTGACGAACAGAATTCTTAGTCATTATTTAGAGTCACATAAAATACAGACTTCATTAAAAAGAAAATAGATAGAGTCTGTGAATTTCATTTCATCATTTTAATTTATTCATTTCCTGGATAACTTTGTAGACAAAATAGCAATATCAGTTATTGCCTCGTGAGAGACAAGAAGCATATTATTTATTGTAGATTAAGATATCCGTTCTTAGGACATCTGAGCTCTTGATAAGAGTTTATTTTTTATATATTCAAACGACAGGTAATGCCTAAGTTCAAGATCTCTTTGTATATGTTTTTTATATTCTAAAGCTTGGATATTTCCGTCGAACCCATCGACAAAAATTAATCCAATAAAACAAAAAACTGTTTAGTTAAAAAAAATATTTTTTCTCTAATTACCCTCGGAGTCTTTACTTACTTAATAAATTCATTTGACAACATATGTATAAGCATTTTAGAAGGAAATTGTGTTACTCATAACATATTTGAGCATTAAAGTTATGTTCGTTTTTATTTAATTCACTGTTATAAATGCAGTAAATAATTAATCAAAAAAGTTGGACGTTGTACAACTAAACTTTAGAAAATTATTATACGATTTCTGACGTTTACCATTTATGCAAACATGAAATAAACCCACTTGGTACTATTAAGTGGTCGTTTTAGAATAAAATATGTTATTTGATAATATCAAACCCATAACCTCCATCTACATACATTAAGTGAATGCATTTATTGACTTTCGTTCACTTAATACGGACAACCAAAGTATTTACCACATTCTGATGTACTGGAGAAACGAGAAGTATGTCACTGCTTATAAAACGGGTCCCTAATTAAAAGTATACGATTCTGTCTTAGCTATCTGATTATATTCATCCCGGACATTAGTATATTATATCAAGAAGAAGAAGCTATGCTATTTAGAAACTTCTTATCTATGATTCCAAAATAACTACATATTACAAACTACAATCTTTGTATTAAATTTCATAAAACTTAAACAAAAAGATAGCACATTTGTAATTACAAATATAGCACATGTGTAATTTCCAAAAGTATTTCAATATTTTCACATATCCTCCTTTGACTTCATACAGCTTGACCCTCCGCATGTTGGAGTTCAACACAGCATTCTCTTTCAACAAAGATTTTCACGGTCCAGGCCCCCACAACAGTCAATGACGTTTTATCTTGAAAAAAGGAAGCACTCTCCCCTTGCAGCTGAGGAAGTTTCACGGCAAAGCCAACCTAGTCCTGGTCTGTATAGAGAGATGCCTGCCTGGGTTGCTCCACCGTGAGGAAGTTCAAAGCTGTAGTGAGGCCAAAGAAGGATATGTGAAATTTAATGCAATACATTTTGTAAATTACACATTGTGCTATCATTTTTGTTTATAATTATTTGTGTAAAATTAATACAAGATTGTATGTAGTTGGATATATGTGATCTCAATTTAAGTGAATCGCTTATATAAACAGATATAATTAACATAAAATTTCATTAGAATTAATAAGCCAAACGCAGAAATAAACAATGATAAACTATCAACGGTCATAGCACAATACATTTTCGGCGGAGGTAAATTACAAAAATGTATATCGATAAAATAAAATAAAAATATCAAACACCAAAGAAGCATTGTGAGTTTAGTTACAGGCAAAACCGTAGATAATATTGGGTAATTCCACTTTGATTGAAATATTTGGTATATCTTTGCTAAAACATTTTAAAATATGAATTGATAGTTCATAAATATCATGTCGAAACGCCATAACCGTCGTTTCATTAAATAAATTTGGCCAATGGTATTTAAAATCCATTGTCTCCTCGAGAAATAAAAGCTCAAATGCTTCCATGCCGTTCATTTAATATCAAATGGCATATATTTAATTTAAAATGCATTTACTTGCGTCATCCCCAATGAAAAAGGTTTAATGCTATATATTTTTTTTTGATATTATATATTATTATTACTTTATTGATATCTTCATTCTTGGTATTGAAAAGTAAAGGATTATAGTTGATGGTCATTAATAGAAAAAACAACTACCATATTATGACGTCACATTCAACAGGTTTATCTTTTTTATGTGTCAAATTAATTAGTTCAAATATAATTATTAACGGAAATAAAAGATGAGGAACAAAAAAACAATGTAAGAAATGCTTTCATTTCTGCCATAAAACAATAGGCTATTACACATATATTCCTCCCTCCTTTTCCAAGAAAAGGGCAAAGCGAAGGAAGATCACATACGCGTCATTTCATGCCCTTGACGTCATATATATTTACTCCAGTGCTTGGTTGACTCTAGCAACAGGTTGAATTCACTCTATTACAACACATACTAAAAAATATATACAGAACTTTCTCCTCCATTGTAAAAAGGGGGCTTAATAGATAATAAGGAAGAAGAAAAAAACTCTTTCTCTTCTTTTTATATATATATCTCTTAGCATATTTTATTGCAATTTAACATATTCATATTTTAAAAAATTGTAAATGGACTTATATACAGTCAACTTCGCCTAAATCGATTCTCTCGGACTGTGCAAAAACAATCGACTTAGGCGAAATTCGAGTTACAAATTTTGATTGCTAAGTCGAAGAAAATTCGATATACAGGTAGGCGTGTGTGTGTGCACTCGCACACATGCAGTCGCAAATCATTGGCGAGGTAGCAGGTGGGCGAAGACACAATTTCTTTCTTTTTTAATTTTACCTCGCTTGGAGGAAGGAATATATCTTTTATATTTTGTGTTTTGGAAAGTGAGCACCCTCTTCGACTTATGCGAAGTTATTTTCTTGTTTATGTATGTGTTACTGTCAAAATATCTTTTCGACTTAGGCGAAATATCGACTTACATTACTTTTATTACACCCCTGTCAATGGAGAAAAAATGGGACTTTTGATTATATTCGAGTTAGGTGACTTTTCGACTGATGCAATTTCGACTAAGGCGAAGTTGATTATATATGAATATTATTTATCCCTCATATGTAGGAAGGAAACGCTTTAATAAGGGGTAAGTGATCTACAGACACAAAATACAGTCTTTTGGATATATTTGAGAATGCATTATGGATCTTTTAGATTGATGGAAATTGGAACTTCTTAATCTGAAAGCAGTTCTAGCAGAAAAAGAGGAGAAAAATCAGATGATAAATGTAAAAAAATGAAAAATGGAGTCAAATAAGGAGATGCATATTTTAATGATTAAATTATTTGAATATTTCCAATCATTAACGAATTCATTGAGTAGAATATTCCAATATTGCCTTTTCATATTATTTTTTTAAAGTAACTCTTCATACGATAACTTTGCTGCCAACTGAAAAATAATGTATATTGATGCGTTTCTGGGAACGTCATTAATGGCATCTATGGTCGAGAATAAAATATCCTGCATAATAGAAACTGTCATATAAAGAGTCTTTTAAAGTATGACGCAATGAATTCCCCCTTGGGAGTTCATTATCAGCCGTCTAATTATTAAGCTTATCAGATTTTTAGAAGGAAGAAAGTGGGTGATTTTAATAAGTTATTGTAAACCTTTCCCTTTGGGAATTCAAGTTTGAAATAGATGCTTCAATCTGTTTTTGAATGTTAAATATTAATTATCCTGAATTTATAAATTTTATTATGACGTCAAACGCAAACATTTTCTCAGTCTTAATAATCAAAGGATTTACGAGCCTTTCACGGATGAATATCTATACTAATAAAAAATAATCCGTTCGTTCGTTCGTTTCCCTGTATGTCCCGAACGGTTGATTAGATCTTGACGAAATTTTTAGTGAATAGTTTTGAGAAATCAGGGAGTGTTTTAGTGGGGTGCTCTCCCGGAAAATTCGCTTTCGTCATGTTTATTTTATTCGCCTAAACGTTTTTTTGCTGATTTTTTAAAATTGCCAAGTTAGATTTTAACCAAATTTTCTCTGGATGATTATGCGGTAGTAAGACGTTTTTTTGTTTTATTGGATTTTTACCGTAAAATTCGTTTTCTTTATGATTACTTAAAAAGAAGTTTTTTCTATTCCTTTCTTTCCCCCCAAATACTCTAGTATTCATCACCACCATACATATCTTCAGCACTCTATGTTCTCAATGAAATGGCTTCAAAAATGATTTCTCTTTAATAGTTTAAATACCCAGCCTTAAGGAATAGATTACGGAAAAATGGCAATGACGACTTTTTAAGGAACTACTTTTCATAACAAAATAACATAGGCATATAAATATGTTCTCTATGAAATGACTTAAAAATAATTTCTTTTTACGATGTTTAAATTCGCAGCCAAATTTGTCATCGACATGTTTATTTTATTCACCAAAAGGTTTTTGGCGATTTTTTTAAATTGCCAACTTTGATTTTTTCCAAATTTTCTGTGAATGATTCTTAGATAGTAAGACGTGTTTTTGTTTTAATGGGGTTTTACTGGAGAATTTGTTTTCCAAAGGATTGCTTAAAAATATTTTTTTTTATCCCTGTCTGTCCCCCCAAATTTAAGTTTAGTGGAAAATAGCATTTTTTTTATAACGCAACATCGTGCTAATCAAATTTTAATAATGCCTAGAGATGGAGAGTGATGTCAACCACTCTCAACTTTTTTTTTTAAATATATGAAGTCGTATGTCTCTTAAGTTTTTGCTGTTTTCCCCCATCAACGGAGATGAAACAAATACTCTGATATTCAACGCTACCATACATATATTCAGCACTCAATGTTCCCTGTGAAATGCCTTTAAAAATAACTTCTTTTTATCATATTAAATATCCAGCCTCAAGGATTACAAAACGGAAAAAATGCCAATGAAGACCCAATGATAACTTTTTAAGAAACTGATTTAATATGAAAAGTCACATGCGATGACATCACTGAAATTATTCGTGTGATTTCTTTATTTACGATGTTTAAATACTCAGCCCTAAGGAATACTTAACGGAAAAAATGGCAATGAATAGCTATGAAAACTTTTTAAGGAACTGGTTTTAATATGAAAAGTCACATGCAATGATTTCACTGAAATTATTCGTATGATTTCTTCTTAGTGCAATGTTTAAATACCCAGCTGTAAGGAATAAAAAACGGAAAAAATGGCAATGAAGACCCAATAACAACTGTTGAAGAAGCTGATTTAATATGAAAAGTCACATGCAATGACATCACTGAAATTATTTGTGTGATTTCTTCTTTTTACTACGTTTACATTCCCAGCCTTAAGGAATACAAAACGGAAAAAATGACAATGAAGACCTTAGGACAACTTTTTAAGTAACTGATTTTGATATGAAAAATCACATGTACAGACATGATTAAAATTATTCGTATGATCTTTTTTGTATTCTAAAGACTATTGTCAAGTTGGAAAATCCCGAGCAGCGCCGGGTAACATCCGCTAGTAAAGTATATATTTACTTTCTTATTGCACATATATTATAATTATTCAAAAAATATGTTGCTTGAATGTGCACTTGATTCAACTATTGCCACCCTCAGACTCGACTACGAGTTCTGTGATTTCCTTCGCTTCCGTGCACAAAAGCTCAACTACAAAGTACATTGGGCATTTTTAGCGTTCACGGAGCTGCTAACATATTTGGGGGAAGTACTCGTGAAATGACTAAGATTTAGTTGCCTCGTTTGCAGCTGTTACAGAACAAATACAAAAGAGACTAATGCCATTTGATCAGCGAAAGGCGGCGAAACGGTTTGTGAAAGTGTCACTAAATCTCAATCATTGAGAGCGGAAAATTTAGCGGCGTGCATATTAACTTAATGACATACCACCAAACATAGCTTATTAGGCTGTTGTTGTCTGATTTAATTGAGAGTTAATATAACTCTGGCCATTGTGGCTACTGATAATTTATAGAGTAATAAAAATATATAGTATATATTTAACACAATAAATAAAATAAGAAGAAAAACAACATAAAATTTATAATTTAATATAAAATGTAACTATTTGATGAAATCTGATCGTGTAGGATTAACAAATTTGCATGGCTAGGGAATCTGGTTTTTCGGAAGCAACAGATCATTTTAGGTCTCATGTCTGAACTTTTTGGCCAGATTATCAGCCCCTTCCGTGCCTCCGACAGAGATGTGGTAGAGAGATTCCACATTTGGCCATGTTGCAAGGAGCGATGCCGCGCGTGGAGATCGGTCTCCTCAACCTTTCAATGCCGCCTCTAGTTCTTGAGTCAAGATGAATAAGTATAGCCCCGAGGGCAGCATCAGGAACTTTCACTGATTTCCAGGTAGCCATAGCAGATTGTTTAATACCAATCGCGTTGATTGTGGAACTACGGTCTTGTCAAGAAGATCGGTCACCTCCACACAGTCTGCTCTTCGGGCTCCTACGAGGACTCTCGCGAGGTCGTTTTATGCCATTAATTATATAGTATGACAATATTGAAATAAATAAATTGATTTTATACAATAATCCATATTATTAGACTGACATATAAGGTCATTCCGAGTTGATACTAACAAACAATATTTACATTACATGCAGTAATATCGCTTCCTTATAACAATTATAATTTTTAAAACAAATTCTTAAAATTTTAATGCGTTTGCTCAGTGGAATCAAATTTATCGCCTTTCGATGTTGAAGGTGCTAGTTTAAAGAATTTTAAGACTAAAATGCTCATTCATATCCAAAAGGAATTATATCGTATCCAATAAGAATACAAGTGTTTATTCAATATTGGATGTTTATTCTAACTGTATCTTCGTTCATGTGAGTTGGAGACCTGATAAAGATTATTCTCTCTAATATATCAATCTCATCCAATCGATCGTTAGAAGAGATCGCTTTTTTGTTTGAATAAAAATCGTTGATGATCGTATAATTCATAGTAAAAACTTAGTTATTTTTTTGCCTTTAATCAGTCCTTTTGTATTCTATTTTTTAAGAATGCTTTTAACGTTCCTGTCCTTAGATTTTTAATACTCATTTTACAGAAAACATATTTTTTTCTATTCATAAGCTAGATTTGTTAAAAAATTGTTTGTACTTTTCACATAAGCTTAATTGGTTAGTTGCGTTGCAAATCAATCTGCTGTTCATCCACTGGACATTAATTGACAAAATATTAATTTCAGGGGGAGATATATTTTAAAGATGATCCTGGCTATGGTTAATGGACACATTGATCAATTCACCCACTTCTACGCTAGATAAGGAAATCTGCAGACACTTTCAAGAAGACGATAAAAAGTGTGATGTCTCAGTGGAAGCCTGCTCGACTCTCGATCTTGAGAGCGCAGGTACGACTCGAAAGAAAGGAAGGCCAATATTGGTCAACCCCATTAAAAAGGATTCAGGTTCCATGGACTAATTTTAACTTTAATCTATTGAATACATACTTAATTTGTCAATTAAAGCTATTTCCTAATAATAGTCACAGCGCCTAAAAAGTTAAACTATAGTAGAATTTATCCCAGGAGTCTAACTTTTTATTGTTATCGCTTATTGTGAAGATATAAAAAATTGTTCCTTAATATGAGGGGCGATAAACAAAAGTCAAAAATATCCCCCCCCCCCGTCTTTCCACCCTGTAAAGAAATGTCCATAATTTGATTGTATCTCCACCCCCTTGGAACCAAAATGGTATTTTTGACGTTATCGCTCATGTTATCACATATTTTTTTAAAAATTATCATATTCGTTTATTATGTAAATAAAATAGATAAATACATATAAACCAGAACAAATGCGTAATAAAAACATAATTAACATTTTAGTTAATTTTTTTTGCTCTGTGGTAGAACACATAAAATAAATAACATTTAATATCAGGTAGAAGCTATGAAATTAGCACAATAATTTTTGCGAAGCAACTATTATGAATTTTACAAACTAAAGCATAAAACATAACCAACGTAACTAAAACAAAATAAAATTATGCTAAATGCTCAAAACTACAAAATCTTTTTGAAATTATTCAATATTTTTTATATCGTCATCGTTTTATCGCTTCTCACAAGTTAAGTATTAAATATTTTTCCTATTATTTATTGCAAGTGTTAAGTAATGCTGCTTATCGTTTCTTTATCATTAGCAGTTTACTACTGTATTTGAATAGTACAAAATTAAGAACACTCAACAAAATGGGGTTATTGTGTCAGCCGTTTACCGTTATCTCAAGCTTTAAACAAGTTATCGCAGAAATCCTTGGTTCCTACAAATGGTTCCTTACCTGTTGATACCTGATTGAATTTATTTATATTGCTTTGTTTTTATATATTTTCACTTATCTCCTAATGGACCAATATCAACTCGAAATCCCTTAAATTATATAGACAGAGTTGACAGTCCACAAAACGTAAGTGAACTTAGATTATTACATGACTTTTTTCTTCCTTTCTGTGATTGTACAATGTTAGTTTTCTCTTCCACAGCCAACTGTTGTGCTTGTATCCTTTTTCTCCCTCTCCACTTCTCCCTTCCCTTTGGCATAAGAAAGGAGCCTCAAGAAATATTAGGTCTGCCAGCTGCAGCCCCCCGTATTGTAATGCGCACGAAAATGAATAGAAAGATCCTCTCTTTCTTGGAGAGAGAGAGTAAAAAGTCCTCTTTTGTGTGAGCTTTTTTCTCTTATACGTCTTTGAAGAAGGGGAAAACGCCAGTCCCGGTGTGTTCGTCTTTCAAAAAGGGCCCCAAATTTTTTCTGATCCAGATATATCGGAGGAACGCCATGTTTCATATCGATTCATATTGTACCTGAGGTTTTCCAGCGTCGTCTTAAAGCTATCTTCTTCTTATTATTTTTATAAGGGTTAGTTAAATATTTAAACGAAGATTTATTGTAATTTAATGCACTTAGAAAAGAAAAAGGGAACTGACGCTTCGTTTTTGATTGGATGTCTTTTAGCATAAGGCGTTATCGTGTCTTCCACGGCTTTATATATATAGAAAAGTAAGAGGTTATGTGATGTACGAATCAATGATGCAAGATATTTTCATATTTTTCTATAGAAATTGTTAATCAATAACGGAAATTGAACCATTTTTTAAGTAAATATATTTTTCTTCTTTACCTTTATACTTTGATAAAGTAAAATCTAATATAAACTAATAATTATTTTTTTAACAAATCGCAACTATAGAATTGGAGCTTCCATGTGCATATGAATAAATATTATAACATGTAAATACGATATTCAAACAAAGGTTATTTTTTAATTGGGTCATTCAGTAATAACCTTCCCCTAAAAAGTCTGGCTTGGGGATCACCATTGATATTCGAGCATACTTCCAATACACTCAATATATCATTAATATTGTTGAATTATCTATGTAGTTTGAAACGTTCTTCTTTAATTTATGGTATAGTGACATGCTCAGTGAATTCTGCAATATATTATTTTTTCAACTTGCAATAAACGATAAACCATTAGAATTTTATCTCAACGATAAAGATTGTTTATTCCTTCTTTGATCGCAAACGTAAACCACGGAACATAGTAAGAGATTGTGTATATTAAGGATTGAGAATGGAATAGAAACTATTTCATTTGTCCGATTTTCTGTAAAGCCTCTAAACGCGGACTTTTAAAAAATGAAAAATAGACATGGTCCAATTTGGTGCCACATTAACCGCGGGCAACCCCAGGGATCACGATATATTATCATAACATACTGAAGTTTGATATTATAATTCAATAACATTGATTTCAATCAGCATTAGAATTAATCTATTTTTTTCTTTTTAGAGACGAATCTCTTGGTCCTTCATACATGTGGAGTCCAAGATATTAGGCCTTACATCTTACAAATAATTTACTAATTGGACGGAATCATGCCTCCATCCAACGGGGAAACGAAACATCTCCTGCCGGGAACAATGGTGAGAGTTGTCAAGGATTTTAAATCTAATTACTTAATATGGATATTATTATCTTTTATTATATAAATAATATATATATATATAACAGGGTTCAGCTGTCTTGGCTGTCCTGCCCGTAAAATGACTAGCAATTGATGTGGAAAAAACTTATATTTTTATGTATAAAGAAATTCATTCAATTTTGACACTTTTATAGAAATTTTGAATATAGTCTTCAACTGATAAATCAACTGTTGGACTATCTGGGAATTTATCCGTGATGCACAGGTCGGACTTGCATGTGGCAAGAAACAAAGGAAAACATGCATATATATGTTTTAATGGATTAAATTATATATGCGTTTAAATGTTAGATGAATATTTTTTTTCTATTTTAATGACAATATATATACGAATAATAATATAAGTCTCCCTTCTAAAAAAACAACGATCTTTGACGAAGGTATAAAGTATATCTGGAACGTATATCTAATATTTTCATTGAGAGTGAAACGCCATGAAGTGTCACAAATATATTGTAGCAATATATTTTTGATGACGTAAGTGAAAAGGAACACATAAAAAAGGTCAATTCTTCCCACTTGCTGGTGTGGCGTGATTAAAAATCTTCGACAAGCGAGTAGTCAGCTTTCTAATAGGATAAAGTCTCCAAAAAAATGATGGACGCAACAAGTTGTTTATGTCTCCCGATCAAGAAATCATTTTTTTCTAATCTTTGTCATTTGAAAAAATTAAATTAAGAAAAGGATCGAACAATAATTATTTTAGAAATTCTTACGGATCTCCAAGCTTTGCTGTAAAGTAAAGCAAGCATATCATGTGAAACCAAACATATTTCAACTTCAAATATATATATATAATGCAGTAGAGACAAAAGTAATAAATATATTTAAAGAAATTTAAGATGTTTTCCTAACGAACCTAAAGTAGTAAAAAACTAAATTCTATACAATAATATAATACACGCTTTTGTAGATTGTCATTTATTAAGGTCTGTGAGGTATTTTATTCAATTAAATGTCTTTCCGCAAGAAGATATCGACTCCAATATCATTAAGGCATCGATCTTGTTTGGACCCTTCAGGCGAAAACAGAAGCTGGCATCTCATCATAAGGCAATTGAATATTCGCTGTTAAGCATAAAATCTTTAATAGCAAAGAAATTGACAAATCATTCGTATATAAAAATTGAAGACCTCAGAGCTATAATGATTGGGACAGCTGCTCGGTATTGCGCTATGGCAATTAAAATTCCAAGCGTCTCTGCATCTTCGTGGACATGTGCTGGTGAGCTAATAAGGTTCATTCCCTCCAATTCCCTCCAATACCTCAATATCATCAAATCTACCATACGTAGACACCGCCGTTACAGATTGAATAGAGATTAAGTTTGTTTTGTTTTTTAGGTGCATATTATATATTTAGGTTTTTTTTTTTCTTTAGACAGTAATTTTGAATTATAATGTTCATTTATGTTTTTGTTTTAACGTAACTGTCTTTAGATTTTTATATTTATATATTTGTTTTCTATGTTATTGTGTATTTCAGTATATTTTTTAGAATAAATATATATTTTAACCCCCAAAAAAAAAAAAAAAACTAAAGTTACTCACCAAAATCATAGGCCTCACATGTAAAGTCAAGCAATATTATCAATGAATAGCTCAATGATACAGCCACAAAATAGTAACAATTTTTTTTTACATTTCTATTAGACATTGTATTCATCTACCGTATGTTGAAAAGAGTAGGTTTAAAATATTGTTTAAGAGGTCATTAATTTTCGCCATCATTACCCCTGCTCATTCATTAAATTGTTTATAGGGGATTATAAAACAAGTTTCCAATTGCTTAATGAGAATGGATTAAATAAATACACATAATAATATTGTAAACATTATTACTTGAGTTGCGATTATACTAACACTGATATATCTCTATATTTGATTTCTTTCATGGGAGAGCCTCAGGAAGTTTCACATTAGTCCTTAGTTAGTTCATATTTGATGAGCTAAGGAAGGTTCTCCTTTGGATAAATGCCACAGACTACGTATCTATTCACATCAACATAAATGATTTAGAATAATAACAAAATAGTATATATACATATATATGTATATATACATATATTTTTTACTTTATTAGTTAAAGGAATTGTGCACTTTACAAGGACTAATGTGAAAATTATCTGTTGAATTTCCCTAAAGGACATGATTTAGCAGATACTTGGCTAGTAGCAGGCACACTTAGACCGTTGTATAGCTGCACAACTTTATGAAATTCCTGAGCCTTAAGTGATTATTCATATTTTTTGGCTTTCCTTAACAATGGATTATACATTGATGTGTGATTCAGTATTCAAAGTGTTTTGATATTCGTGCAACGTGCTCATTTATCTGTTGAAGAACTTTTTTGTATGTAATCGCTTTTCACAAGAATAAATTATGCTTTGTATAATATTCAAGAAAGGGGGAGACAAATATGAGATTTAGCGGTTATTCAATATGTTGTTAGTGATGCAAGAAGTATTTAATTTTCTGCTTTTAATTATAGTTAGTTTTATTTCTGGGAATGACCGACATCAAGTTCGGCAATATTTTATCACTACAATTTTTAAATGAAATTGAATTCTATTGTTTGTATATTAAGCTCCTAAAATAGACCCACCTCACCGGTACTTTTCGGTATCATCCGTTAATGACATTGCTATGAGATTTTATCTTTTAGCGTATTTGTTCTCATATCCTTCCATGCTTTCATTGGTTCATTCATATGGAATCATGTGTTCGGGCAAATTTACCGTCCAACACATTTCTTTCTGTTGGCAATCCTTAGCTGTGTCGTCGTCAGAGAGTGATAACCAATTTATTATCAATCATGAGTAAACGAAAAACACCATTCATTTCTGAACTGAGTGTAGGAGTTGCTTTAGTTGCTTTATTTCATTAATAATAATAATAATACCTATGTGATACTTGAACTCAAGTTCATGGAAGTATTTTAAAAGTTCCAAGAATAGAATGAAAGCATTTATAAATTTGAAATTATGTTTATACTACCAAAACAATAAAATAACGAGGCATAACAATGTATTAACTGAATATTAATTATTTGTGCTCCTTAGTTTTGAACCAATCATCACTCTTGAGAATGGAGCCCCAATGTGACATCCCTATCTTTTGCCTTCTTAATGGTCGCCCAAGAAATATTTTTGGAGATGATGTGTCTAAAGAACTCAGTTCTAACATTCATGTCAGTAATATTATTATCAAAAGAGCTGACAGTTTTTCTTCTATGAATTACTTTGATAGTTTTGAAGTTGTCAAGTACAGATTGAATGAATATCTTATGACCTTTATTATCTTTGTAGCTTATAATTATCTAACAAAGTGACTAGAATAGCTAATATACATACAGCTAGATGTACTGAGTTTTTTCTTTTATTTCAAAATTCAGCGTATGGTCAGGGTTGCATCAAATGTCAATAATAATATTAACAATATGGATCTGGAATACATAGGTTCCAATATTATTGATAAATGTGATTTATCCCTTATAAAAATCACATTTGAGATAAACAAAAGTCTATAATATATATATATAAGTTTACCTCACTTATACATGTACTTGTTAAAGTAAGTAATATATAATTTAAAAAACACTTTTATTTGTACATAACATCTATGTTTAGAGGAACTTTATAAAAATACCATGACTTCAAGCATTTATCGATTCCATAAAATTGAAGATGTAATCCCTTTTTCACAAGAGATCGAATATGCACTTAGTACAGCAATCACATATTTTACATGTCACGCATTTGTCTTTATATTGAAAAGGAATGCTTTACACACACATATAATATTCCTTTTGGAGCCTTTGGTTAATTTTAAAAAGCTTTGCTTATTGACTTTATTGCGCAGGGAATCTTTATTTTCCTTTGTTTGTTCTTTCTACGAGTCAAGTCTGCAATTGACCTTTAAAATATTTCAACTGCCTAAAATTAGGAAAATTATTTTTATAAGGATATTCCTAATAATTATTTATTAACTATTACAGCTTTTTATGTGTCACCAGCAATGAAAAATATAAAAACGTGATGCACAATTAGTTGATTACAAGGAAATGTTTAAGATAATAAGTTTATTTAAAAATCAAGTGAGTTATTAATATATTTAAGCGTCATTAAAGAGGTACATTTAATAAAGGGTTACAAATATAGATATACAAATAAATATTTAATATATTGTTGATGGCTCGATAGTAAATTTCAGCCGCTATTTTTTTTATAGACCAGTTCGTGTATTATGTAAATAAATAAAAATGAGATATTTAGACAAAACCCAAAGCAAATGTGTTTGCATAAATAAACATTATAGTTTAACATTTTTGCTCTGGGGAAGAACACAAATAATAAAATATTATATACATATAAAATAAAACAAATCGTCTTTCAAAATCATTTCATAATAAATACACAAATATTAAATATTTTAAAATTCTGAACACAAATGTTAAAAATAAAACATAGAAATATTCGGAAGGCTATATATTACTATAACTTCTTGAAATAATTTATATCAGTTTTTGATGTTGGAGGGAGAGACTTGGGAAATACCTAATGATTCTTCCGGCAGACGTCTACGTTGCACCTTCTTCCAGCGAGGGGATTTTCAAAGATAAAGCTGCATATCTTGCTGCTGCCGACAAAAATATGCTATTTTTTTTTCGAGTCTATTGACTATAATTTTTTTAAATGTATTACACTAAAATTCACATTACAAAATAGTATGCAATAAAAATAATGTAATCCTATGGATTAAAACAAGAAAACAGGTAAATATAAAAAAGGATTTAAGTATGATAAAAAATGAGGTTGTAATAAAAATAAACAAATACACTAAGAAGCCGTCCAGGGCAGAATTAAGAGGTGTGAAGCTCCATCAACTCTTCCTTCAAACACAGTACCATCGTTGGGGAGTGGGGACATCGTTGATGATGTCCGTCATATGTCAAAATATGCTATTTTTCATGTTTGTGTTGTAGTAAAAAAACAAAATCAATGAAAGAGAATATATTGAGTCTAAAACGAGATATCAAATTACGCAAAACGTTAAATATGAAAAATACTTGAGTCCGTTTTGTTAGGATGTATGTGAATTTGAACCATTTTTAATATTTTTTGTGCCTATATGATTTGATATAATTGCATCCGACTAGATATCAATAAGCATTATAGTTTTACAATTAGTCCTTTGAACCTTGGATCCTATGAATGAGGCTGATCTCTCGAGAGTCGAACCTGCACCCTCAACATTGATAGTTGAACACACCTTTATAAACTGAGCCCTTACATTATTTTCATGTTTTTTTGTTTGTTGTTAAAATCTAAGCCAAAAAAAAAAGAATGAATGGGGCTCAGAAATGGAATTACAAATTAACTCATATGTTTACTTTGTTTCTATTTATAAAAATAATTAAATGTTTAAATGGATGATACGCAGTAGAACCATAAAGAGAGAAAATGTTTGCTTCATTTACAAGATGATGCAAATGTTTAAGGCATAAAAGTAGTATAAAGGGTTTGAGAGAAGTCACATCAGTTGATAATACTTATAATAACATACCTCCAGATGTATGTAGGCCCATGTTTGAGTCGTCAAAAAGGAAAACAATTCAACAAGGAGTAGTAACTACCATTTAAAAAATAATTCAAGTGTTCTCATTAATTAAAGCATTGGGTTATATGTGGGTTTGCCTGTCGTTAATTTAGCAGTCTCTATGCAATTAAAGTTAATACTTTGATATTTCGGTACTCCCTGCGTTAGATTGCAATGCCTTACCAAAAATAACTATAGATTGTACGACTTCCTGTAGGTTGAAAAGCGATTTTAAGAATAATATTATTTATAACTTTTGCATAATTAATCAAACTTTAAAAGTTAATATTTATGTTGTTTTCTCTAATTCAGGATGGGCAATTATATTTAAGCAAAGGGTTATATGAGAACTGAATGAGTCCTCTTCCCTCCTAGGATTTATTTTCTTTTCCAATGCAGGGCCTCTCACTATATTAACGCAAACTTTAAGTGGACTGTATCTGTATTTATTTATATTCTTGGCTAATTCTTCCGATCCAATGTCCGTTCCCAAAGTAGCACAATATGCATGTACCACAAGGATTTCCACTCCGAAAAGAGTGTGTCATGCAAAACTTTCTTTTCAACCAAAAAAATACAAAAACTAATATAATTAAACATCAGGAGGCCAATTACTATTCTTTTGGACCTTTCATTATCTCACAAATGACTAAGAAATCAAGTTAGAGGACAGCATAATCGTATGGATAACAATGGATGGAAGTTTGTTTTTATGATTGGGGGATAAATTCAATCAGTGAGGAAATTTTAGTTGGATGCTTATACTTTGGAGGGGCAAGTAAGCTATGTAATTATTGAATAATCCAAAGAAATTTACCTCTCTTCTCTCTACAAAAAAAAGTAAAGGCTTTCTAAAAATAAATACGCTCAGTATTTAGCATTATTATTATTTGATGTGATGCTTCCCTTCTCTTTTAAAAGCCTCTTCATATAAACAATGAAATATTAAACGATATGCATATCATATAATATGTACCCATTCAAAAAATATGTGTTTAAGACATACATGATCGATGAAGACGCTTAAAAAGTGCTTTTCATATAAAATATATTTGACTTATATGCATATCCTTCTCCCTCGATTTTTTGGAAGATACTGTTATGGCAGCCCTGGGAGGCATACATGCGTAATTCCAACTCATCGGGATACACGGCATGAACGTCGTCGATTTTGATCATTTTTAATACTATAAATATTTCCTTATGAGACTAAGTACAAACATATTCAACATTCCTCTTGTTTTAGGCCTGACAGGCGATAATCCCATTGATATCTCACTTTAATTGTTTCTTATTTATTTATGGACATCAGAAAAGCTTTGTGCAAAAAAAATTGCAGTCTAACAAGTGCGCTATTTTGAAATACGCGCTGAAGTGTCAAATTTCTTATTATTTGTTCGGTTGCACGGCGATGATTATATTACATAGAAAGCTCTATATGTACCCAAAAAATTTAATTGTACAGGAAATAAAAATCCAGCCACAGGGAGTTATCGTCTTTTAAAGTATAAGATCGGCACGTTTTTTGCTTTATCCAGAACTTTGAGCGCCCTCAAAATGACCCCTAATATATTACATAAGGAATAACTCTATAATGTTTAACATGTGTAGCATTAAAGATAAAAATAGATGACTGTCATTCGTTAATGTGTTTTTAATTTACGTGGAACTATCCAGTTATATATTTTTACAAGTTGCACCTCATACTTACTTTTGGTCTCCTTATCGTCAGACTAGATATATTTATCATCCAAAGGAATTAAACAAACATATATTCCCTGAATGTGTTTCGAGGTCTTTTATTTCTTCAATAAAAATAAAGGATAGCGGGAAAATCCCTTCAAAAGATTCGCAAATATCATGGATCGAAGCTCATGACACAATATACTTTGTGATTTCAATGAAATGATGTTCACACTGCAACATGACAAGTGATATCTTATTTTATAATCCAAATAGATTTTTTAAAGTATTAATACCACTCCTTTTTCTTTCAACCAATCACGTGCTAGAACGAAGTGTCCCAGTGTGGTATGCCTGTAGGTAAATATAGTTTTGTGAGTAGGTCGGTTTGTTATATTTAATTCTCCCTTTAGCTGTAACTGAAGTGAACAAGAATAGGAGCTCTTTAAAGAAGATTTGGAACTTCTTATGCCAAATCGAGCATGGCATAAATAATTACTACACTACATGACTACTCGTCATGATAAACAGACTCAAATAATATATAAAATCACTGTAGCCTTGTGAAACGAGTAATATCCGGGTATGTATTCGAGTGTGTTCTTTTGATTGCCTACTTGATTCGTGAAGTAGGGAAAATCCAAGCGTTCACCAACCCTATTCACTAATACGAAAAACATGAGGCATGAAAAGCTGCATTAACAATAGAATTTTGTATTTTATGTCTATTGAGCATATTTGTTAAGTATAAATATACCAAGAGTTATATATCATAATAATACAAATTAAACAGTCTTTATATTATATATTTGAAGTATGATAACAAAATACGAAATGAAAAGGGATTATAACAAGCTTTTAACTTTCTTTGCTAACTTTTTTGTTTGTAGAGCAAGGAAAATGTGAACTAAAAATGATTTGGGCCTTGAAAGTATATATATTACGTGGAGTTAATTAAAAGTTTATAATTGATCAACTTTTGGTACAAAGAGTATCCCTCTATTATGAGATATACCTTTTATTAAAGTACTAAATGTACGTTAATGCTTTCATTGATTGATTATTGAATTAATCAAAAAGGTATTATACATCCCATATAATATCTATATTATACAACAACTAAGTCTTAATCTTTTATAGTTGCACATTAAATTAAGCAGGAAAATTGAATTAGCAACTGAAAAAGGATGCTTATTGATATGCCCATATAGGCATCCTTTCCTTTTGTATAAGTATACTGTTTAATTGTGGATAAACGCCAACGCACTGATAACCCCATGTGTGATAAACTCATTAGTTCAGTGCATGTATTTTATATCTATTAAAATAAGATTTAATGATCTTTCATACAAGAAAATTAACAAAATATTAAGTATAAAACTTACCCTTATAAATCCAGAGGCCAAAGAACAAAATATTTTTATGACGATTTGATGCATGAGGTTTGTAAACTTTGGGCAAGATTCATGGAAGCTTTTTGTGTTTAAACATATTTTCCCATTTGTATGTAAAGAGTTTTAGTGTGCTTTTAAATTAATAACATGAGCCAAGTAGGTGGCTTTAAAAGAATTTATATTTTGGCAAATGACATTATAGTAACAGTAAGTTTCATTTTACGGATAAAATATTTTTTAAGGTGTACTTAGCATACAAATAAAAACAGAAATTGGCTAAGGATTTGAAACAAAGTATGTATACCCTCGTAAAGAAACAGACGGAAGAGTTAAAAAAGGGAATAACAAAAATACCAACATCAAAAATTGATGCCAAAAAGAGGTCTTAGTTAAGTCGTTATCCTAGAATGAATAAGATTCGTGTCCTGTCATATGACTTGAATTTGCATATACGTATGTCCTTTTTCCTCTTAGTACAAAAAAGTAGAAAGAAATGCATTTTATGATGCAATTGTTTCTTCCATATATATATATATATATATCAATTCAAGGGTGTTCAAAACCTTTTAATGCAACTTGTTGTATGTAGTCACTATCATATATATATACATGTATATATATATAAAGCGGATTTGGTGATTAATCTTTTGTAATGGCCCTATTTAAGGGCAGGAATGTATTCATAGATTAAAGATAAAGGATAGCACATTGGAACTCTTTTTTAGGACGTGAAAGATCTGAAAGAAAACGGCTTTACTTATATTAAAAATGTAGTTGGTTTTACGTGAAAAGGCATCATTTTACTTGTTCTAAGGATTTCTACTCTATTTTCGTGGATTAATGTTGTTTTTACTAAATACAAAGTAAGTTTTGAAATCTGGACACCTCATTGAATGCTTAGCAAATATTAGTCCTTTGGTTGAACTCTTCGTTTTTGTAGATCGATTATAGCTTACTCGCCTTTCTCTTAAAGCACTGTCGAATATTATTTTCTAAAAATATAAGAAAACCTCGGCTAAAAAATTAGACGCATAAAAGCTGATAACATTAGTTGATTTCGTTGTATTTTATTGTTCACATAACAATAGTTTCTCAGGAAGAGCTTTTTACTCTTATGTCAGTGAATATCTTTTCGTCAACATTTGTTTGTGTTCATTTAATGGAATATTTTCCCCTATATAATAAAAGGTTAAAGAGTTTGTATCGTCAACATTTGTAAATTTGAAAAATATTTTGTTTTGTTAAAGGTTAAACATAGCAACACTTCATGAAGTTTCTATACGAATCAAGTTCCAGTTGTTTTCCTAGGAGAAAAAATAAAAACATCGATTGTATGTAGAATTATCGAATATCCGAATACACCATTTCATTTTTCGGAAATATTATATTAATTTCAGATATTTTTTAATAAGCCTATTGCTATATTCTATTTGTTTCAAGTATTTTGAACTATTGTATATTTTAGATATAGGAAGGCCCTTTCACCAGTCCAGGGAGTATATGTTGTATTCATTTCTCACCGATAACAACGACAAATACAAAAAAAGTAATTAAATTGACGGTCATTGGTGATTCATTTTTGGGATATTAAATGTTATTATCTTATATACACAGCTTGTCTTAACACTAAGAATAAAAAAACATAATTTGATATATTACTATTAGAGTAAGTTATCTCTGATAAGACAAAAATATATAAACTTCAACAAATTATAAAACTGTCATGTATGTCCTTTGACGCGTGCAGACGCGTCATCGGCGCGCTGAGTTGATAATATTGTGAATTATCAGTGTTTGTGCCTTAAGTACAGGACTTCATTATAGTTTGGACGTCTTCACACTAAGAGGAACTAAAACCACAGACCCTTCATACACTCAACTGGAGTTTTATCACCGGGAAATCCTTTGTTAGCCAGGATTGGAGCTCCGAAAATAAGGGTGTTTATATAAAAGATATTTATTATTTATACAGCGTAGGAGATACTCACTCCTTGGGATCTCCCGTTTCTTCCTTTAATCCTCCTATTGTAAACAATTGATTGAAAATATGTTTTTTTAAGCTTTTCGATGAACTGGAATAATATATTTTGCTGGTTATTTGCCTTATCTCATTCTTAAGTATGAATAGTTATCATATCGCATATATGTAGTATCTTTTAAGCGTCAGCAAAATCTCTGAATACCCATAAACAAATATTTATCTTACATACTGCAGTGTTAAAATGAGCTTTAATTTATTTCAAATTGTCTATATGAAAATGCGTTTGACCATATTAGGCCCCAAAAATTGCGCTGTATTCATGAAAAAAAACAGTCACAAAAACATATGAATGGATTGGCATTCTTCTATTTAAAAAAGTTTTATTAATATAAGTGGCAAAAGAAAACTATAACTCAATGAAATTGTGATAGTTTTATTAATACAAAACGCTTCTGATTGTGTTTATCCAAAGTATTTGTTTAGGTACAAAATATTAGTTTGTCTGAAATATATATATATACAGAAATTAAAGTAGCATAAAACTGTAAAGCGAAAAAAACAAACAAACTAAAAGTGATTTAAAAATAAACCAATAACTTGTTATATTACAATGATTAAAATTAATCGTATCTGTTCCCTTTTGTTGTCATTTATGCATTGGCAATAAGGCACATTTTAGATAACAAGGTGATTAAAAGGACCTTCGTATCCGGTTCTATTAATTCCCTACTCGCTCCTATCAATTAGATTGTTTGAAGAGCACATTCAATCATGTGCATATAGACACAACAAGTGTAAATTAGTCATCTTTATATTCCGGATATATTCATTCTTTCATGTTTATTTAATGACCACAAGTTACCATACAAGAACCTGATTAATAACTTATGTTTAGAAACACTGAGTGTCTTAATATTGATCCGTTGCATAGTTGTTAAAGTACAATTTAACGCTCAGGTCAAAAAACTTTGTATTTTTTTAATATTATCTCCGTTTGATTTGAGCCTATATATATAGGTATATATCAGGAAACGACCGAGTACCCGGCCCAGCCCGTGTCTCGGCTGTTTTTGAGCGTCCTGGCCCGGCCCGATGTCCTGGGTTTTTTAAACACCGGGCCGGGAAATCAATAATTAGTTTGTCAAAATTTAAAAATCATCACTTCAGAAACTTTTGGAGATTCTTTTCTTTAAAAAAAACGTCGTTACTTTTTTTGGAGATTCTTTTCTTAAAAAACGTCGTTACTTTTTTTGGAGATTCTTTTTTAAAAAAAGACGTTACTTTTTTTTGGAAATTCTCCACTTCAGAATGTCGAAGGAACGAAAATATATATTATGTCCCGGCCCGGCTTGAAAAATTTAAGTTTCCTGATATATATATATATATTTATATATTTGCAAGCATCGAACCACTAGAGTGAATTCCCCCTCTTGACTGTTCAAATGTTTTTTAAAGTGTGTCGAGGCTGTTAACATAAAACGTATAATTGTGAATCTTTCATATACCATTTCAATGAAGAAACAATTTTGTAAATAAAAATTTATTATTTCTTTCAATTATATATAGAAAATATTTAGCTTTTTATAGTTTAGTCACTATTGATATTACCATTACAAATCCCTTGGATTAAGAATGAATAACTTAAATCTACATATATAAATTTATGCAATGTGTTAAAAGTAGGGGTGCACCGAAAATTCGGCCGAAAACGCAAAAAAGACACATTCGGCTTTCGGCCGAAAGCCAATTGAGTGGCCGGATCGGAGGCCGAAAAAGACGGGGAGATGAAACGGGTAGAAAGGGTGATGTTTTTATGCTTTTTGTTAAAAATGAAAAGTATGAAATGAATGGGAAAAAAACCAGAATGTATGAAGGGTATAAATGAAACTCGTATCAGTTATCCAACATTTTTGAAGCTTTCAAATAAACATTTTTTCTTTGAAAAACTTGTCTAAACATTTATTATAATCAGTAGACTTAAGCGATATTTAAAAATAGTATTTTGATGAGAAATCAAGAAAGAATGTTATAATGTTGCAAGGGCTAGTAGGTTACTGCTGTCTCAGTATGGGAGAAGGACACCTGCTGGTCGCTTTTTGTAATGACAGCGTGTCATCAGATCTGCACCTACAATGTTTCTGATCGGTTGTTTATTGTTTTAAATGCCTAGTGTTTCTGTGACTTTAAATTGAACTGTTATTTTCGGTTTCGGCATTCGGCCAAAGCAATTAATTATTTTTCGGTTTCGGCCACAAATTTCCATTTCGGTGCACCCCTAGTTAAAAGTATATGTAAAATTTTGTTACACATAATATAGATTAATTTTATAGCAGAGTGAACTGACAATTCATATTAAGGAATTTGGTATATCAGTAGTACCGGAATATATTTTTTCTACTGATACAAATATTTTTTTCTTCTCCTTCATTGTTTAGATGTTATATAAAATTATATAAAAAATAATATATATGTAAAATAAACATTATGGTGAACTGACAATTAATATTTGGTAGTTCTGTATATCGTAGTACCGGAATATATTTTTTCTACTGATACAAATATTTTTGACTACCGGACACCGCTACCCCTTGCATTTTTTTGCTGCCAATTGCTAGTGATAGGTTAAAATGTGAACGCAAATCTTTTTATATCATTATTTTTTTATTGATGTACTTTTATAAATAATGTTTAAATGCACAAGATATTTATGGAGCAGATTAATTTCGTGAAAGAATTGAAAATCTTCCAGCCTACTGTCACTAATTGGCTACAGCTTAGAAAAAACTAACGATATCGGTAGGAGATTTTTTCTAACGAATCCCAGCTATGTGTTATAGTAAAAAAATGTATTATTTTATTATTTGGAATTTTAAAAGTTTATTAAATTAAAGTCAGTATACTATGAGTTCGAAAATGAGCTTGATTAAGTTTAAATAAAAAGCTAAAAGAACCTAAAATCTAATGATACTCTATCAATGAAAAAACTAAAATGTTGCTTAATTTCTTAAATATATATTTTTAATATGTTGTTTTTATGAACAAAGTAATAAATACTAATTTATTACTCACATGTCAATAGATCTTACAAAAATATATCGAAATTGTGAATACGCCTATAATAATTCATAAAATAGTATAATAATTGAAAATTATAAGGATAAAAAATAGAAGATTTTTCAAAAACGGTGATGCTTATTTTAAAAACTTTTCTTCTGTGGATCGTCGGAAACCTGTATCTTTACAAAAAAATGAATTCCGTTCGTTCGTTTTCCTTACTCTCCCAAAAGAGTTCTCGAGACTATTTTTCTTGAATAGTTTTGAGGGAATTTTTAGTGGTAGTGGATGGCATTCCTGGAGAATTCATCTTCGCCATGTTTGTTTTATTTACCAAAATATTGATAAAACATATTTTTGAGAATTCTTAATAGTTGCTTAACAAAAAATATTGTGTTAATTTGATAGCCTTTTGATATTATGTGTTATTTTATTTTGTGCGTTCAACCCCAGAGCAAAAAATTTAAACTAAAATGTTTTATTATGTTTTTATTACGCATTTACTCTGGTTTTTATGTATTTATTTTATTACATAATAAACGAACATGATATTTAAAAAAAACATATTTTTGAGTGGTTGAAAAAAAAAATCTCTATAAAATATAGTTAATTTGTTTTGGTTTTTTGACCCTCTGTTTCTCCAAAACTCTTATGGTTATATATCATCACCTTCCCAAGGATAAGTAGAAGGTCCCAAGGAAATATCAGACAAAAGTGAACATTCCCTAAGAATCCCGGTCAACACGGGTAACATCCGCTAATATAGTCATATTGAAATATGATATTCCACTCAAACATTGATATTTTAAATACTTATAAAAGTAAGTATAAGGAGGTATACATAGGTACTTTGCTTACTTTTCTTTAAAGAATCCATTGCATTAGATTAAACCAAAACTAATATCTCATTCAAAGTAAGATCAAATGTATATGTAAATATTTACATTGAACGGAGTTAGATGAATATTTTATTACTTCTGCTTTGATGAAATATTAATTTATTTTTTAAATTTGCATACTTAAATATACATATTCAAGTACAATACATTTTCTTTTGTCATGTTCATTGTATGATATGTGAACGACTTATATATATATATATATATATATATATATATTTCATCATAATATGGTATAGGTAAATGTACAGATATGACATTCATGTTTTGTAATCGTACAAAAACTATTTATTCAACACTTGCAATTATGAACATAGAGTTACACATATCAAAATACAAAACTTTTATAATCATAGTTTAAGCCGGACATGGGATGTATTATACTATCGTAATCAATGAATAAAATCAAACGTATCAGATGTAAACATAAAATGAAGTCTCTAAAATTAAACTACTAAGAATATATCTAAAAGAGAGCCCTTTTTTTTGGTAAATCAATCTTGTTGCTCTGAAATTAAAAGCTTATGTAATTATAAAATTCATTTCTTCCTGAACTGGGCCGATTTATTAAAAGGAAAAGTGGCTTCGTCTTGACATAATATCAAAATTGGAGTTAGCTCTTAATGTAATTTTATCACAGACAAATCTAGTGGCTTCAAATTCAGCTAACAAATGACTCACAGTTTCTTTTAGTAGCTTACTGAAAAAAAACCCTTCTTCCAGTTTTACCATGAATATTGATAGTAGTGAGGACGCTTGAGACAATTCTATACCGACACCAATATAAACTTTGATCGAACTTGTTATTTAATAGACTTTTTATAATTTGATTCATGAGATAATTTTCATTTAACGTATCACGGTGCCTCTCAATTTACTATAATATTTACATTTAATATCGTTCGTTAATTGTAGGAGACGGAGGCTTTTATTTCAAAAAACCCTAATAAAATAAATAAAAAAAACAACCCGAGGTCCAATTGGTCGACTTGTTATTTCAATTGTACTTAAATCCTTTGCCTCTCAAGTGTTTCGATAAAATTTCCTTCTAAATTAACATAAAATGATTCTCCTGAAAATTCAAACTTCTTCTTTATAAATGCGCTTTTCAGGAAGTCCTATCTGCCAATATTCTTATGTGGTTCTTGCCACCCCATAAGTGGAAGAATTTTGCATGACAAAAAATTATCTATTCCTGCAACGCTGTTCGTTGAAAGGATGTACTAGCTTTAGACCTTCAATAATTTATCTTGGCCCATTATTTTCCATTTTTTCCCGCGTATTCCATTTTGAAGCTTTTGTACTCTTCCATGACGAGTCTCTACAATTCCATCTCTTAAACCACGAAAAGAGAAATGCTTTCCATGTCTCTTCCATCGGTAGAAGTCCTCTGTACCTTTTTGGACACACTATTATTTTCCATGATAATTAGGTAAGATGTTCCTTTTCCGACGATGAACACAGCTCCTCTATTTTCTTTGTTAGCTTACTGTCATAAGGAGGGACCCTTAACAGCTGCATTAAACACTAATAAATTCCATACCTGGATTCTGTACGTTATATTCCAATTTATGAGTGAGCTAAAACCAGCCGTTTATGACATATGACATTCATATGAATTAATAATTCAATCAAAAATATCATGTTCAATATGTACAACCGAATATTTAAAAAACTGGCATTATACAATATAAAATAAGCGTTTAACTATCAAATTTGAGTGCATGGGTTCGACGCTCGAGATGGGAAGGACGATTATGGTAAACCTCATTGAAAGTATGTAGATTCCTAAGTTCGAAAGACCCATTTTGACAATGGATGTGATTTTTATCGACACAAAAAGGCCAAAAAAAATATACATAATGGTTTATATCTGTAACACAAGCCGGTCGACATACCGCTATGATTGATTATAATGAGAAAGTACTAACAGGTAAACATTGTTAGTTAAGAAAATATTGTTATTTTATTGAACAAGATTGATTATATGATTGATTTCCTCACATGTTCAAAGAGAAATTAATTTATTTGGAAGTATTGCTTTCAGTAGCCATTAAGTTCCTTTACATACTTTGAATGATCTTTTTTATTGTTTAAAATAAAATAATATTTTATTCCAAAATCAAATGCAGTATTAAATAGCACTATTTTTTCATGGAGTATAAAATATATTCCATTTTGATTTTGAATGGTGCACTTGAAAATGATATAGTTACGTTTCGAATGAACTCCAATGATGCCATCTTATAAATTCTTCAGTTTAAAGCACTTAAAATGCATCATTTGGGAGTTGAGCTAAATTTTCAAAAAATAGAAGATGCTTGCTCAACAGGATTGCTTTGATACTTAATAAAATGCCCTTTTTATATATACATTCCACTCTTTCTTAAGGAATTCATTTATTAATGCCTTATCCTTCTTACTAAGCCTATGTATGGGTGGAAGCAAATAAGATTAAGTTTATAATATAATACTTTTATATATCAGCTGTTAGTGTATGATCAAATGCCTGACGTTTAAATGTTCACATTAAGAGTCTTTGTTTTGTTTATCTATGCTATGAATACATTTTATTTTTAAACAAGATATAACATTAAATAAACCTTTTATAAAACTTGATAATAAGTATGTAGTACGATCAATTATTAACCATATAGTATTAAAGTAACAGAAATCATACATATGAAACAAATATAATCAAGTGTTGCTTAAATCGATTCACTGCTCTTCAATACAGTAACGAATCTTATGTAAAAGCCCGCAACTTTTAACATATTAAATACACAATTGCCTGAAATGAATTTAAAAAATAAAATCAAGGACATGTTCAACTCCGCCCTAGGGGAAATGTGAGTATTCATCAAGTTAATCCATGGAATAAATAAATATAAATGCTCTAATACTCAAATATTTCATATCCGCTCATAACCTTTTATTTAACTTAATATAAAATAAAATGGAAGGCAAAGACTCAGTTGTTGAAAGCGTACTCGACTTTCAATGTTGAGGGTGCAAAATCGACTCCTCCCAAGATGGAGATCAATATTAATGGACCTCCATGGAAGAGGTATCACATATTCAATGAGTTATGCTACAATATTTGATTATATCTTCATAAAGCCTGCTGCTCTAATACCAACGAACTAGCAAGGCAAGTAAAAATGAAATACAATAATGCCAAAATTAATATTCATTTTATTTTAAAATGTCCAAAAAACTATATTTCGAAAAAAAGATAATATTACCAAAACAATAATGAAAGGCATTGTTCATTCTGACTTTTATTTAATTCAACAGTTCTTTTAGTTTACTATTGGAAGTTAGATAACGTGAGAATCATGAATAAATTATATTGTTTTAATGAATTTGAATTAAAGCCTTTTTGCGGGTTTTAGCTGATTTTCCTTCGTTTTTCTTTCTATATGAAAACAAAAACTAAAGCCATAATCAATAAGGTCATTCGCCCATCAACTTGTTGCTTTTCCCCCTTCCCACCTCAATGTGTACCCTTTCTTATGATTATTTATTCTACATTAAATAGTTTATATATATATTTATATCCAAGTAGTACATAGAAGGCAGTAGTGTTTCCCTCACGCAAGAGAGAGCCTTCAAGCGAACATCACATGATTCTCTTTCTCTCTCACGAATAAATAACAACCAGCTCTTTCTTCTCCTGAGGTTCCCCTCTTACCCATTCTCTTCTACCCTTTTTCTATCCCCTCAAAAGAGAAAGCAATGTGAAAATAATGGCTTTCGAAAAGAAAAAACAACAACTATGGCATGATGAAGGAATAGATCAACAGATACTTATGAGGGCATTTTTTTAAATAGTTGTTGAATCAACAAAAGAAGTTATATTATTCCTTCTCTGAAAGGATTTATACATATTTTGAAACTTGATGTGTTTGATTTTATTACTTTCCATAAAATTATTTATGCCTTTGGCTTTCTTTCTCGCAAAGATGAATGAATTTGTTCACATAAGGGAAAAGGATTGCCTGCACTCAAGTTTGAATGTATTTTCTGCACTATACAGTTCTGAGAACCATAAAGAGATTTTTTAGGGACATGAACTTCATCAGACTTAATCTCAACGTGTGCAAATGAGGTTTAATAGTGTATTTTAGGTATTTCAACTACAGGCAGTGTCCATTTATTACTATAGATTACTAACATAGATATAAATATAATCGGCTTAAGCTTTCTAACTATAATAGAGAATAAACGGCTAATCTGTTGGATATTACCGCTGACTTTTTTTTTGGAAATTGCAAAGCAATATTTTCGTCAATAATCTTATTAAGTTATTGCATGACTCAACTTAAAGTGACGTCAGATTGTGGTGAATAACATTACCTTCGTGCACCAACAATAATAATATTTGCCACATTGTGACGTAATATCAAATGAATTTATATAATGCCCATGGGTACCCATATATATAGGTATAAATATATCTATATGTGATGACTTGAAAAGTAAAATATTACGATTTGAATGGAACAATTGTGTATTACTAAAATTCCTAATGTTGCCACCCTAAGTGCACCAGTTATGCTTAAGTAGTTTTGAAGGCTTTAATAAGTGTTCGTATGTCTCAAAAATATGCTAATCCTGAATGCTTACAAATATATACGACACATAAATTAAGTTACATATGTAACCAAGAGAATTTGCCAACTTCTTACGTCATTTTAAATAAATCAATTCATTGTCAAAAAACAAATTGAAACTCTTTTTAAAATACGTTTTAAAGAGATTAAAGAAGTATTCTAGAGTATACCCAAGCTTTTTTTAACCCTTGGCGGGCTCTCATGATAATATTATGCTGCACCAATTCCAAAAACAAATCTCTTGTTACCAGACAGGTACTTCAATACTTTTTTCTCTACAAAAACAACAATTCCACTCGTTTTCTTGACATCTGCATCTTTGTCTTGCTCTTGAAAGCAAATAACAGAATCTTCATTATTTATTCACGCCATAAGCCTCACAAACAGTAATTATACACTTATTAAACCTCAAGGGAACTATTTGTTATTATTTACGAAAATACAACAAAGAACATGATTCCAACATGTTCTCATTTTCTACTATGAAATCAAGTAATGTCGAGGGAGTATTTAAAATATAACTTCTTCATTAAAACTAACTTTAAATATACAGCCATCTCATAAACAAAGGAAACTCTAATAGCCGAACACTTAGATATTTATTAAATTCAGACTCAAGTTAGTTATTTGTCATTACTGTATAAAATACAAGCAAACAACAAAGCCCACTTGTTTGCCTAGAATGCAGAATGTAACTCAAAAGTATTTAAAAATATAACAATTATTAAATATAACAGCTTTTGTTAAGATAAAGACATTTTTGCGAGGAAATTAATATCAAGTTCTCAAATAAAGTACTATTGTGTACCAATTTTTGTTCAGTCGGTTCTTTTTCCTTCCTTTAAACAAAATATTAAAAAAATTCAGATTGATCCTTTAAATATCAATTGCAAGGATATAAAGTTAATGAATAAAGAAAGGGCAATGATTTATCTGTTTTATGAACACTTTTGACTTTACATAAAACAATATTCAAAATAATATTATATTTTATGTCTTAATAAAAGAGAAGAATGTTGCGAAAATGTTTGTTTACCTTTTTTGATGGATGAAAAAATGGAGAAACATATTTCTACATGCATATTCCATAAATTTGTAGTTGTCTAACTTTAAATTATAATGGATTGTATATTTTATATAAAATTTAAGCCCAAGATTCCACTGTACAATTATATTGCTTTAATAATTTTTCATAACGAACCATGTAGACAAAAAGTATTTAAATATAGCAGAGAAAAAGTTCAAAGTACCTTTATTATAATCAAGGTATATATAAATATTTATTCATGAGCAGTGAAGCCTCATGGATCTTGATATTATTTTGACTTCATCCAAAAAATATAATAATGTAATTCTTCCCGCTTTGCCAATGAGTTTTGATGACGTCACACGGGCAAGCGAAAAGTCAGCTCCCTTCGGATTATGCACACACCCTGTATTTCAATATATCTTGGTTATAAGTACATATAAAAAACAAGGAAACTTCAAATATATTGGAACTCTGGACGTCTGTTGCTCTAGCCCCTGTTAGAAAACAAGTTTATAAGTCAAAAGTTTTTTATTATTACTCTGGGCTTCTAACTGTATGTAATACCTAGCTTTCCTAAGAAATATGAATGGTGTTTTTTCTTTGTTATACAAAAAGAAGGGGGACTTAGCTATATACAAGAATACTCATTTAAAGAGTCTCCTGAGGGAAATTCATCAAGTGTGTTTGTCGCTTTTATTAACATACTAAAGTATGTTAATAAAAGTTTAGGTATACAAGTCTTCTCTGACACAAAGTTATCCTTTACTTTGTTGCTGTTATTATGTGCAGAAGGTTTTAATTAATTCATATCTTTCTTTTTTGCTTCCTTTTATGCTTATAGTATCTGATGATACTGAGGTGACTCCAGTAACGGAGGAGACTCTTCTAGAGAAAGCCAACGACAAGGTCAAGGAACTCGCGAGTCAAACCGGCTTGAAGCAATGGCATGTGATAGTCGCACTCTCAGGTAAGTACTTTTATATTTTATGCCTCCAATACTATATGAATGAAAATTAGGGTGACTCAAAAACACATCATTGGCAAGATGATAATCCGAAAATGGCTTTCTTTTTCTAAGGTGGTTATTCCTAAGGATTAAGAATGAGGGGTTAAGCACTAGGATAAATATATATATGTGGAGTTTTTTTCCTTTCTGGTAATGATGCTCCTACAACGATGCAAGAAACAAAATAATCAATTATCGTACGTTTCTTCAATTGGGTTTCAACTGATTTTTTCTTTTTAAAAGAAGAAAAATCCAATAATTATTTGCAAAACTGCTTTTGCTAATTGATTCCCAGTATAAGAGATATATAAAGTTATAAATTATTATCTAAGACTACATGGTACCTCTTGGCAACTGCATTACAATAAAAAAATCGCAAGTTCAGAATACCACCTTACACCTTACATTTTTCATCAATTCTAAAAAGCCCCTTAGTTTAAAAGACAGTCAATTCGAAATAATTATATTTACTTTCACTTAAGGGTTTTTGTTCATTATTTATGTTCCCCGTTATATGCTCTCACGAACCCCCAAGCACAATGTAAAGGCGCAAAATTCAAAATAATCAATACTGAATTGCCAAATTAAATATTTTAATGTTAATTATTTTTCTAAAAAGAGAGAACTCTAAGTATGGCAAAGAGTATTTGCCACACTCTATTGTATCTCACGAATGTTCGATATTTTATGACGCCAAATTCAAAACAATAAACAATGAATTGATCCCTCTCTTCATGGGTTTTTATTTTTGAATAAGTAAGGATTTAACTAATGACTCGATGCACAATAGACTGAATATCAATGAAAAAAGTTTAATTCCGTGTCAGCCACTGATGAGGCAACGAAGAGAAAGAAGGAATACTTATTCCTTGAGCAGCCAATGTCGAAAGTCTTAATGAGTTATGTGAAGAAATGGCCATTGACGTCATTGTAAGAGGCTACTTTTTTATTTCTATTCCCAAAACAATAAATTGTTTAACCACCAAGTGGGGCAGTTTTGATGTACTCAAAAAGAGTTCTTTAAGTTGTCTGAATTTTTTATCATGTGAGTATCCAGTTGATATAGAGGTTGGTGGTCAGAGCCTATCGGATCTAATGAATGCACTACCTTTTATGACACTAGAACCAATATAATCAACAGGGCTGACTGCATCTCATTGAGTTATTTTGTATCATAGAGTAATATAAACCGGGGAATCGGAAATAATAATAATAATATAAAACACCATTTTTTCTTCCTTGTAGTAATTGCATTGAGTCTCCTTCTCTGCTGTGGCTGGTGTGTCTGGAGGTTTTTAAGAAGAAGCGACCCAAGGACAAGAGGAAAAAGGATGGAAAACTAGAAGGGGTAAGTTTTCTTGGGTTCTTGTTCCCACTTATCAAGGAAATCTTGACACCTGGAAAAGAAGGGTTACATAAACAAAAGTTCTTGAAGTTGATACCAATCAGGGATAATTTTCACAAAAACATATTATATTATTTAATGACTTATATATAATTCTATAAAATGACATGACTGATTGTTTTTTATATATATTCAAAGTTAGTTTTGATGCCCAACGATATCATTGAACGATTAGCAACGGTTAATCTTCTTTGTCCACTCCTAAGGGTTTTTAGATAAAGTATTTCTTGCAAGCAAGTGCCTAAAGCACTATTGCACGGCTACAAGGGAGTTTATATAATTAAGAATGTGGATTTGGTAACTTTTTATTTGGTATATCATCTCACGCGGAAAGAAGACGGTAAAAAGAGAAAAAAAAACTGTTGGATCCCTCACAACTCGTTGTCAGTATTCTACTGAGCGTTGATAGAGAAAACACTAACAAATAAGGTTAAATGCATGTCCGAATTTACAATAAATCCTGAAGCTCAAATTTTAATATCTCTAAAATACAACCAAGACCACAGTTCTAAAAATAACAAAGCCTTAGGAATATATTGAGAGGAGTAAAGACTGTACATATCCAATGCTTTTCATGAACAATTTTATTTTTTCTATTAAAACAATAATAATAATATCTTATTTTAATATGTCATTTAAAACAATACTTTTATCGTTGGTTAAAAATCAATTAAGCTATAAATTAACTTCAAACACATTCGCTTAAAGCCCCTTTTCTTTCAAATATTCTAGTATTCCTTGAATGTATACATCACTTCAAATTGCTTTTATATATAGACATTTATTAAACAAACATATATATATATATATAAACTTAGAGCTGCAGACCAGGCCTGTATGTATGGTATATACCTACAACCCCATATCTCTAAAGTATCTTCATTATGAATGCTTCAACAATATGTATACATATGTGTTATATATAATTTATTCATGAAAAATATTATTTGAAACAAGGCATTTGGATATGTATTTCAAATGGATGTTTTAAATGTAGAAAAGTAGTTTATATTAGATATCTAAAACGGAAATATTTTTTTATTGGTAAGGATTTATCATTCTTAAAATCATTGAATTAATATATTACTATCGTGTACAAATCTTTAAAGACATGAGTAAGTTTACACAACAGATTCTTAACGAATGATTCATAAATCGTTCATAAATCAAGATATTTACTTCACTAAGTTGTCGATACATTTGTGTAAAGATACATCAAGATTATAGGAAGGATACAAAATATTGTGATCTGCTTTTTTAACAATTGCAAATGTATTTAACTATAGTTTATTTATTGGTTAGTGTTTGTTGGTAATTTGCCGTCTGCTGCATCTCTAATGGGAGCTAATACCGTTCCAACCACTGCATTATGGACAACTGCAGAGATATTCCACTTGTTGCTTTGTCATTGTAGAACTATCATTTTACTTATATCTATTTTTTTTCTTCCTTTATTTGTTCAGAGAAGACATATATATAAATGGACATATATACATGAATAAAAATAAGATAAACATTATAGTTTATAATAAAACTCTGAACAAAGACATTATCGACTATAAAACACTATTAAAAACAAATTACAAATTATATGGTAATGATTATTTATAAAATTTCATAATTTTTTGATTAACTTAAAATATTGACTTGATGCTGATGGGTAAAACTTTACAATGCTGGCGGCGCTGGTCCAGGAGTCATCTAAAAGGGAAGGTATTTTGAGTGCCAGGGTAGAATAACGTGCTGCAGAGGATATTATTATTTTCCTCAAATCCTCGTTCCTCACAACTCTGTTGTTGTGATGCAGTTGGCAATCCACGCCTTTGAGTTGAGAATGGCGAATACAATCGACTTTGCCTTGGGTGACTGGGACCCAGTTTTCTTCGCCAATCCAAATAAGACAATTCCTCTCACATAATTGTCTCCACTTTTATCCAGGCCTTTCACATTCAGAACCACAAACTTTTTGACGATGGATACATAAGGACAATCCACAAAAGCGTGTTGTACGGTATTGTACAGTTTGCCACAGCTTATGCAATGGTTTGAGAAATAGATACAGTTACCAGATATCTGCAACTGCGATGAAATTTCTTTCCATCATGGATTCCCGTCAAAGAATGTAAAATTATATTCCTCCATTGCTCAGGGAGGCACAATTTTTTTAATGTGTATTAGCAATGGAATTAGCTTCCTCTTGTGAGCTTGGGGGTACTAGTTTAAGATGCCACGGACATGGTGGTTTGTGTTCACGGGCTGCTTTTAAGAGACAAAATTTAAATCTCCATCTATAAAATTATCTGAACATGTTAAATTATGAATTGATAAAAAATTATTGTTGATGGCTTCTTCTTCTAACGAATTTGGGCTCTTGAGATTTTTGAAAAAGAACTTTTTTACACAATTGTTTCGAACAATATCTACAGTAGAGTCGCCTTGAAATTTTGGAATAAACCTCCAGACAACTCGCTGTGCAGCAGCCCAAATTTTTGAAATTGCGTTTGTTGACGAATTTGTTAAGTCTGATCCAAACATTAGGTGCATAAACAGTTCATATTTATTATTATTATTGTTATAAAAAATAATTCATATTTTCTAATTTTTATTATATATTAATTAGATAAAAGCATTCATATGTAAAGCTGAAGAATTATAAAAACATAAACATAAATTATAGTTAAAGCTTTAGAGAACAATATCACCTTAACAAGCCCAAATAAAAAGAACTGAAAGGTTAAAAAATGAAGTACAATTAAAAGAATCTAATTGTTAAAAATTATAAATAATTTCCAAAATGGTTCAAATTCTAGATCTATTTTATTTTATTTTTAAAGATATCGATGGAAAATAGCAATTCATTTCTCCAGCGAAGCACTACGACTTGCAATCGGTCCACGGGACTTTGACATAGGGGCATACATACTGTGTTGAAATAACCAGTATGAAATTAATCATGAAAATAACAACTTCCCCCTCAAATTAAACTAATGACCTTCAATCACATTGTCTGAAAATAATAGTCCTGCCTTCAAACGTAATTGTCGTTTCCTGATATATAGCATATTTAGATTTACATCGTAAAAGTAAAAAAAAACTTACTTTCCATATGTCCGAAACTATCATATCCAGTAGTATATGTCAATGTAAAATCAAACCTGTCTACAGTAGCCTCTTAAGGGAACCCAAAAAGTGATTGTTAAAGACAGGTGGCCGCTAGTCAGAGAAAAAATTGTATAATTTTTTCTGATGCAGGGAAAATTTTGGTGGTAAAAATATACGAGTGATTGCGACACACAGGTGACCTCTATGATAGGTTTGTCAAGCAAAGACAGGTGACTTTTCGCTTGCCGGGGTGACGTCATTAAAAATCACCAGTATTTGGCAAGATTATCATCATAATATGTTGTTTGATGACATCATAACAATAATAATAATAAGATACTGACGTTTCACTACCAATGAAAACACGAAATAAACATACTTTTTTTTTTTTTTTTGGTACCTCAGTACAACAATTTATTTTCCATCAAATTGGTTCCATTATAAAAATTGAAATAAACATACCTAGTATTTTTTATACCTTGATCCATATTATCTTGCTTTATCTACTTTAGGATGATGAAGACTTTCTAGTGGACAATGAGGAGGAGGTGGACATCAAGGATGAACCCGACAAGCTCCGTGACTCCAAGGAGTACTTAGGGAAGCTCCAATATAAGCTGGACTATGACTTCAACACTCAAACCCTAAACGTCACGGCCATTCAATGCTCTGAGCTCCCCGCTCTGGACATGGGCGGGACCTCAGACCCCTACATCAAAGTCTATCTCATGCCGGATAAGAAAAGAAAGTTTGAGACCAAGGTTCACCGGAAAACACTCAACCCCTTTTTCAATGAAACTTTTGCTTTTAAAAATGTAAGTGATTATTAACTGAATGCCAAATGCAAAAACGTAGCTCATTGAATTAAGACAATTCATCTTGATTTCATTACTCATTATTAGAAATAGTATACAATATCGTATTTTGTAAATATGTAGTATGCTATTGGCAGCTATATATATTTGTTTAACAAATTACATTTATTTTATATATTTCTTTATCTTGTATATTTAGTACTTTATGTTATTATCAGTATTATTTATAAAATATTACACTTACAGATGCTACCTGGTGTTGCCTGGGATCTTTCGAGAATGTGCACTTATATATTTTTTGATACCTCAAGCTTATCTATAATAAAGTTGATTATATATAAATACAAAGGTAGGAAATACAGAGGACCAAAAAACAATTAAGCTATTTTTGGTGCTTACGGTATCATAAGCCCACTTAAACATATTCATTATAAACCAAAATCGTCCACCTAAAAGTTTGTCCAAATCTAAGGCGCCATTATCAAGGAATTGTAGAGAATATTTTTCTGCATAAAATTAGCATATGGAAAAAGAATTTCCAGGAACAACCAAAAGGTCCAAACCACATCTTAACACCTCAAATTTATACTCACAAAATTTGGTCCAAAACTACCAATTTTAACAAATCGTAAAAAAATTGGCGAATGAAATAAACATGGCGATGATGAAACTTTTAGAAGTATCCACCACTTATAAAAAAAAACACCTGAACCCTCAAATTATTCAATGAAATTTTTGACAGGATCTATTGAATCGTGGAGTCAGGGAATTAAATGAACAAACGAACAAAGGAGTTCTTATTTCATTTGTATGATTACTGTATTCTTTTATATTTATCATTATTTATTTTTAGTTGTTAATATTTTTCTTTACATTTAGTATTTTTTATTAGTTAATAAGTTATCATTTTAAACTAGATTAATATTTTCTTCCTTTCCTTAAATATGTAATTTATTACATTTATTTATCTCTATAATATTTATTATTCCATAAAGTATCAATTCATTAATATAGGGTCATATATCATACTCATCGGAGTATCTTTTTGTAATAATCTATACAAAGGTTATTTACAATCGATTATCACACTTTTTTCGTATTAATCTTAATTTACTATTCTTATTTTGATATACGGATTTGTGTTACCCGAATAATAATCTTTTCAAAAGTGTTGTTCTATGTTAGTGGAATAAGAAAGTTAGATGAATGAATGAAAAAATGGATCCTTCATAAATGATAATAATTTTTGCTCTATATTATTACATTAGTGTTATCTCAACACTTATTCAATGTTTTGTTATATTGTAAAATCTTCAGATTTATTACTTTTAAATTACATTCTGTTTATTTCGTCAATGATGGTCAAATGAAAACATACATTTATGATTGTTTTATTAAGTATAGTAGGAATGAATTTATGAATGTTAGGCTGAAGCTCAAATTCATTTATAGCACATCACAACAGCAATGAATGAAATTGAGAGGTTCTATGGCCTGTAAATCGTGCATCACTTCACATTTATTATACTTCTTGTGCGCCTTTGTATATTAAAGAATAAAAAATTAGTTTTCCAAATGAAAGAACACATATTTTAGAGTATCAACAGCCTTTTCAGGATAATTCAAATTCCAACCTCTCAGGTTTCTGAATAAGTACTGACGTCGGAGGCTGGATAAAGAATCCAACATCCCTAGACAAAGTTCAGGACGAACTGCAGAGGGAGCCCGAGTATTGCAAGGGTCCAACAAGTATAAATATATTTTAACATTCACTTCTCACTCATGACGCCTAAAGTCTTAACACAACAAGCAATACGTCGTTAGCCGTTGACAGATAAGAAGTGAATCAAGAAAACCTGTTTATATTGATGGTCTATATTGTTTTATATTGGATCTTTTAACAACATGTCGTTAAGGTGTTTATATGACATTCTAAACATAATTGTACTATCATACATATTTTTGCTGATATTATTGCATAATTTAAAAGTGAGAGAATACAACGATGTTTTTATAGTATATATATTATATATATATATATATATATATATATATATATATATATATATATATATATATATATATATATATTTTTCCTAACTAATTAAATGCCTATAAATGCAAAAAAAAAAGTAATGTACTATTTATGTCAATTTATCAAGTATGCAATTATTTTAGGTTCCTTATAGTGAGACCTTCGACAAGGTCCTTGTCTTTGCGGTCTTCGACTACGATAGATTCTCCAAGCACGATCAAATCGGTGAAGTCAAGGTAAGTTGAGTTGCTCTCTTTCAATAGGCGGCCATCTTTCTATTTTTGTATATTCTCCCCACCTTTCATTTTTCCGTCCTTACTATTTACAACCATATGTTTTTTACTCTATTTAATTTGAGGACAGTTTTTAGCTTCTTCTCCTTCTTGTATACATATAATCCACAAAATAATAATGATGATGATGAGAAAACCTGGTTTCAGAGAAGGAGAAATAGGAGAAGAGATGCTTTCATGCTTATATTCCTCCCCTCGAGGCTATGATCCATAATTCTACCTGTCTCTCTCTCTCTGATTTCCCTTCCTTGCTCTCTCTGGTTGATGTGCACCCTGGCTTTAAATCTTAAATCTCTCAACTCTTAATGTCTGAAAGACATGACTCTCATGTGTGTCTGAACATCTCTAAAATGAAAGATAGGAAATTGAAGAAGAAAAAAAAACATGTTCTCCACTAACTTTTTCTTTTTGAAGTATGTTTCTATTTTTTATGAAAATTGAATTAATTTGACCTTCTGAGTTCACTTTCTTTTGCCTATTTGAATCCATGGCATAGCAGCTTTCTGTTTGTATATGAATAATCATAAAAGTATTCATATTATGACTCAATTGAATTAGAATCTTAGAGGTCGATCAATAGATCTGCTCTTCTCTTTAAAGAGATGGAGTACATTACCTCTAAAATATTGAGATCCATTTTTGGTTATATCAATAGTAGCATATAAACAACGTTTGTGTTTTATCTGATGAATAAAAAATATGGCTTCAAAGAGCTACAACTATTTTTTATCTGAATTATTGCCATTTCAGGCATCGATTCAAGGCAACCGCCCTGAATTATTTGGCTTTTTAATCCAATTAGAAAGCACATTATTTTCCAAATGCAACTCCTTTTTGAGATATCAAGATTCTTATGTGCAAAAAAAATCGTTCATATGTACATCTACAGCTGATTTGTGAGTGGAAGATGACATTCGAGATTTATTCTTAAGACGATAACTTCTCCCTTATCAGTCCAAACTACCGATTGATTGCGAAACATGCATTCCATGATAGTATGCCAGATTTAGCTCAAAATACAAAATATTCAGGATTTGTAGACGAAATTCATCACAGTTAACGCGGATATACTGAATCAGTAGCCCCAGTTTTGTATAAAGCCAATAAGTGAGACCTTTTTCTATTTTTTAATCAATGCTGGAGAATCACCACGGAGTTAAATTAAAGGAAATGTAACCGATCAGGAGCAATAATCACACACGTAAATGGGTCAGACTCTAGAAGATATGTGATAAGGATACCAAGTAGAGGTCGACCGATATATCGCTTTTTCAGATTAATCTGCACCGAGAATACATACAATTCCTAAACTATCGCCAAATTTTTGCACCAATAATCACATATTTTATTACTTGGAAGATTTACTTTAAAAATATTTTTGTATACAAATCAAGGCTTTGAAATATATTTTATTATAGTTTTAAAATCCTTTCATTAAATGAATTAGATGAAAATAAGCTTCTTTTTCTTTTCGAGGCTCACACTAGTCAATGAAGGCAAAATTCCGACCAACACTTTTACCATGTGGAACGTTCATTTTTATCGCAATAAATGACAAGAAGTTGTTTATGTAGTGCCAGAGCTGGGATTCGGTATTTAAAAAATATATAATTAGCAATTTCTAAGTTATTTCTCTTATATAGGTAACTAAAAAGTTGAGTTAAATTTGTAGAATATTTAAATATTCCATTTTGGAATCCCACAATTACTTAATTTTTTTAAACTTCCAAAGATAACCATCAAATTAAAAAGGAATATATTGTTGTAATCTAGTTAAATCTAGTTCTTATCAAGAACTTTGTTTATTCTCTCACACCAGACAGAGATGGCGTCAAGAGTACGTCATAGATATGAAGGTCAGTCACAGGCTGAGAAAAATTATATAAGAAGGGTTCTATATTTTTTTCCTCTAGCGGAATACAGTACCGCTTCCAGCCATAAATTATTATTAGAGATCCTATTACATCACTTATAACAAGACAATAGCAGGAGTCTGTGTTTGTGTAATGTTTGACTATATTTTTATTATTTTAGTAATTTTTTAACGATCATTTTCGCTTTAAATCTACCGCTACTGATTGAATGAAATCATGATATTTTTAAACAATATTCTGTAGATATTTCCAAATTCAGTGATATCTGAAGAAAAAAAAATCTACCGACTGTAATGCCGAATATCAATCGGTAGTTATTCCCTACTCTGTATTTAACATATAACATTAAATGAGATTTTCTAGCTTAAATTAATATTTAAAAACGAGTAATGTTTTTTTCTAAGAACAAGAACAACAACAAGCTATCTGTATTAGATAGGCTCTTAAAATCCACTATCATCGGTCGACCTCTAATATCAAGTGCATGTCAGACACTTTCATTTGTTCTAAAAATAATTATTTATATTCATTGAAACTTCATTTTTCGCATTCCATCTTTTGATCCTTCACATCATCCATCTTTATAATTTCCCCCTTTTTAATGCAGCTAATACTTTTTCACCTTTGTTCATCATCAATTCTTCTTCTGCGGAGATGCAGGTGGCGTCCTCTATTGGAGGGCAGAGGCACAGATATAGGTAGTCAATTGGGGTAAACTTTCAAAAGATAAAAAAAAAGATTGTCTTTATTTCTCTGCTTCTTTTTCTTAGTTTCATCAGCTTAGTTATCATTTAATCTTTATTATAACACAAGTTATTGATTCATATTTATATAAGCGACATATATTTATTTCACTCTGTTCTGGACTCAGAGTCGACTGTACGGTGGCCTAATACGAGGGGTCCACTTTTTATTATTAAATCGAATGCACAATTACACAAACATTGATTTTGTATGTATTCTAGGACTCATCTTTTTATTATGTAGACTTTAATTAGATATAAATTTTACTTAGAATGAGCTAGTTAGCTGTAGAAAGTATATTTTACAAGGTAGTGCAGGTGAATATTTATTAGGTGATTCGAGTTGCTTTGGGAAATTTGAAGAAACTGGCAACGAAGCATTATCTTAAAAGTCCTTCAATTGCTCATACTTATAAGAACATTTAATAATAAGACAAGGTCGACTACATATTTGCTTTCAAGTTCATATATATTTTAACTTTCTATACTAAATTCTGCATCAGATATAAGGCCTGAAAGTTAATTTATATTGCACACCCTTGTATACTATTATCACAGATACTTCTTTACAACATCTTTAATTGATAATGATATAAAGGATGGATAACTTTATACTTTTATAAGGCTTCCTGTTATATAGAAAAAATATATATTTGCAGTGACCTCCGAGAGGTAGTCAGTTGCTGTTGTTGAAGAAGATAAATGTTTATTTTGATCTTTTCAAAAGAGATTGAGGGACTCTTATCATATCAGAAGAGTTGGCTGATCATGGATGCTATTATTGAGGAGTATAGTGACTCTTTAAAGTAGACGTCCTTCTGAAGATGATTAAAATTCAGCCTATGCATATAATCATATTCTGACACTCTTAAAAATAAACATTGACCTGCATACATTGAAATAACTATATTGATATATGGAGCTAAGACAGGCTATCAAATATTTACTTTTGTTTGTGGTATTTTAGTGTTTCGGAAACAAATTATAATCAGAGGGGAGCAAGGTTTGCTTTCTCATAAGTCAAATTCCTAATAGAATCCTATGTTTTCATTGTTCTTGTGAGCCTTTAACTCATATATTTGTAGGCTCTCCAACTTCTGAGATCTCTTATATTGAAAACAAGACAACATATTGTTGTTCCTATGGATATGAAATAAATTCCAAATAATAAATAGCATTTAATATAACACAAATATACCATTGATATCCAATATTTATTGGTTCAAAACAATATATATATATATATATATTGGTTTGATCATCGATATTAATTCAGACAAGTTACACCTTACTTTTTGCAAATATCGAAGGAATAACACGAAGTAAATACTTTTTTTTACTTTGTGAGCTTGGATTCGCCTCTTGATATAATTTTGTTATAGCAATTTTAAAGTTCTTTGTATTGTTGTCAAAATAATTAATTTTTACAAACTAGAAGAAATATATGAAACAATGATGCTGCACTGCATCCATAGACAATATGAGTTGTGCAGTACACTGGGGCCTTTGTTAGTTCTCCATTCTTGGGAGAAAGACAGGGACAGAAAAAAAGAGAGATAGACTTCATATTTGTCATTAAAAATGAATTTTAAGTCCTTCTTTAGTTATTTCTTTAGATATACTGCACTACCATATTCTCAGCACTCTATATTATCTATATGTAGAACTATAATATATAATTAATTAGCTCTTTATATTTCAAAGATACATTATACTAAATATATGACGTCTTACTCTTTCATCAGTTCTTATTGTATCTATATTTTCCCCAATAATGGATAACTAACAAATCCCTCGATATCCAGCGCCACAATACGCTATTTTGGCACTCCATATTCTCTATGATTGTATCTTATCCTTTTATCAGGGAAAGCCAAAAATATATCCTTGCTCATAATCAGGGTTATAAAAGAGACAGAAAATACTTATTATCTTCATAAAATATTATAGTTTTACAAGGTATCCATGGTCAATTTCAACGTTAGGTCAATCAAAATACCATTAGCTTTACAGTATAAGTTAATGAGCTGGGGGCTTTATTGGCTCTTAATGGATGCAATAAGTATTCCTCATGTTTTATTTCTTTTATGAATCGATTATTTTAATAACTCCAAAAGCTAATATGTTTATATAACAGTTATGATGTCGTAAAAATGATACAAATAATAATTAATTCAGGTAAAATTTGAATAAATGCTTTAAAATGAGTGGCCTAATATATATAACCAAATCATATATATATATATAACTTATGCTATTGACTAAGATTTTTTAGCTTTTAAATTATTATTCTCATCGGAGCCTATATTTGATACATATGTTATCAACAGTTTTTACATATAAGACTGTTGAATCGGTAATTTTAATATACCAATGGAAAGTGATATCAGATGTTTTAAAAAACCATTATTCAAAATTCTTGAAAACGTTTTTGGCGTACTTTTAAATCTACCCTGACACATATTATGAAGTGAGTAGCAATATTCGGTTGTTAAAAATAAATACTGTTATCAGTAGACTACATGTACTGCTGGGATTGTTACTTTGTTAGCAATCGGTTGGTTTTTTCCCCTAATCTACTAATGAAAGATTGTATAAGTAATTTCGAAATTATGTAAAAATATGTTTTGCATTCACTTTTAAATATATGTTGCTACCAATTGGCACATATCATTAATCAGTAGCGTTATTCGATAGATAAAAGATAGAATTATATATATTGATAAATCAAATCTACTTGAATATATCATTTTCAAATAAAACATTGGACTCATATAATAATAGCCCCTACTACTTCGTGATTCGGATTTCGTGTACCTAAGTACAACGAGAATGTGTCCAATATGTAATAGATTCACCTTTCACGGCCCATTTCAGTCACTAAAGGTGAGGCTCACAGCATTATATTATAGCAGAGTAAAATATTACTAAGATAAAAAAATTGACGATCTTAATATTCAGGTTGAAATAGTTCTCCACACTTTCCTCAAGTCAATAATTTCATTTCAACCTAAAACATTCTACGTAAAATGGTCTTTCGAATGTATAGATTGTGGAAAAAAATGAATATTCAATGGTGTAGGCATTTGATGGTTTACTATCATTTATATACCATGAGTCAATCATTACCATTCATCAATTACCAATCAATCCTCCAGAATCAATCATTCTATACAAATTTTGCATTAATCAGACCTTGATGATGACTTCATTGTTCAACAAGAAAGAAGAGAGGATTGTGGACCCCCAAGCTAAAGATATTCAATTAATCCTAATACACTATACCTACAAAATGTCATTCATTTGTCACGGATCTTTCTTATGCCATTGAATACATTTTCCATGATCTACTAGATAAAAATAGATGGCATTTGAACTTAAAATAAAATCCTTGAAAGATTGCTCTATATATAAATTAAGTGTCATTTCTATAGCTTTTAAAGACAACAAAATTGAAACGCCCCAAAAAAATAAATTATTATTCTTTTTATCTTAAATTTGATATTTGTGTCCCCATGATCCATGTTTAACTGTAAAGATTATTCCTGCATTAATGCTTAGACTTCAGAATGATGGATTCCAACTGTTCTTGATTTAAAGCAGTCAACTTTAAAAGTAATTTATAAATGTTTTGACAAACTTTATACAATATATATTTCATTTTTTATAAAATTCAATACTTATAATTTATACATAGAGTTCTTATAATTAGATGGTAATATTTGAATACGTTCTTCACTAATTATTACTTGCTTATTTTATTAATGCATATAGATCCCATCTGTCACATTTTAATTATGTAATTATTAACAATATTTTCCACGAATCTGTATAACTATTGAATATAATAGGAAAAATAGTTTGTCAAAAGGAATATAAATGACACTTTATAACCATAAAATCTCGTTTTACTAAGACATTGTCCTCAATCTACGAATTGATAACTATAATAACAATAATAATTTCACTTACAGCTGTATCTACTGTATTTATTTTTAAAATTGCCACAGAGAGTGACCCATGGCGGTGGGTTTGAAACTCTATTATGACATATGTGTCATTGGCGGAACTCATTAATAGATTTGATGCCCGCATATATATATATATATATATATATAACCCATTGAGACCTGAAAATTGTGTTCCATTCTTTAGTTATCAAGTGTGGACTGGATCGGAAATTCAATATCTGGAGGACATGCATGGATATATCAGGCATAATGCATTTTTTATAGAAGATTGCGCGCAAATTTCTTCATGTAATTTTTCCGTAGACAATTTTCTTGCTGGCAATCTACTTGCAGACAATTTCTCATTCACCGTATCTACCAACTTCACTTTGTTTCAATAAAGACATACATATCAACAGTGAGAGGGAGTTCTTAGAGGGATGATGACTCTTCTTACACAAAGATCCATTAGTATTGATTACTTTTCTAAGGAGGATATTATGTTTGAAGAGCCTGCTTTAATCCCGGGTGCTTTCTATGTTCAAATAGAAGAAGAGGGGTTGCCCCTCGTAGGTAAACATACGAACTATTAGGTATAACATGAAATGGCTCAGAATTCTATGTAAATATTTTTTTTCTAAGAGTTCTCTTCCATATACATATTGAAAAAAAATATCATTCTGGTATCTATAGGATATAGATATTAGCTGATTTCAGTTTGTCAGAATAGTTTTAAATCAGGCACTCCTAATAGAATTTTAATACACTATTTCATTTGATTTCATAATATGCTGAAACCTATTGTTGTATATGACGCCTAGGGTATTTTTATCTCTTAATAATACTTTATTGAATGAAGTGTAAATTAATAAAAATAAACAATACAATTTTAAAAAAATCTAAAACTTAAAATACTCAATTCAAAAACACTAGAACACTTGCATCATATCACAAAGACAATATTATAAGAGTTAAAATTATTTGGCTACCAAATTAGAATTAACATATATATAGGAGGAAGAGTCCTCTCGGAGTCGAAGTACAGAACAACGTCAAAATAATATTTTCCTGGTCGAATCCTACTGAATCTTGATGTGCCATGTACCGATCTGTTGCTAATATGCGAATGGATTTCAGCTGTCCCAATTTAATGGCATCCCTCAAAGATAAACAGTTCGCAATTAATCATAATTGGAAATATGTAAAAAAAGATTATTTGCGATTTTTAATCATTTTCGATTTAATTTACGTATTATTTAGTTTTTCATGTTTATCCCCCGAAATATTTGCTGGTATTTACTGTGAGTTGTGAGTACCAATATAAACTGATCATTTAAAAATGAAGAGATTAATATTAATCTTTCTATTTCAATGTAACAAAAAATAAATAATTAATTTGCTTGATTTATTTTCTTTCTTAACTATTAACTTTTTTATTTTCTAACTTGAAATTTTAGATTTAATTGATAAAAAATAGATGGATTTTAAATATTAATATCAATCGTTTCATTTGTTGAATAAATCATATTGATTTCTAGGGTATCTACATATATATGACCATCAATATACAAATATTTGTAAGCTGAGGCTGGATTAAATCCTTGCGATATTTTGAATTAATGAAACAATGGCTCTTTCGACTGCAAAGAAATCCCTTTGTCATATTTGTATATGGTTTATTTTTAAATTTAGACTTGGCTTGATTCTTCCTTTACAAAGTTAATAAACGTGAATATAGCATTCACCCCAAAATAACGTCATGTTAATTACATTCAATCTATGCGTAAAAGTAAAACCTCTAAGATATTTTTACTTCCTAATATATTTGTTTTATATATTCTAGATATTTTTCAATATTGGTTCTTTCTTTAGACAGAATGAAATTAAATTGTATATGTAGTTTGATTTAGGAAATAACTGCATTAGCTGAAATATGAAAAGTTTAATGAAGCCTTGTCAAAGACTAATCTAATGAGTGGCATTAGTTATTCAACAATAGTTCATATAAACATTTGATTTTTTATATTTACTTTTACAAACAAAACTAAATATCAAATATAAAAATCGATCAAAAGCCCCATATTACTATTATTATGAAATTATCCTGATTAAAACAACCACAATGACATGTTAGCGTGTGCAGATTAAAACACTTTTTTCAAGATCATTAATTACACAAACTCTACTTTTTCATTTTTCCAATCTTAGTCAGCGCTTTCTATGACAACGAAAGAAAAATATAAATAACAAGGATCTTTAAGAAAATACTACACTTAAAATATTTCGATCTTTTGTAATTATCAATCATCATATTCAACGTTATTGATGTATTTGTATCCTATCATCTGATTATACATTATCTTTTATAGAAACAAACATAGGCTAATTGTCAACAAACAATATTACTTGACACGAAGTCTAACAAGACAAGTCTGCGGAGATAATATAGAATTTTCGTTTTATACAAAAACTCTGATTTCTTACATTAAGGCTCAAAAAGTTTTTTTTGGATAAATAAGGGTACCCATGATTTTGCAGTAATAGGTAAATATATACACTCAGAGAGTGCAAACCTCCGCCGTCACGGGGTCCTTATGAGCCTTCCGAGGCGTATTTTTCACGACTGGGGCGGCGTAGAGGGACGGGGGAGGGTTCCCCTCGACGGAAATTCCGAGAGAAAGACGCTCCTGGCACCCGATTTCACAGCACAGCGACATCTATTGGCAGAGTAGGCTAATTTGAAATATTTATTAGTATTTAGCTCATTTACATCTTAATTCTGCACTCAGAGATGCCAAAATTTAATCACTTGTTCCTTTGGCATTTCCAACAACTCCACAAGGTTTCATCCGAATCTGTCCGTACTTTTGATTTATCCTGCTGACAAACAAACCAACAAACCAACGCCAGTGAAAACAATACCTCCTTCGGCGGAGGCAATAATATATTTGACATGCAATAGCAAATCATATCAATAAGTATTTATCTCAAATAATGGATGGATTCTTCCCTTTTATATTATCTTTTGGCCTTTACATGTATCGAAAGTTTGAAGAATCTAAATCGATTATCATAACTTCATAAAAACCATTTTTAAGTTACTTTGGGCGCCTCTTTACGCTTACATTCTGAAGTATGCCCCCATTAGAGTCATTTTGATTTGAAGGAATGTTGTATTCCCTCAACGCAAATCTCTTAAATCCTCATGAGGGACCTTCTTTTATAACATATTGTGACCTTTAGAGCCCTTATGCTCATTTAATAGCAATTAATATAAAGGGCTCTCAAGCCACCAAAGGGCATTTCAGCATTTATTCTTCTATGAATGATCTTTTTTTAATTTTACTCTTCTCTAAAATGGAATGAGGAAGGAGGCTTTTGGCATTCTGCGAATATATTTAACATGGCGTCAGAATTGGGAAAACTTATATATTAATATTTTAGTAAATGAATGCAGAAGTCACTGCTCTTATTACCAACACTTAATTAATATCATTCGGCTGCATTTGAGTGGTATTTAAAAATATTATTAGCCACATTTTGACTCCATTTGAAGACTCATTTTCACCCGTTTAGGTACATACCGTGTTTACATTAATAGTCGTCGTCGCACCACTCATATCACCATTAAATACCACGGGATTGTATCAAAACAAGCATTCACTTTAAAGCAGCTAGGACAATACGCATTCACCACACTAAGACGTCACGATAAACGGATTCAATCAATGTCAAAGGAATGAACTCCTCTCAAGATATATTTATATTAATGCTTATTTTCGTCCTCGCTACACTTTTCTACCGAGAGTGCTCAACTTCTGTGACATGGGACAGAGAAGTGACTGAGGCTTATCTCAATGAGGGATAAGACCCTTTATTAGTATTTATTTGTACTCTTAGAGATCTAACTATTATCTACTCCTTTATCATAGTAATTTGCACAGATATTATGGGAATATAAATAAGGGGAGTACCAAAAACTGAATAGTAACTTTCATTCCAACAAATCATTTTCTCCCTACACCAGAAATGATGGGAGTCTCTCCCCTTGTTTTTAATCTCAGAGATATATATGATCAAATATAAAAACTAATATGACACTCTCTCAAAAAAATCAAAGACTTATATTATGTTTTGATTGCTTCTTTTTTAGGTACCCCTTTGTATGGTGGATCTGGCTCAGACAATAGAGGAATGGAAGGATCTGTGCTCTGTGAAAGTGGATGATCAGGTAATAAGACGCGAACATATTAATAGTAGTAGAAGGTCACCAATAGGTAAGAATGACTTTTATATTTGCAATAACCGCAGACCTAAATAATAATGTTCAATAGACTCAATGAGTCGAAGAAAAGAAAATATATACAGCTGATGGCAGTCATCTTACTTTCATTTATGACGAGAAAAAAACCCGATACTTGTAAAGACGATGAAGCAATGAAGAGGATAAAAGACTAGTTGATCATGAGTGGTCAAAGTCTACATGCTCGTTCAAGTCTAAGTAAGGGATAAATAACAATAATTTTAAAAAACGTTACGATGAAAAACCACAGACTTAAATAATAACTGGAAATTCAACTGAGGAGAAACATTCAATCAGCTGAAAGACATCATCAATGGCTGCTCCGGGAAGTAAAAAAAATTGAAAGTACAAAACACTTTATCCATCAGTAAAAGACAGGAAGTGACTATTGTTGCAGTACAACTTCAATCATATTTTTCAATAATAATATTTATGTTTCATGAGTCACGTCATTTTCTCTTTGAACGTAAAAAAGTTCTATCAAAGGTTTTGCTTCAGTGTATGTTGTTAAGAATTAATAAATAAATAATGTTATATAAAAGTAAAAATAAAGAAACAAAATATATTGTTAAAAACTCATAAACTTTCTTACGTGAAGATATATATATATATATATAAATTAACTTTTTAAGATGTTAGAGATGTAACAGATTTAATATATAATGAAAAAAATTCACAAACTCAAAAACTATTTTTGAAATCACCAAGATAAGTGTGTGAAACGCTAAAAGTTTCTTTTAAAATTAAACTTATTCTTATACTACGGTTATAACAAAGTTCATATCAGGAGAATATATATATACATATATAATTATATAATATATATATATATATATATATATATATATATATATATATATATATATTAGGGTTGTTCTTATTTTTCAAATGTTTGAAATGTTAGCAACTTTGTGCATTTTCTGTTTTTTGGTGATAAAAGAAGACGACATACAAAGTTGGAACAAAATCGGTCAACATTACGAGGTCGCGCAACGAGGTCAAAGTTTTAAAAATTTAGTAAAAATATAGTTTTCCGCAAATTTCTTCAAAATGGTGGACGTTACAGACTTCAATAATAATTATTAATTTAAAGGAAATCTAATTTACTACCAGACGTATGTTTGATGTTTTTTAATAAAACAAAGTTTTCAGTAAAAACAAAGCAAGAAAGGGAGTGTGTATTGTTAGCTTATTTCATAGCTTTTTGTATCAATTAACTTCACTCGCCTGTAGAAGATGACTTGTTCGCTTCAGAGTAAAATAGTACTTTTAAGTTTAGTAAAACTTTAGATGATAAATCCAAAAATGACCTTGGTTGCATTCTATCAATTCAGAATTCAGTACAATCTGAGTTTACATCATATGATTCAGAGCCTGTATTGACCTATAAGAAATCGATTATGAAAAAAATAAATCATAATGTGTTTCTTAGATTTGCGTCAAGGTATCCTCTCAAAATTTTACTTTGTCTCTGACGCATTTATAATCCATTATATGCGTCATTTTGTACGCGAGATAGGCTTTTTTAATGTACATATAACTCTCTACTTATTAAATTGACATGATTTAGTATACCAAAATATTAAAGCTGGTTAACCAAGCTTTCATTTGATATGTTTGGTGTTCTAAAAATCGCTATACTTTAAGAGATATAAGCAAATACGTACTCTCCCCCAAAAATTGATCTTTTGATATGAGAATATACGATTACCATCTGGTAACTCTGTTAGTGTTACCTGGATAGAAGAGAAAGAGAAGGGAGGGAGCATTTTGCCTCACTTCTCTCCCTTCTTTTTTTCTTCCTATCCAGGTTACACTAACTGCCGTTACCAAATGGTAATCGTATATTCTCATATCAAAAGATCAATTTTTGGGGGAGAGTACGTATTTGCTTATATCTCTTAAAGTATAGCGATTTTTAGAACACAAAATATATCAAATGAAAGCTTGGTTAACCAGCTTTAATATTTTGGTATACTAAATCATATCAATTTAATAAGTAGAGAGTTATATGTACATTTAAAAAAGCCTATCTCGCGTACAAAATGACGCATATAATGGACTATAAATGCGTCAGAGACAAAGTAAAATTATGAGAGGATACCTTGACGCACAAAGAAGAGCTGCATAGTCAAAGAATGTAAAGAAACTTTGATAAGAGCAAAAAAGGAGAAAAACATATACCTTGAATGGTGTAAAGGTCACAGTGACATAACTGGAAATGAATTTGCCGATTATCTTGCAAAAAGTGGCTGTGAGAGTCAAAATCAAATATGCACCGGAGTACCGCCGAGCTACGTAAAGAAGGCAGTAGATGGTTTGTTTTATCAAAGGTGGAGCTGCCGTCACAAAAACAGCGTAAATATGAAACACACTCGTCTAATGTTGAAAACTCCTCAACAAAATACGATCAAATTTCGACGAGAGAATATGAAACTGCTTGTTCAAGCAGTCACTGGCCATGGACCTTTTCTCTCGCACTTGAGTAAATGGAAGAACATCAGTCCAATTTGCGATCTCTGCACGGAAGAACCGCAGACTGCAGATCATCTCATAAACAGATGTCCCGCTCTGTCCTATGAGAGGCAAGAAGTTTCTCAAGAGGAGGACGAAAATATTAGAATAATCAAATTTATGCAATGTAAAATAATGAAATATATTATTGTAAATAATTTTAGTATTTAAGTAGGAATAAGTATATGTACATAGGTATTATTATCATTATTATTATTATTGTAACACAGATACCCCGTAGTGTGGTTGTGTTCTCTACTTTAGTGTTATATGTGCGTTTTCGTGTGTATGTCTATCGTGGATGATAGTAATAAATATCAACAAACAAAACAAAACCTTGACGCACATCTAAGAAACACATTATGATTTATTTTTTTCATAATCGATTTCTTATAGGTCAATACAGGCTCTGAATCATATTATGTAAACTCAGATTGTACTGAATTCTGAATTGATAGAATGCAACCAAGGTCATTTTTGGATTTATCATCTAAAGTTTTACTAAACTTAAAAGTACTATTTTACTCTGAAGCGAACAAGTCATCTTCTACAGGCGAGTGAAGTTAATTGATACAAAAAAGCTATGAAATATGCTAACAATACACACTCCATTTTTTTCTTTGTTTTTACTGAAAACTTTGTTTTATTAAAAAACATCAAACATACGTCTGGTAGTAAATTAGATTTCCTTTAAATTAATAATTATTATTGAAGTCTGTAACGCCCACCATTTTGAAGAAATTTGTGGAAAACTATATTTTTACTAAATTTTTAAAACTTTGACCTCGTTGCGCGACCTCGTAATGTTGACCGATTTTGTTCAAACTTTGTATGTCGTCTTCTTTTATCACCAAGAAACAGAAAATTCACAAAGTTGCTAACATTTCAAACATTTGAAAAATAAGAACAACCCTAATATATATATATAATGACTTTTAATGTGTCAGAAAAAAAATTCAATTTGTTAAGCCATTTGAAGGATTAATTCAAATATTTTGATAAATTTGTCTTAAATGGTATCAATACAATTAATCGAAGATCAATCAAAATTAAATATCTAATATTTTTATATTTAAGCATTTCATATAATTTAAAAATCAAAATGTTCATTTATTATCAATAAAAATGCATTTATTTTAAGTAGATAAAATATATCAATCAATTGATTTTATGAGTAATTCAATTCCCAAACCATTTACTTAAGAGCTCAATTCGATTAATTTTCCTTTTTTATTATGATGATGCACTTTTTATACATCTTTGTAAGAATGTATTTCCTTGCCAAAGCCCGCAAGTTGTATGGAATCTTTTTACAGAAATTAAAAAGAAAGTGTGGCTTTTACCAACTTGTACTTACTGATATATACACAACCCTAGATACAATAACTTTGAGAACATCAGAAGAAGGAGAGACTAAGGTATATTGTTAATGTAATCCGAACAGTACACTATGGTTATTTATTTAAATAACAAAATGGTTCTTTCAGGAAGCAAATCATCAATAATTAGACTTTTTCACTAAAGGAACAAAAAGTTAATGTTAATGAGTATCGCTAAAACATTAACATACTTTTTCTTCAAAAATATTCTTAATTATATATAATCGTACAAAAAAAATATGTTTAAAGTTGGTGTTAATACATAAATACATGAAAAATTCTTGCAACTCAAAGTTCTATATTGAAATCAGAGCATATAAATACATAATAGAATTATATAAGTAAATAGGTCGTTAGAAAATTTAAAAAAGAACTTATGAAACTTTTTACTGTTCTTCTACACTTTTTTCATGATATTAGCCTTCATTATGGAACCTGAGAGATTGTTTTTCAATTCCTTTGTTATCCGAGTCCTCGAATCGTTATGCAGTTTTAGAACTTAGATCCACTGCTTGGTTCGTACTACTGCCGCGATGAAAATACATAAGGCATACCTATAAGGCTGGCCTTTCCACTATAAGTGCTTTAGAGTACAGAAAGGCGCCATTGTTTTCATTTTAGGTGTCTCTAAATTATTAGACAATCCGTAAAACTGATATAAGAGTTGTAATCGATTTTTTTGAGCTAAACCCCATGTTAATAACCTATGAATTACATATCCAGTAATCGTACAAATATATATATATATATATATATATATATATATATATATACGTCATAGCCTTTTATGGTATTATTTTCAAATATAATGAATCCAAACCATCATCCAATTTAAAAAAACCAAGACACTTTAACATTTTCTGTACCTCATTCTCTGGAGTTAAATATATTTTAAAATGTGAAAGAAAATCAAAGTAAGGGAACCAAAATTGGATGAACCATTTCTATTGGTTTAAATAAATTTGTATATATTGAGCATACTTATATGATTTTTAACTTACTTCTTTTTATACATATCGAAATATATATATTTTTTAATATTACAGCCCTTTCGGCTTCAAAAACAACATATTTCAAACGAATGGATTTAATTTAGCAAAATTAATTAGAGCAATCCCTGAAATACAGTCATATTCTTACCAACTCTTTTTGTACTTTTCTTTCTTGTAATTTAGTTGGAAAAATAAATTCCAGCATGAAAAAAGGTCCTAAATAAAGTTATACATCTTAATTAACCTACTTTTTTACTTGTATAAACATGACATAATTATTTATTTTCATGTCTTTGATAATGCATAATGTATTCTAGCGAGAAGGGAGTATTTGTAATTGCAATATATGTACTTTAGAAGAAAGTCAGAATGACAGTGATTTAAATATATGGTTGTCAGTATTTGGGTTAATTTGGTTGTGGTAATAAACATAAGAAGAAAAAAGTGATTTATGGATGTCATTTTTATTTACCACCTAATTCATTAGATGTCACAAGGATGCAATAAATACTTATTCTTAAGTATGTTCAACCCCCTTTTGGGAAACTAATGATAATTGCATATATATATATTCTATATAAGTTGTTGCTATAGAATATTTCATTATGACTCCAAAAAAAGTTTATGTTTCAAAATAACATAATTATTGATCATAAAGAATATTTTTAATTACGTTTTTTAGGCATTAACATCATTTTATATATATTCTCTTTTTTGTAATTGTATATTTTTTCATGGACTGTGGAATAAATAAAAAAGAATTTTGTATTGCTAAAGATCCAAAAAGTCCCGATGGCTTTTTGACAATGGTTAAGTATTCGTAGAACCACGGAGCATATTTTTTTAATAGATGGAATAAATATATAAAATTAAGCTAATTGACCAAGCATGGATAAACATACACTATATTTTGCAGGTGATAAAAAGAACGAAAATATTCTCAAAACATAAAGAACTTACCAATTTTGCTATGTCTTTGAAATTGAAATAACCCTATAAATAACCCTATGAATAACCCTAGAATATATTTTAATCTTATATAAATTTATTTTCTTAATTAAGATTCTTAATAATTGATGATAACTAAAAAAATATAGTGTATAAAATAGAGACCACATACATTGCAAAGAATCTAAAAACAGTAACGTGATACAACACATAATAATCATTTTTTAACATATCTCTCCTCACTAATAGTATCTTGGAGACATTTGCTTTTCCCTGAGATACGTTCCAACGTCTGGCAAACTCACTGTTGGTATACTGGAATGCAGAACCTGAAGAAAATGGACATAACGGGAGCATCTGGTGAGTGAAAAATAGGAAACTAAAATATTGGTTTGGGTTTTGATATGGATTACTTCTTTAGATCCCTATGTGAAGATCAAACTCCTGGACCGGAAGGGAAAGCGAATAGGCAAGAAGAAAAAGACATCTGTCAAAATGGGCAATCTGAATCCTTACTATAACGAATCCTTTGTCTTTATTGTGGAGCAAGAACAACTGAGGGTAAGATACTTGATATTAGTGTCCTTAGAAACCATTGGATTTAGAGTAGAATACATCCGCTGAAGGAACCAAAAGGATTTAAATTTAAAAATCGCATTTGTTATTATTAATATTATAATCAGGCTCTGCATAAAGCCTAAAAAGAATATTTAGAGTTGTTTGTGAATGGCATACTAACTCTGTTCTTTACTTTTCTCTTGGAAAAAACGGGTTTAATAATGAAATTGCAGTGTGCGACAACGATCAAATTTATATATTTCCATCGGAACATTTCCCTACGAAACCTTTATAAATATGCATCTTTATGTATGAATACATCAATACAAAATATATGCGTGTTTTCATTCAGATTAAAGACCCTAGAAAATAAGATAGATGAAATTACAAGATGGTAAATAAGGAAAGAAAAATGAAGGTTTTGAGTAGTTCAATTAATCAAGTGTTTTTTCTCTTTTCTTTTTATATTCACAACGCAAATTTTATCACATTAAAGTAAATAAATAAATTATGACGTACTACACATACATTTTTAATTATAATAATATATAAACTCAGTAATTTTTGTCAGCTGTTTTCTTTAACTATAATAAAGCACCTTTTCCCTACTTTATATCCAACTATTTGGTTCAATTATACAGTGACTCGCAGCCAGAGTATTTTTTCAAATAAAAGAAGGTACAAGGGATATTAATTTGGAGTAGAATGTGACCTCACACACATTTAATCCTTTTTCATGTAGAGATGCGACCCTTGAGCTAATTAATGTCCGTGTAAAAACTAAGTAATCGTATCTTCTTTCCCACAGAGGGTAAATCTGGAGCTGACCGTATGTGACTACGATCGCATCGGTACTTCAGACCCCATTGGCCGCGTCATCCTGGGATACAACCGTAAAGGAGCAGAGATCAAGCATTGGCGGGAAATGGTGGAGAACCCTCGTCGTCCCGTTATTCACTGGCACGTCCTCCAGGACCCAGAGCCCGGAGAGGACGATGATGATGAAAAGAAAAAGGATTCAAAGAAGGCCAAGGACGGAACTAAAAAAGAGGGAGGACCTCCCGGTAACGGAACCGGAGGCGGAGGAGGAAATAATCCCGGAAACGGAAATGGAACAACCAAATAAAAACACCTTCTACTGGTATACATAAATAGAGAAACAAGACAAAAACATAACTCACAAAGCCTATCATTTCTATGGCTCACATTACCCTATATATGTATAGTTTTTTCTACATGGTTTACAATAGAAAATGACAAATATTGTATGAAAAAAAGCATTTATGGAGTAAGAATGATATTATATGGGATTAAAAAGGCTTTTTTGGATATAATGTTTGTCATTTATTTTAATAAGTCGTATAGAATATACAAAAGTCATATACATAAAGAAGACTGTTTATGTATGTAAAAGAATATTCACAAAATGAATGGTTTCGTGAATTTGTTTTTGGTCTTGGATCCCTATTACCTTACCCCATACTTAAAAAGAAGAAAAGAAAGAATACAACAACATATTCAACGTATAACACAAAACATATCCAAGCTTCATATACATATAAAGAGATGAAGCGTCCTGATATATAAAAGAAAGTGATATTTGCTGAACCAATCCACAAAAGTATTTGCTGAATGATGAAGTTTTTTATATACGAGTACGGATCATAAGCGTCGTGTCCGTGATTTACTTAGGTCCATTTTTACGGGAGGAAAAAAACAAAACAAGATTAAATGAGTGTAAAGATAACCTCACAAGTAAAGAGACATCCAACACCAAGAACATCATCCGTGATGCCTCTCTACATAAATATATATTTTTAACGTTTTATTTTTTGGTTTTTCTTGTTCTCAATGCTATATTTTTAATATTTATTTTTCATTCAAACTTCAATTTGAAAAAATTAAGACAGAATCAATTCAAGAATATTTTGACAATCTACTAAAATCACGCAACCTTGTACCCCCCCCCCCCCCCTCCTCAACCTCTCTTTCTCCAACAAACAACTCTCCCCTTCTCTGTTCCCGCAACCTTATGTCATACTTCTACAAGGCAAACACCGTTTTAATTTGTGTCAAAATATATATACATTATGATCCTCATATTTCAATCCTTGTTTTTTCCTTTTTTTTACTATCTACGAGTCCGTGTTGTATTTTTTTAACTCTTATGTTTTTATTCGAAATGTACAAAAAGTCCCCCTGTTTGTATGTTTCATCATATAGTGTTTGATTATCTGCCTGAACCTGTATTATGATTTTTCCCTCGTTTTTGTAAATAAATTGGATGTTAAATTTGTCAAGCTTTGGTTATTTACAAAATAATAATAATATGTATATCACCTTGGACATTATGTGGGAGATTTATCTATTATCTTGGTCATTTATGAGTAAGACGGGTAGAATTCACATTCAAAGCAAAAAAATAGGGGTAAATCTGTCCTTGACGTCACTCTTATTATGCACCCTCTGACGTCATGCCAAATGTGCCTTACTCATTCTTCTTTCATCTATATGAGGTGATAACACTGTTTGAATACGGGATTTTTTTGGTGAAAATGAGAATGACCAATAATAGTATTCTTCATTTACTCTTCTCCATTTTGTATTTGATTTTTTTTGTTAGCCCTCTAATTGATGCGATATTTAAGGAATAATTGTCGATGAAGAAGCTAATCAAACGAAAAATTGGCCAGGAATATTGACATCATCTTGCACGCTCTTGTGTTTTTAACCAATCATATTACATTTAATGTACGTTTTCTAATATAAACATCGAGTAGGCAGTAGTCTCCCTTTTTACATGTATTGCATTGAATTTAGATCCCCCATTCTCTCTTCAAAGCATATTTCTAGCCATTGTTTTGTTGGAGAATGTGATTGGTGGAGCTTCATGTCGATGTGCAGGGATACCACCATATATATTTTGTAATGATTCCACGACAAATTACGGCCTTCCATCTTTAGAAGGATACTGCGCATTGAAAAACCTTTGATTGTAATAAACAATCGACATAAAACAAACTACAAACATCCAACTAATATGATCGAAAGTCAGTATTTTTGTTTTTTGTATGTATATAGAACGTATAATTTCAAATCATAAAAAATGGAAGCATCATCGTATGAAGTAAATATAGCCAAAATATACGTATAATAGTTTTTCTCCTTTTCTTATATTTCGTTCTGTATTCAAATAGTGTTCTCACGTCACATATTTACAACAATCAACTTCGCCTAAGTCGAAATTGCACAAGTCGAAAAGTCGCCTAACTCGAATATAATCAAAAGTCCCATTCTTTCTCCATTGACATTGTTTAATAAAAATCGTACAAGTCGATTTTTGTAAGTCGATATTTCGCCTAAGTCGAACAGATATTTTGACAGTAACACATACATAAACAAGAAAATAACTTCGCATAAGTTGAAGAGAGCGCTCACTTTCCAAAACACAGCCCGCATGCACTGCACCTGCCGTTCACACTGTGTATTACAAGGAAGCAGACACAGATGGTTGAAGTGGAGAAAAATATTGAACACTTAAGAATTTGATTGGCTGAGAGGACGGAGTAAAAAAAGGATTGCTAAAAATTATTTTACACCTACCACGTGTGTGAGTGATCATTCCCAAATGAGAATATAAAATTTGGTAATCTAAAAGGTATGTTCCTCCCTCCAAGCGAGGTAAAATTAAAAAGAAATAAATTGTGTCCTCGCCCACTAGTGTTGTCGGGCGGGCATGCCCGCCCGCCCGCCGCCGGGCCGGGCTCGGGCACAAAAAATATGAAAGTCGGGCGGGCTTTGCGGGCGGCCTTTTTAATTTTTTCTAAAAAAAATTAAAAATGACCTCTTTCTAAAGATAACGTCTTCACTTTTTTCCTCAGACCTCTTTCTAAAAAAACGTCCTCACTTTTTCTCGGATCTGTTGAATTGAAATTCTTTCTTCTATTAATATATTTTCCCAATGGTCGGGCGGGCGCAAGTCGGGCGCATATCAAACTAATCGGGCTCTGTCTCGGGCCGGGCTCGGCTCATTATTAGTCTTTCGGGCGGGCTCGGGCTCGAAAATTGCAACCGATGGACAACACTATCGCCCACCTGCTGCCTCGCCGATGATTTGCGACTGCATGTGAGCGAGTGCACACACACACGCCAACTGTATATCGAATTTTTCTTCGACTTGGCAATCAAAATTTGTAACTCGAATTTCGCCTAAGTCGATTGTTTTTGCACAGTCCCGAGAGAATCGACTTAGGCGAAGTTGACTGTATTTTCCTTTACTAGATAAATAATGACGTCGTAATAGTTATTGCATAAAGATATAAAGATATAGAGAAGATATAGCTATCATAGAGATATATCTATCTCTATGATCAGTTTACGATGACGTAGTATAAATTACTTTATTTATAGTGGACACACCGAAACAACAGAACGCTGTTTCTCTACTTACACTCCCCGTAAATGACCTCAATGCATTTTTACTTGGTTTGATTTTTCCATTGTTTTCTCCTATATAAAGTCGTCTTGGTTGAATTAATATATACATAATAAGAGGTGCCACTCGTCTTGCTCTTTCTTTTTTCTTTGGATGTTAAATCCTCCAGAATTAGACGCCCTTATAAAAGTTCCAGCAACATATAATTTCGGAAGAAAGATTTAATAAACAGGGTGAAGGTCAAAAGATATTGTTATGTGCTCTGTATAATGGATTACTATATTATAAAACCCAATAAAGTTTGTATAGAAAGGTAAGGAGTGCGACTACAGATAAGTGATATTTGTGTTAGTACAAAATGTGATAATTTTTCATTTATATGATAATCAGTTTTTTATATATTTGACAGTTCAATAATACAGAGTGTACATAAATACATAAAAACCAAAGCTAATGCGTTAAAATGAAAAACATTTTTCATTTTGGTCGTATATATATTTCACAGCAATGACAATTGGGTTTTCAAACCCACCGCCTAAGGGCCCTCGATTCGTGCCACAGTATGTTAGGGTTGTAGTCGACAGAACACGATGACCCAAGGGCTGTGGAGTTTGACCCACGGTATGTTATAGTCGTAATCGAAGGAGCACAATGGCCCAATGGTGCTAGTTTTAAACCTCAATATGACAATGCTAGGATTTTTTAAAGCCCAAGGACCCATTGGCGAGAGGTTTGAATTCCAATAAGCTACAATTGTAATCGGCGGAACCCAAAGGCGCTGGGGTATAATCCTCAAAATCCAATTGGAATTATCTACAAAAGGGCCCTGGGCTTTGTATTTGAAATCCCAATATGCAATAGTTTAATAGACGGGAAGCAAATACAAAAAAATCCATGCTTCAATGATTATGTATGAACGGGACTGGAAACTCCATACTTGAGGGTCCTGTAATTTCTAGCAAGCATGATGCACTTTATATTGAATTTTCCTAGCCTCAGATCGTACATGTTTAGCCTTCAATTTACTCAAATAAGATAGAAATAAAGGTGGATGCTCCATAAAAGCTTGAAGCAACAACTATATTTTTGCCTATACAGCTTAACAATATTTGAAGCAAGATGTGGGGACATAGAGTAATAGAATATATGTAGTTATTTTAAGTATGATAAATCTTGTCTAATAGATATTTTATGGGTCCACAACTAAATACTATTTATTATTGGTGTTGAAAAAAAGAACAAATATACGGACTCGGCAACGGGAAGAAGAATTGACAAAGACACAGATGACAGGGCTATTTAGTGCAACTATAAGATTATGCAAAAATTGTGTTTTTTTTGTAAAAATAAGAAAAAGGTTGAAATATAAAGGGACTATTTTTAAATTTCTCCAAAGTTTGATTTAAAAAAATTAGAAATAAGATTTTTACTCTTTGTATTACTCACAATTTTTTTAAATAGGAACTTGATTTCTAAACTACAAAGTGGCAAAGTCAGCAGAATAGTTAAGTCTCTAGAATAGTTTGTTCTCTCAGAAACTTGCATGGTTGCATATAAAATTGAAACCAATGTTCTCTCTATTCTTTAGAGACCTTAAGGTTTACCAAGGAACACTAATCACCTTAAAGAGCCTCCATAAAAAAGAATATAAGTTAATTTCGATCAGAGCCAATTTTCACAAAACACCTTTACATATAAAAATAAAATCGTAAAATGTCCAATGACATCATGAGGTACACTTGTTTTTTTATGACATTACTGAATGAATAGTTACGTTTAATCTTCTTGTCTACTCCTCAGGCTTTAATATATATTATATTTTGCTCGCCAGTGCCTTAATGCACTGTTGCAGGCATACAAGCTAGCGCTCAGGAGTATAATAATGGTTTTAAATTTGTAGGCATTCAGTATGGTCGTTTTATTTTTTAATAGCTCTTTATTTTTTTATTCACAGTTCAGAAAATATATATACATAGATTATATATAAAATCGATAATAATACATAGTAAAACTATATAAATAAGCATTTTAGCTTTAAAATTTTAGCATCGATGCTGAACAAACAAATTAATACATATAAAAGATCACATGATTACAAAAAGTAAAAATAGTAGGGGCGTTTATTAAATAGTTTAAAAGTCTTCAGTATATTACTTTAAGAGAGTGTGATATTCCGGGATAATATTTAATTATAAATGACGCTAATGTCCACTAAGAATCAAATGTAGGGGGAATTTTTTAGTCCAAAGCTGCGTAGCGAGCTGCGGCAGACATTAGAATTTGCCTTAATTCCGATGGAATAATGGGACTATGTGTGGGTCAATCTGCGGGCAATTATTCCTTTCGCTCCGAAAGAGGGCACAATTTATTTTATCTATCGAACGATATAGGCAAAAAAAAAAAAAAAAGGGAGCTCGATAGCCGTGCGTGCTAAGGCGTGTGCAACTCTCGATGTTGGGGGCGCAGTTCGAATCCCGAGAGGGGATGGTCATTTTTCGGTCTACCTCATTATAGATCCTAGGTTCGATAGACTAATTATAATGCTATAATGCTTTTTATATCCTTCGGATGCAATTCTATCGAACCAAATAGCAAAATAAAGGGAGCTCGATAGCCGTGCGTGTTAAGGCGTGTTCAACTCTCAATGTGTAATGTTAGAATATTTCATAGCTTTTTTGTTCATCGTTTGCGAACGATGAACGACAAGTTTTTTGAAGAACGACTACAAAAATCCTATCGTTCGTCGTTCTTTTTTGGCACCAAAAAGACAATGATTTTTCTTCTTCATGGCAAAAATTTCTTTCCTAAAAAACACGTCATCTCTGTTTTTCAGAATGGCGAGAAAAAAATCCTTTCTAAAAAAACGCCATCAGCTTTTTTCAGAATGCCGAACGATAAACGATCGATGAACAACGAACGACAACTTTTGGTGAACGATAATTTTTGGCGAACGTCAACAAGTCTGATATATATATACAATATAGATGTTTGCATGTTAGCGTGTAAGTGCGTTCAACTCTCAAAATTGAACGTGTAGATTGGAATCCTCCCGAGAAAGAAAGGTCAATTTTTAAAAGACCCTATTGCCCAATTGAGTGATTTATTCATATTCCTTATATGATACTCAAAAAACAATATAAGCAAAAAGAATACTCTGTCCCACCTCTGCTAATTGGCAAGACATGAATTGGTGGCGATCGTTACTCTTTCTGTTCTCATATACAACAATAAGGTGTATTTCATCTGTGACTCATCTTTCTTATTCCTTTCAATCCATCACGTTCTAACAAAAAGATCAAGGTTACGTTCCCTAACTTAAAACCAAAGAAAATTTTAATAAAATATAAAATCTGCAACTTAGTATAAAGTAATATAATTCCTTTAAGATTGCAGATCATATCCATAGGTCGGCGGCGTCAAGGGTTGGCTCTGGATGCAAGAATACTGTTTAAATGCACTCCATTTATAGACAATTGTTTATAAGGAGAAGGGTTCCATTCATTTAGGGACAAACCTTTTTTATTGAATACCTTTAACCCTTTGGCCTTTTATGTATTTGACACTCCAAAACTAAAGAAATACGCAATTAATACTTACTTTTACTCATAAAAACCTCTCCCATTTCCCGGAAGAACAGGACACAAATATGAATGTGTAATGCATCTGTTTGTTTTTAGATTACTGCAAATAAGTATCTTGAATGTTAAACATAGATATCATGGATGTAAATAAGATAACTCTTATCTTTTAATCATATTTTTAACATAAAAGTCCCAGATTTATTGGAAGCTCTATATCATAATCATGCAACAATCCGTAGTCATCATATTCCTTTGTGTTCTGGGTTTGGCTCTAGCAAAGCCCCAACTCCGTGACTTTACCTTCGACTCTGTGACGGCCAATCAGACCTACTACACAGGATCCAGTATCAACCTCTTCGTCAAAGTAACGGATGAGGGAGCCATTGATGACAACGACGACTGGAAGACATGCTCTTGGACCCGGGAAAAGGACGGAAAGAAATGCTTCATTGAGTACAAGTGTGAGGGTATCCTCTGTGACGTTGGAGTTGGGACTTTTTATAGAAAGACCTCCTGTGACGTTGAGCTGAATGACCTAACCTTCATCGGACCTGATCCCAATGCAAGCAATAACTTTTGTGGAATAAAGATCCCTAAGGCGGATCGAAGCGATGATTCCATATGGACTGTTGAACTGGAGCAGTGTCGGTTCACGGGATGTGGATCAGAGACTGGGGATGGAACTTTATTTCAACGGCGATCGAAGTGAATATAGAATAAGGGTTAAGCTAAAAGGGCTTCAGTCATAATTACAGAAGAAGAACGTGGTGTCTGACTTGTCTTGTCATTTATTACAACGAAAGATTAATTTTGTATAAATTATTTTATAATGAATAAAATGAGCATATTCAATTTTTTATCAAATTAACATTTACTCATGTTTCCTCCATATATTTGTTAGTATTAAGTACTGATCAATATTTGCTCAATAAAAAATATATTTAGAAAACTGAGATTGTGTGTATTTATTAGAAGTGATTTCAGGGATGACTTTTTTTTAATTTGCGATAACGATAAAAGATAAATTTATCTTTCATATGAGATAAACGATATAAAATACGAGCTCAACTTGCGATAGGTGATAAACATATTAAAATATTGACTTTTGATAACATAACGATGCATAAAAACAAAATTCTGTTACCATAGAGGAGTGTGTGTGTGAAATCCAACAAACTTGTCGTTGATCGTTCCTTGCATTTGAGGATTTACAATAAGTCATGAATGAGTAAATTTTAAAAGTTCAGTGTTAAACAATAGCGATAAAAAGTTGACGTCTGCCAATGTATGTCACAAAAGTGTAACTTCAACCAAAATTCAGTCACTAAAGGATTTTTCTTGAATAATATAACATAAAACTTTGAACTAGAAGATACCCATTCTTAGGGACAGATAAAGGTTGTTCTCACAAACTCACACATGAACATTTTTTTATAATTTGATAACTCTGTTTTCTTCCTTTTTCTACGTTCGAAAGTCAGAGTAATGAACCATTTATCGACAGATATGCACAAACACAATATATATTATTTGTTTTATTTAAATATGGTAATATTTGGAATATGAGGAGTCCATTCAAAGGATTTGACAATGACATGAATGTAGGCCCCTGAAAAAGACAATAAGTATTTCTTAGGATTATTTCTTCTTTTGAATTACTGATGTTCAGCGATTCTCAACAGGCCGCCGGTAGTTATGATGATATTAGGAAGAAATGGACCAGGAAAATATGGACTAGGAAGAAATGGACCAGGAAAGAATGGACCAGGAAGGAATGGACCAAGGTAGAAAAGGAGAATTATGACTCATGGAAGAAATGGACCAAATACATAGGTAGCAAGTTTTTCTGGTGAATGTATCTAAGTATTGTACAAATACTATTTCTTATATAACTGAGTATATAATGACATAGAATGATTTCATTTTTGAAATTTTAGATAAATAATCTCTTCTTTGTGTTCAATTATAGTTCAAAATCTCCCGAATTATGGAAATGGATACGTATTGTCTTAAATATAAAACATACCGATGTTAGAAGCACTTAAAAGTAAATGAATAAAGAAGAAGAAATATATGCCTAATTTCGGGCGCGATTGTTATAAATGGAATATTTGAAAGGATAGAGTGAGGGGTGACGTCAGAGTCAACATAATAAAATGAGAGAGCCTCCAATGATCCGATTCGAGTATTCAAACTTTGCAATCCGGCCGACATGAAGGCACCTCAACACATACAGACAATGCCTTGGACCCCCTCGAGTCAGTCGCCTCCCTTCCAGAAAGGCACCAAATTGCCGCCCCTCGTCTTCGTTAAAGGAGTCCCATCCCTCGTCCTCGAAAGGAGTCCAATCCTTCGTCTTCATGAGAGGAATCCCTTCCCTCGTCTTTGATTTAGAACTTTCCCATCCCTCGTCTCCGTTATAGGATTTCCCATCCCATCTTCGTGAGGATGTTATAGTCCTTCTTCAGGAAAGGGCCCCTCCTACCATTACCTCCTCCATATTGAAGACTTGTTCCTCTTTAGTGGAAATCGCTAACGAACTCCTCAGTCCTATATTTTATTTCAAAGTCTAATCTGGAGAATGTCAGATTTCTTAAAGGACCTCAATCAATATTTTCGAGGTTATAAAAGGATGTATATCATTGACAAATACATAGTATGATAACATACTAATATCTTGGATTTATATTTTTTCATAACAAAAATACTTGAGGTATTTTCTATTTTGAAGGAGGAGACTTCATACGTAGTCCTTCTTGTGTCCGGAGTCCTTATTCCACAGGATTCCTGGACAAGGGGAACTCCCTCATCTCTTCGGTCGGACTAGCCTATTTTTATTGTGAGTTGTTTAATGACCTCGTCACTGCTGATTTACCCACGGGCTTGTTTTTTGAATCATATTCATTCTTTTTATGCTTTTTGCATATTGAGGCCGACTTGACGCCGAAAATGAATGAGGAGACGTGAATTCTCCCTATAGAATTCATCTGGGAGGAGTGAATCAAGTGCATTAAGACAGTCCTCACGCGGGGAGCACGTGCAATCATATCGAGGAGGACTGTTAGGCACGGATTGAGACTCATCTACGTATCATGTAGCCAACAACGTTGGATGCCTAAAAGACGACCATTCCTTACTTCTTTGCTGATTCCTTAGACATGGTTCTTCATTCAAAACGGAGACAAAGCAACAGGACTTACTTTTAAGAAAAAAATCATCATCTCTCGTATAAATGACTTGTTTTATTGTAAGTTATTCAATGGCATCCTCAACACTAATAATCCTTAAGAATATTATATCAAATACTTTTTTTTCCAGCATAGCTGAGGCTCTAACTATCGTCAATGAGCATATATCATTGAGTGGTTGACTAAAGTAGGAACCGACGAGGAATCAAGAACACCGGGAGCTATATCTTTCTTCAGATCTCTCAAACCGCCACGCCAAGGGGCAGAAAGTGATGGACTTTAATATGCATAGGCAGTTCGGGACATTCCTTGGCTGTTCTGGAATAAACAATTAAAGATCCGAGAAAAGTCACAGACATTTTGTTTACTTCCGTTCGTATAAGATATTGTGTCGATTCTTTTAAGAGCTTTTAGATCTTATTGGAGATCTCTATTGTGTAATATCTTCATCGAATTTCTTAGTGCATGGCGGAACACCCTCGATGGTGTAGCTTATCCCAATATCCTAATCAATTTTTTCGTATGTTTTATGTATCCCTTTCTTATAAGATATTTTAGCTTCAAATAGGGGAAAATTAAATAGTTGAAATAAATAAAAAAGGTTCGAATCCCTGAGGGGATCGTCATTTTGGTCTACCTCATTGATAAGATCCTATGTTCGATAAACTAATATATACTTATATATATATATATTATCTATATATATATATATATATATATATATATATATATAATATATATATATATATATATATATATATATATATATATATATATATATTATATATATATATAATATGCGAGTGCAATTCTGTTGAACCATATAGGCCAAAAAAAACCAACTTCTAACTATATAATTGTCTTTATTTCTTTAAAAACATTTAGTTTCTGCAATAACTAATAACCTATATAGAGTCGAAAGGTGTATTCAATTAGACCTTCAAGACAGTTGATTTCTATTTAATCTAAGACTTAATAGGGACTGATGATACTTAGTATAAAAAATATATCTTACAATTTCTTCTAAGTTATACTATATAAACTATCAGCCAATATGACAAATAGAAGTTTTGCTCCATAGAATCAAATATACTTAAAAAATTAATTCGATCAGGGTACGTATGATTGTGTTGTGGACGCAAGTTCGTCACCTAATAATAAAAATATAGCAGAGAGGTTATATGTTATATTTCACAAAAAAATAACTACTGATATGAATATCTACAATGTTTGTAATAGCTGTTGAAATTATATATTTTTACAATAAATAGTTTATGCTAATTTATTTTACAATAACATATAGTTTGGCCTTTCAAAATATTAATGACCATATACCTAATTATTGATGTTTAAATTAAATTAGTAAGAATGCTTCGCACCCTTGTTCCTTGAATATCCTTATTTTCTTTTTTTCCTAAATGGCACGGTCTTATACTTGTATAACATTTTGAAATCCCTTTAATGAGAGACAATAAATGGTTGGATTCCGGTGATGAATCAAAAATATGGTCATTAATATTTTAAAGACCTTACTATCTTTTTTTAATACAATATTTTTTATTACAGCCATAGATATTTTTTAAAATTAAGTTTGTTTTCTTTGGCAATCTATTATTGCATAAATTAATTAATCTTTTTAAAACCTTTTCACTCTCTTGACACGCATATATTACATCTTTTGATGGATATTTTAAAGCTCTCGTAAAAAATCTTCCCCAGTCCATTTTATGGTCATGAGGCATCCCAGTATGCTCAGCATGATTCCTAGTCTTGCGAGACTGATTAAAGATGGCAACTCTAGAGGTGCAATTATACGCCACGCAAGAAGGCATTATGAATCTAGACATTGGAAAAATCATATTAAGATATACAATATAATTATTTATTTTATAACAAACCTCTACAGAGTATAATGGGATGATAATTCGTTTTACAAGTAAGATAGAAATAGAATATAAAGTCTTTATATATCTATGTGAAAGACATATAAAATAAAAAGAAAATTTGTTATAAAGGTTTTGTGATTTACGTCTTTTTAGAAGTTTTTACGGTCACAATGACGTATTTCTCTGAAGGATCCAATCAGCTCTCTATATCTTTATATCTCTATGTTTAGGACGCGCCTTACTCTTTATAGTGGGGCAGCATAGCTAAGGTATTGTGCATTTTGTGATACAAGCAACAAATTTGGCACAAATGTACATTGACATATAGCGAACATTTTTAGATATTGAGCCACTCGGAATTCTCTCTTCATGTCCGCCATATTGGAATTCAAAATAGCCGCCATTTAAAATCTACATTTGCGCTTATCTATGGATCTAAAATTGCTATTGACTCGATTCTGGTGCCAAAATGTATGTTATGGGGGACAAGGAATCCAATGGTAACAATATGCATTGCATATTTTTTACCACTGAGCCGCCATCTTGGATTTCAATATGGTTTGAATTGTAGTAGGGTCAAAGACGTGACGCTTACTTTTTCTGTCTGATGGAACTTTTTATTTAATATTAACATAAAAATGAATAAAAATATAACATGTATGTCCAATGCGTTCCTTCTACATGTGCCCACTCTTATTTTATTTAAATATGTTGGTTATTGGTCATTTTTTGCCCTCTGAAGTGTGAAACATCATGTGGGGTGACCGTCCGGCCTTGACTTCTGTTTGGACAACTGGTTTTTAAATCACATTAAAACAATTAAAAATAATGCTTGCCCTATTGGGCATACTTTCAAACATGTTTTAGATTTAATGACAAAGTTATGGAACATTTGTACACACATTTCGGGTACGGTTACTTCGATCTCCTACCTGAGCTAGAAACAAAGAGAAACCACACTTCAACACGGCCATCGTGCTAACATTCCTCACAAAACCTCTCTATTAATTTACTTATTATAGAAGAAGAAGGAAAAAAAGTTTCGTATCCAGAGTGCTCCTGCCTTGTTCTTATTATTGTTATTGTTTACATTGATTCATCATTGCTTGGGATCAAATTTCTCGAATGGGAGTGGACGGGTGGCATGATTCCAGTCATTATATTTGCCCCGTCTCGTCTCATCCTCCTCCTCAATGATCGGAGGAGGAGGCGAGACGTTTGGGAGCTCCTTCATCAATGTGGTCGCTCCTAGCACTGACTCGGCTCATGAATATGTTCAACACTCTGGATAACGAATACTTTTTTTTCCTTCTTCTTCTATAATAAGTAAATTAATAGAGAGGTTTTGTGAGGAATGTTAGCACGATGGCCGTGTTGAAGTGTGGTTTCTCTTTGTTTCTAGCTCAGGTAGGAGATCGAAGTAACCGTACCCCACATTTCAATCATAATACACAAACTAATCTGGTCCAAATATGTTCATTGTCTGAATTATCATCTGGGGTGACCATAAAAAATACAATTGAGGGACTTTTATATTGACAATCATCTCAAAGTTGCATCAGCCAGTTACTCCATACAACCTACAGGTCAGTAGCTCTCTCTCCTTTACAATAAATCCTCTTTATAACTGCTGCAGTGTATACGTCACATTTTGAATCATGTGGGGTGACCACCCTAAAACTGTAAATAATTCGTTTTATTTGCAAATCTATATTTTGAAGGAAATTTGTTAGTGATATTTGGTGAGAAGTAGCTAGCTTAGATCATATAGCTAACTGTTAGCCTGTTATATTTGATTAAACTTGAAAGCATCATGTGGGGTGACCACCCTAAACTATAAATAATTCATTTTATTTGCAAATCTAAATTTTGAAGGTAAATTTGTAAGTGGTATGTGGTGAGAAGTAGCTAGCTTAGATCATATAGCTAACTGTTAGCCTGTTATATTTGATTAAACGTCTTTGACCCAGTAGCAGTTTTCGTGGCATATATAATTATTTATTTTCAGGTTAATCGTGCTGGATGTTCTTCTGAAGACAGTTCGATGACTTAAGTGAAGTACTGTAATAAAGATGTCATTTTGAAAATGGATATTGTCATGTATTGTTACCATTATATTCCTTGCCCCCAAAACATACATTTAGACACCAGAATCGAGTCAATAGCAGTATTAGACCCAAAGATATTCGAAAATGTAAATTTCAATCAACGGCCATTTTGAAATCCAATATGGTGGCTCATTGGTACAAAATATGCGATGCAGATTGTTTCCATTAGATTTCTTGCCCCCAAAAACATACATTTAGAAACAAGAATCGAATCAATAGCAGCATTAGACCCTAAGATAATTGAAAATATAGATTTCAGATGGCTCCCATTTCTAATTCCAATATGGCGACATGAAGGGAGAATCCGAGTGGCTCAATATCTGAAAATGTTTGCCATATATCAATGTACATTTGTGCCAAATTTTATGCTTGTATCACAAAATGCACAATCCTTTAGAAAATTTGGACTAAGCCGCCCCACTATTATTACTCTCTTGAATTTTCTCATTGCCATTTGAGTCCTTCTGTAAAAAAATGAGCAGACTAAAGTAAAGTGGACTGTCAATGTACTGCTGTGACATTTTTTACAAATTTATAACCCATAATGGCCTGCAAGTCAAAAAGTTTGCCCATCCCTGAGCTAGGGTGATATTTTGCAAGCGGCAGTGGATATGCGAGAAATTTGAATCCAATAAGATGTGATCGTAAAAGTACGTGTATTAAACGCCCAATGCGTGAGGTGAGTGAAATCCTTTGATTAAGTCTTGTGGCAGAGCAAAAAAAAACTAATGAATTTTGGGTAATAAATCAATCGTGAAGGAATTTATTATATTCGTATCATAGCAATATTTTATTATAATTTTCAAATAAACTATATTCACTTCAAAGATGACCCATCCGTAATTAAGAAAAAGTGACGAAGATGGCTAAGGAGGGGGTTGCTGTCATCATGTATGCATTTATTTCCAATAACATCATATGTATAGCAGATATTGCTTCTGTCCACGGTATATAGAAGACGTTTATTTCATACTTTCATTTAAAACGAAACGTCAGTAATCTTCATTCTATTCACGTCATCAAAAAGTCGATAAAACCAATATATTTTTATGACGACAGAGGAAAGAATGACATGGACAAATGGTTTTCTTACCGTGATACTTCATCAAATTGAGGGGGAAATATTTTTTTTTGAAAAATTCAAAATATTTTTTTATGAAAAAATAGGAAAAGGTAAAACAAAATATCAATTTTTATTGGCATTCACATTTTCCCCAATGCATTTTAATTATTTCATAAATAGGCGTATACCTAAGTATCTTATAGTATATAAAAAGTCATCTTATTAATTAAATGAATTACTTTTCATACACTTTTAATTTTACTTATTTTAACTATCCTCAGGAATACTAAATTATCGGATCTCTCTCTCTCTCTCTTATATATATTATATATATATATATTTATACATGTATATATATATATACAGAGTTGGTCAAATATTACTTTGAAAGTAGTAAGTAATATACTACTTTTTACTGCGTGTAGTAATATCTTTTTTCAATATTAGTTCTTAGTTCACAAAAGTAATATACTACTTTGAGTAATATACTACTTTTTTGAGCATTCCGAAACAATAAGTAAAGGCAATTCAAACAGGATTTGTCAAAACCTAGTTTGCATTTTTATAATAATCCTATATATGATATTATAATATTATAAAGTGAGCACATGGCTCAAACATGATAAAGTGGGTGAATTCAAAGACTAAAAAAATGACTTCTTACATTATGAGAGGCATAGGTTTTATTATCCAACCCAAGCCCTCGGGTCCCGCCTGATGATATAGGCTTGATTTAGGGTTGAAACCCACCACCAACTCTGGCAAGGTATAAGAGGAGTCCTTACTTTCAATCTCATACACCCCGAGCCCTCGGGTCCCGCCTGCTGATATAGGCTTTTATTTAGGGTTGAAACCCACCGCCAACTCTGGCAAGGTATAAGAGGAGTCCTTACTTTCAATCTCATACACCCCAAGCCCTCGGGTCCCGCCTGCTGACATAGGCTTTTATTTAGGGTTGAAACCCACCGCCAACTCTGGTTAGGTATAAAAGGAGACCTTATTTTCAATCTCATACACCCCAAGCCCTCGGGTCCCGCCTGTTGACATAGGCTTTTATTTAGGGTTAAAACCCACCGCCAAACCCTATTAAGGACCCTATTTTTTATTCAAATTCAGCCCAAGTCCTCGTGTCCACCTGTCGACTTAGTCTATTTTTGGGTGTCGAAACCTACCGCCAACCTTTATTAGGAATGAGAGGGACCCTATTAATATTTGCAAATTTTTACCTAAGCCTGACTGGGGATAAAATATCCGTATTTATCACTCTCATTAATCCAAAACCTCAGTCCTCGCCTTCTAAGGCAGGGGATTCCTTTAGGACCAAACCCAACGCAAACCCCTTTTGTGTATATGAGGTACCAAACAAAAAAGAAAGTAGGTCTTAAGCCTGCAGGCCCGCCCACCGATTTAGGCTATTCTTTTGGGTGTAAACTCTATTGCCAACCTAGTAAGGCATAAGTGGGACCCTAATTTTAAGTATCATATACCCATATCTGTCTGGTCCTGCATTTCATATTATCTCGTACTATTTTAAGAAGTTTGTTTTCATTTCATACTGCCCATGTCTTAATCATGGGCAGACATAGAAAAGCAAGGGATATTTTAGGCGTGTGAAAGGGAGAATGTGTGAATGGTGCAATTGAGTTCAACCTCTTGTTATCACTATTCTCTTTCCTCTTTTGAGTTCCTACAGGTATACAGAACAGAAGCAAAAACAGAGATTCAAATAAAAAATAAATACCTCCCGTTCCGGCCAACTTGGCCTGCTTCATAAATGAAATAAATATTCCTCAAGAGAGGAAAGAAAATAGTGATAACAAGAGCCTGGACTCAATTGCACCATTCACACATTCTCCCTTTCACACGCCCAAAATATCCCTTGCTTTTCTATGTCTGCTCATGGGGGGAAAAATATTGGTAGTTCTCACAAGTCCTATGTCTTTACTGGGGGAGAAGATCAACATATTTTTTTTAATATTAAAAAATGTTGACATACAGAGAGAGGGGGAGGGTTTGGGATGTGTTGGGCTTGACTGTATGTGCCAAATCTGTATAACCAAAATCTGAAGGGCCTTTTTGAGTCTTATGGCATACTTGTTCTGAGGTTTTTATGTTTATATATTGCCTGTTTAGTCGATCATATTATATCCCGAGAGGGGATGGTCATTTTTGGTCTACCTCATTGATAAGATCCTAGGTTCGATAGACTAATTTTAATGCTATAATGCTTATTTATATCCTATCGGATACAATTCTATCGAACCATATAGGCAAAAAAAGAAGTAAGGACTCCTTTTATACCTAACGAGAGTTGGCGGTGGGTTTCAACCCTAAATAAAAGCCCATAACGGCAGGCGGGACCTGAGGGCTTGGGGTGTTGAGATTGAAAGTAAGGACTCCTTTTATACCTAACGAGAGTTGGCGGTGGGTTTCAACCCTAAATAAAAGCCCATAACGGCAGGCGGGACCCGAGGGCTTGGGGTGTATGAGATTGAAAGTAAGGACTCCTTTTATACCTAACGAGAGTTGGCGGTGGGTTTTAACCCTAAATAAAAGCCCATAACCGCAGGCGGGACCCGAGGGCTTGGGGTGTATGAGATTGAAAGTAAGGACTCCTTTTATACCTAGCCAGAGTTGGCGGTGGGTTTCAACCCTAAATAAAAGCCTATATCAGCAGGCGGGACCCGAGGGCTTGGGGTGTATGCGATTGAAATAAGGACTCCTCTTATACCTTCCCAGAGTTGGCGGTGGGTTTCAACCCTAAATAAAAGCCTATATCAGCAGGCGGGACCCGAGGGCTTGGGGTGTATAATATTGTAAATTAGGGTTCCTCTCATTCCTAATTGGGATTGGCGGTGGGTTTCAATCCTAAAAGCCCCAATCGACATGCGGGCACGAGGGCTTTGAGGAACTTATTTTCTTTACGATAAAATCCTCCATAAATAACGAAAAGGTTGTTCTGTGTGTTTGGGTCTAATGGAATCCCCTGTCTTATATATCAATATTGACGTGCATCTTTAATTTTATTAATAAGCAGTATTATGTCCATTGGGTGACGTCACATACATTCACAGATCATAAATTTTCATCAAAAATGCCTGTCGAATATTTTTTTCACGAAAGTAATATGTAACTAGGATATTACATATTAGTTATTACTTGAAAGTAATATCTAATATGTTTGTTCTTTCTAGTTATTGCGCAGTAATATCACAAAGTAATATATTACTCGCACGCGCGTTAAGGAACAACACTGTATATATATATATATATATATTAGGCTGTTTTTTTTTTCAAATGTTTGAAATGTTAGCAACATTGTGGTTTTTTCTGTTTCTTGGCGATAAAAGAAGACTACATACAAAGTTTGAACAAATCGGTCAACATTACGAGGTCGCGCAACAAGGTCAAAGTTTTAAAAATTTAGTAAAAATATAGTTTTCTGCAAATTTCTTGAAAATGGAGGACGTTACAGACTTCAACAATAATTATTAATTTAAAGGAAACCTAATTCACTACCAGACGTATGTCTGGCCGAGAGAGTAGGGAGTTCCCCTTGTCCAGGAATCCTGTGGAATAAGGGACTCCGGACACAAGAAGGTAACTACGTATCAAGTCTCCTCCTTCAAAATAGAAAATGTCTCAAGCATTTTGTTATGAAAAATATATAATCCAAGATACATAGAGATATCTCTATGTATCTTGATATAAAATACTTCAATCCAAATAATATCAACTTACAATGACGTAGTACAAATTACTTTGTTTGTTTTGGACACACAGAAACAACAGAACGCTGTTTTCTCTGCTTTTGAAGGGAACCAGCTCTCTATATCTTTATATCTCTATGGTTCTAAATGTCAGCGCGCCATCTATTGGTGAAACGAGGTATTGTGTATAAGACGTAATGAATGTTTTATCAAGCAATATTATTTTATTTACTGGACAAGCTCGGCGGGCCGGATAAAATTGTCTAACGGGCCATATACGGCCCGCGTGCCTTAGTTTGCCCATGTTGTCCTATTTAAATAAAACAAATAATATATATTGTGTTTGCGCATATCTGTCGATAAATGGTTCATTACTCTGACTTTCGAACGTAGAAAAGGAAGAAAACAGAGTTATCAAATTATAAAAAAATGTTCATGTGTGAGTTTGTGAGAACAACCTTTATCTGTCCCTAAGAATGGGTATCTTCTAGTTCAAAGTTTTATGTTATATTATTCAAGAAAAATTCTTTAGTGACTGAATTTTGGTTGAAGTTACACTTTTGTGACATACATTGGCAGACGTCAACTTTTTATCGCTATTGTTTAACACTGAACTTTTAAAATTTACTCATTCATGACTTATTGTAAATCCTCAAATGCAAGGAACGATCAACGACAAGTTTGTTGGATTTCACACACACACCCTCCTCTATGGTAACATAATTTTGTTTTTATGCATCGTTATGTTATCAAAAGTCAATATTTTATATGTTTATCACCTATCGCAAGTTGAGCTCGTATTTTATATCGTTTATCTCATATGAAAGATAAATTTATCTTTTATCGTTATCGCAAATAAAAAAAGTCATCCCTGAAATCACTTCTAATAAATACACACAATCTCAGTTTTCTAAATATATTTTTTTATTGAGCAAATATTGATCAGTACTTAATACTTAACAAATATATGGAGGAAACATGAGTAAATGTTAATTTGATAAAAAATTGAATATGCTCATTTTATTCATTATAAAATAATTTATACAAAATTAATCTTTCGTTGTAATAAATGACAAGACAAGTCAGACACCACGTTCTTCTTCTGTAATTATGACTGAAGCCCTTTGAAGCTTAACCTTATTCTATATTCACTTCGATCGCCGTTGAAATAAAGTTCCATCCCCAGTCTCTGATCCACATCCCGTGAACCGACACTGCTCCAGTTCAACAGTCCATATGGAATCATCGCTTCGATCCGCCTTAGGGATCTTTATTCCACAAAAGTTATTGCTTGCATTGGGATCAGGTCCGATGAAGGTTAGGTCATTCAGCTCAACGTCACAGGAGGTCTTTCTATAAAAAGTCCCAACTCCAACGTCACAGAGGATACCCTCACACTTGTACTCAATGAAGCATTTCTTTCCGTCCTTTCCCGGGTCCAAGAGCATGTCTTCCAGTCGTCGTTGTCATCAATGGCTCCCTCATCCGTTACTTTGACGAAGAGGTTGATACTGGATCCTGTGTAGTAGGTCTGATTGGCCGTCACAGAGTCGAAGGTAAAGTCACGGAGTTGGGGCTTTGCTAGAGCCAAACCCAGAACACAAAGGAATATGATGACTACGGATTGTTGCATGATTATGATATAGAGCTTCCAATAAATCTGGGACTTTTATGTTAAAAATATGATTAAAAGATAAGAGTTATCTTATTTACATCCATGATATCTATGTTTAACATTCAAGATACTTATTTGCAGTAATCTAAAAACAAACAGATGCATTACACATTCATTATTTTGTGTCCTTGTTCTTCCGGGAAATGGGAGAGGTTTTATGAGTAAAAGTAAGTATTAATTGCGTATTTCTTTAGTTTTGGAGTGTCAAATACATAAAAGGCCAAAGGGTTAAAGGTATTCAATAAAAAAGGTTTGTCCCTAAATGAATTGGAACCCTTCTCCTTATAAACAATTGTCTATAAATGGAGTGCATTTAAACAGTATTCTTGCATCCAGAGCCAACCCTTGACGCCGCCGACCTATGGATATGATCTGCAATCTTAAAGGAATTATATTACTTTATACTAAGTTGCAGATTTTTATATTTTATTAAAATTTTCTTTGGTTTTAAGTTAGGGAACGTAACCTTGATCTTTTTGTTAGAACGTGATGGATTGAAAGGAATAAGAAAGATGAGTCACAGATGAAATACACCTTATTGTTGTATATGAGAACAGAAAGAGTAACGATCGCCACCAATTCATGTCTTGCCAATTAGCAGAGGTGGGACAGAGTATTCTTTTTGCTTATATTGTTTTTTGAGTATCATATAAGAGAATATGAATAAATCACTCAATTGGGCAATAGGGTCTTTTAAAAATTGACCTTTCTTTCTCGGGAGGATTCCAATCTACACGTTCAATTTTGAGAGTTGAACGCACTTACACGCTAACATGCAAACATCTATATTGTATATATATATCAGACTTGTTGACGTTCGCCAAAAATTATCGTTCACCAAAAGTTGTCGTTCGTTGTTCATCGATCGTTTATCGTTCGGCATTCTGAAAAAAGCTGATGGCGTTTTTTTAGAAAGGAATTTTTTTCTCGCCATTCTGAAAACAGAGATGACGTGTTTTTTAGGAAATAAATTTTGCCATGAAGAAGAAAATCATTGTCTTTTTTGGTGCCAAAAAAGAACGACGAACGATAGGATTTTTGTAGTCGTTCTTCAAAAAACTTGTCGTTCATCGTTCGCAAACGATGAACAAAAAAGCTATGAAATATTCTAACATTACACATTGAGAGTTGAATACGCCTTAACACGCACGGCTTTATTTGCCTATTTGGTTCGATAGAATTGCATCCGACAGGATATAAATAAGCGATTTTTAGAACACCAAACATATGAAATAAAAGCTTGGTACACCAGCTTTAATATTTTGGTATACTAAATCATGTCAATTTAATAAGTAGAGAGTTATATGTACATTAAAAAAAGCCTATCTCGCGTACAAAATGACGCATATAATGGATTATAAATGCGTCAGAGACAAAGTAAAATTTTGAGAGGATACCTTGACGCATTTGTAAGAAACACATTATCATTTATTTTTTTCATAATCGATTTCTTATAGGTCAATACAGGCTCTGAATCATATGATGTAAACTCAGATTGTACTGAATTCTGAATTGATAGAATGCAACCAAGGTCATTTTTGGATTTATCATCTAAAGTTTTACTAAACTTAAAAGTACTATTTTACTCTGAAGCGAACAAGTCATCTTCTACAGGCGAGTGAAGTTAATTGATACAAAAAAGCTATGAAATAAGCTAACAATACACACTCCATTTTTTTCTTTGTTTTTACTGAAAACTTTGTTTTATTAAAAAACATCAAACATACGTCTGGTAGTAAATTAGATTTCCTTTAAATTAATAATTATTATTGAAGTCTGTAACGTCCACCATTTTGAAGAAATTTGCGGAAAACTATATTTTTACTAATTTTTAAAACTTTGACCTCGTTGTGCGACCTCGTAATGTTGACCAATTTTGTTCAAACTTTGTATGTCGTCTTCTTTTATCACCAAGAAACGGAAAATCAACAATGTTGCTAACATTTCAAACATTTGAAAAATAAGAACAACCCTAATATATATATATATATATATATATATTATATATTATATAATCTATATATTATATATATATATATCTATATATATATACTTATAA
>CP045893.1:24821047-24837290 GCA_013387185.1 Caligus rogercresseyi | reverse complement strand
AACATTTTTATGATATGCTCTGCGAACATCTTAATTTTTAAGATTGGATAGCCGATGTAAAAAGGGAGGGTGGGTCAAACGGCAATTTCAGGGCTTGGTCGGAACTTTTATTATTTTTTTCACCATAAAGTCAAGATGAAGTTTTTGTTTTCCTCATTCTGTGGAATTGCCAACCGAGTGAAGGGCCGTCTTTTGAGAAATGCCGTTACGACATACGTAGTCTAGGGTTTTCGTTTAATGGCTCATCTGAACCCAAAAGAGGAAGGCACCCATCTATGACTGACTTCCAAGATTGTTTCATTTTTTTCCAGTAAGAGCCACACAGAGACAGAACTTTAAAGAGTTCGTAGGTCCCACATGGATTCTTTCTGAAAAATGGTGTCCTGTGTTATTTAAAAATAATTTTTTTATTCTTAAAGACCAGAAGTCATGATTTGTGAAAAGCCTCTTCATCCTGAGAGATTCAATGCTTTCCCACAACATTCCACGTTTAGAGCGTTTAGTCCCCATTGTGACGTTGGTGTCTATTCTACTCTGGTAAAATATAGGGCCCTTGATTTTCCAAAATTGACCCTGATCTTATACTGTAAATATCACGGCACAGATCCTTTGAAAATATCTCAAATATGCCAAATCTTTGGAATATTGCTGGTTCCATGCTATTAGTCTTTCAACGAGAGAGGGGAATACTTTGTAAAAAGTTACGCTTTTTTGTAGTGCTTCTAGATCCTGGTCATATTTATCTTATCCGCGATGCTTGAAGAAGAAGCAACGTCGATCCCAAGAATTGATGCTGAGTCGACAAAAGCATCATTCAGGAAGGTTTCAACTCGCTTCTGCATTTGTCACTATTTGGTTCCCAAAGAAACTTTAATTTATAGGATTTTCAAATAACTGGATCCCCACAATTGATTTTTATTATCACATACTATAAGTTAAATATATATATATATATAATTTTAATTTAATGTTCATAAGATTATCTGTAAGGATGCAAAAAAAATGCAATATTATGTTTTTTAAATACATTCCATTGATTCATTAACGTGTCCAAAGGTTTATTTACTAATTGATACCGAATTACGTTACGCTATGCTGAAGTTAGCAAGCCCTTTTGTTCATTTACTTCAACACTAATATAAACTGTTGAAGTATAAGAATTAAGGGCTAACTTCAGCAAAGCGTAACGTAATTCGGTATCAATCATAAAAAATACTTATCAATACTAATTAATAAAAGTACTTATTATTAATAATAGTTAAAAAATATTAATTTTATTGCGAAAGTATGACAAATATCTATAAGACAAAATCATTGCAAACTTATAGTTTTATCCCCCCCCCCCCCCCCTTATGTCTTTAATTACTTCTCATCCTTAAACCCTTTCGCTTGGGTGTCCCTTTGCATTTCCTAATAAAGAAGAAATGCCATATTATATATCAACATGAGCTATTTATCATTTGCAATTGAATATCCCCTAAAAAAGGGAAGAAGCATGTATGTCCCCTTTTAATAATGACCCATCATTAATGATGTACTTAAAAGAAGAGAGAGCGAACGGGGGGATCAAGCCTGACACGTGCATTACATTAGAAGAAAAAAGCCTCAAACGGGCCCATTCATGTAGAATGTATGTACATATACACTGAAGTATTCATTCTCAGTGTTTGAAGGATATCATTTTGAGCAAAGAAAATTATACTTCATACTAAGGATCATTTTCTTTGCTCTTTTTTTTTGTTCCTGTCTTATGTGCTAATACCACTAACGATAATATGAGTAATAATGAAACACTCAACTGAATAAGTAGACTGGCACGTTTTCTTTTATTTACATATACACTAGAGTGTGTCTGAGATTTTTTTTTTGCTCCACTCCAAAATCCGATCCTATAATGAGTTCTTCAACCATGTCCATAACCATGGTGCAATAAACTAATTTATATACAACAAATCGATTTAAAAAAAAATATTTTTTTAATACCCATATGTATTACGAATTTTGTTTCTCATGCATGAAAACTAATTATTGGTGGAGTTTTATAAGTAACCGGAAGTAGCCCTACGAATTTTTGATGGATGAAAAAAATATTGCAGGCAATTCTTGTTCTTATAAAACCACAACTCATGATAGGATCGGATTTTGGGTTGGTGCAAATTATTTTTCTAAGACCCACTCTAATATACACTTAAGCCTGTGTTAGTGGCCACCTGTATTGAGATACATAGTCGTCACCAAAATTCCTCCACAAGAAAAAAAGTATTATAAGCCTTCTGAATTGTGGGCATCTGTTTATTCAAATAAGTTAGAAAAGATCCCTTAATGAACCTTCAGTTGATTACAAACATCAGAAATGCAAGTAGGAACTCTAAGGACCATTTTGGCCTTACTTGCATTTATTCTAAATGCTGGATACTCGTATAAAATAGCAGAAAAAGTATTCATTTATTTTGTAAGCCATGAACTAATACTTTGTTAAAAAAAACCAATAAATCCACGCTGAAAATTTAGCTTTCAATTATTGCACTGGATGGATATACAAGAGATATCAAGTGCTACCGAATTCTCTGGAACAGAACATGGATCATCCTTTGATATTATCATAATTAATAAAAGCTTTAATCATGCTGACAAAGCTATTAAGGGCTAGCTTCAGGAGTCGATAAAATATTGACGTTTACAGAATTTAAAAACAGTTAGAGAAAGACGTTTCTTAATAAATTAAATTTTAATTTGGTATTAATGAACTTTTAATTAAGTTCATTGATCAGGTACATGAATATTAGATTACAAAAAGTAATAACTCAAATGTACATGCTTTAGTATTTCTAAAGTTAAAATATCGTTTTTTATATTTGGAAGGGTAGAAAGTTGAGCTATATTTTTTAACAAAAAAACAAAGTCTTAACTTGATATTGTTAAAGCACTTTGCCTTCATTATATTTTGTGCTAATGAAAAATAAACAAAGGTATATCCAATATAAAAAAAGAAACCTAAAGGCTTCGTGGAAGAGAAAAATATGATCATATAATATATCGAATCACAAAATTCAACAATAAAATATCGGAAATTTATCAAATTTCTGAATGTGCTTAAGAGACTCTACAATTCAAAAAAATATTGCATCTCCTTGAGTCTTTTAGATGGAGAATATGATATATATATATATATATATATATATATATATATATATATATATATATCTATATATATATATATATATATATCGATGTCCTCACTTGATATTACTTAACGTTGTTCGTATTCCTGAACGTTGTTCTAAACAAGAACATATCAAAGCAATTACTATTAGATACAATATTTCTTTGGCCTAATGTAAATACACGTTCTACAACACTTATTTGAGAACATGAAACACTTCCATTTTTATTAATTAAAAACAAAATGCAGGATATGATTATAGAAAGAAAAATCCATATGATATTTTGGCACCCATTAATGAGCTTTCACCTTAGTTATTATCCCCCTCTGATAGTCTTAAATTAAACTATCAACCTCCTTTTGTTTCAATTAGAGGCATTAAATAACCTAAAACAAAAAATTACAGAAAATGTATATTTTTCGACACGTTATTTTCCGTTTATCTGATTCTCTCCCATTAAAAACCTCCATCTTAGCTTATAACTCCCCTTCCTAGTGTCAATTTCATTTCTTATCCTCTCATTATTAAATAAAATTAAGGCGGGAAATATTTCAAAAGTTTATTATTTTCTTCTCTTGTCAAAAATACAAATTTCGGAAGTGTGTATTCCTGTTATTTCATTCGTCCATTAGAAAAGCTTCCATCTGAGTCCCTCCTCCATTCCTTGAGTCTTAAATTCATTTGATTCTCCCCTCATCACAAAGTCCTTCATATTCATACTTAATGAGTACACTGATGTCATACTTCAAACACACAAAAACTACATTCCCCTTCTTTTTCTCCCCTCAGATTCAACCCTTCTCCATCTTGTTTTTGACATTGAAGGATTTTCAATCTGGATGGATCATGTTTGATAGGAATATAATATATATATATATATATATATATATATATATATATATATGGTTCCTCCCTTCCCCAAATCCATGTCCGAAATTTAAGGAATAGTTACAAGAAAATAACATGAAATGAGGGGATGTTTCAAAAGATGTTTACACTCATTAGTTCTCTAAGCAAAACATCATATGCAACAGAATATCTAACGGGAATCTTTTCTTTCACGTATTTGGTGGAAAGAATAGTTGATTAAACAATTGTAGAAAAACAGTTTTACAATGAAATCAAGCATTATTTAACTCGCGGCTGTTGGACATCTTCTCAGAGATTAAAATATCATCATGAAGATCAATTATTATCTGTTCTTATGAGCCAGTATCCAGACCATTTATGAATCCTTGAAGGGACAGTTTATTAATAAAATTATATAATAAGCAACTCTTTATTCTAAGGGAGTGATTGATGGTTTTTTAACTCATATCTGGCGACAATTACTCGAATTATCATAATATTATCTTAACTTCTGCTACATTCTACAATTTTTTATGTTTAAGGGACTAAAAAAATGTGTTTTGAAGTATTATTTAATTATATTTACTTTTGGAAATTACATATTTTATAAAATTAGATGTCGATATCATTGTAAGAAATAATAGTCAGGCGGTCAACATAGTAAAGAAATTTGTAGCCCTCAATATCAGGGGCCTAGAAAAAAATGTGCGGTCAGATATGCAAAGCTACGGTACTGTTTGGTCTCGGCAAAGGTGATAAGTCAGCTAGGTCGAAAGCAATTAATAACTCCCTTCTAACGCTAAAGGTCTCATCGCGAGGTGCATCACCAATAATGTTCCCATCAAAGCCTCTGATTTGAGATCCATCATGATCTCTGCTGCAGCAAGGTATACTGCTCTGGACTTAAAGATTCCCTCACTTTTGGATTCCACATGGACGTTGGCGGCGAGGGAGGTGAAATTTTATCCTTCATCCTCACTCTGCCATAGGAAGACAATCAAGAGAATACTGAAATTTTACAAGAACTCTTATTGATTAATTTTCGTGTAAATTACTGTTTTTATGATTTGTTAATTATATGTATGTTTTAGATTTGATTGTTGAGTGTATCTCATGACTTTTATCTGCTTGTTTGTTTGTTCCATTACGTTGCTAAAAATCTAAGCTAGAATACTTATTTATGTAAAAATTTACGCATTAGCATCGTTTTTCTTTTATACATTGTTATTTGTTTGGAGCTTTGAATAAAAAAATAAAAAATAATAATAATAATGGCTTACAGTCAAATATTAGCATATATATATATATACCATAAACAAGTGTCAAATATATACCAGTAACAATAGCGAAGGACTATTTTAATTAAAACATATTATCGTATTCAGTTTAATTTGCTTTTTAGTTGACGCATCACATTTCCGTGTAAGACTCAGACATTTTTTTTCAAGGGACGTCCTTTTTTTGGAAAGGACAATCTTAATGTTCATAATAATAATATGATATATGTTTCTTTGTGTAAGAGAGAAGAAAATGGTTTTTTATTTGATTGTGTCATAAATATATTCCCCCATCTAGCCGCCCATGACTTTTCATATTGTTGCGTTGGGGTTTGATAAATTTATGTCTCTCTATGAATCGTGCTGACCCCTTTGTTGAGCCCATTAAGAAAGGAAGTCAATTCTTACATATATATGGGACTAGAAAAATTGCACGCAGGACAAATTACCCATTATTCACTAAATAAAATTCACCAACTTCAATCTTAAATTGTACAGCATAATATTTTTTTAGAAATACATGTTTTTTAAGCACAAAAGTGGAATATCTAAATAGATACTATTCATCATTCACGGTGGATTATTCATTTATATCCTCGGCGTTCTATCAGATAAGTTTGTCGCATATCATATCATTTTGACCGTTCCTTTGTTTTATTGATTCGTAGGTCATATAAGCATTAGGTGAGATAAATAAATAGGGGTACATGTCATAACTGAAAATCAACAAAACCTTTCACATATTGAAGGAAATAATTATATATATGTTCCTCCATAATTTCAGATTTAGATCAGGGGTGCTCAATCTTTCGATCATAATCTACTGGTCGATTGTTCGTTAGTTGTAAGTCGATGTCAAGGAATTCTCGGTCAAATATATATCTACATATAATGGTCTGGCTTAACAAAATGGCTGCCCATTCCTTTGATATGTTTATGTGCTATCTTGAAACCCATATCATTTGAAGAGTAGATCTTAATTCGAAGAACGTTAGACACCCTTGGCTCAGACGAAAAAAAAAAAAGATTGGCTTCCATCTCTACAAAAACAAACCCGGCATTGGTAGTTGCCTCAAATAGACTCTTTTAGCTTTTAAAATATAAGGAATATTGTGGACTGACCACCGACCTAACTAATTACCCAATAGACTAAATAAAAGAGAGGAAGATCCCTGTCCGGGTCAGCAACTGATGAAACAAAGAAGAGATGCCAGGAATACTTATTTTTAATCGTTAAGCAGTCAAACTATAAATATCAAGGCTTAAGGAATTATAAGAAATGACCCAAGTAATAAAGCCCAGTGACGTCATTTTAAGGAAACATACCACAGAGTGACGACGTCACTGGATTATTGGATTTCCTTTTTTTCTATTCCCATGACCACTTAACTGCTTCATCACCAAGTGCGGGCAGCCATTTTAAGTCCCTATATGTATTTAAAAAACCTCTTTTAATGGACGAAAGTATTGTTTTTTGTTGAGTATCCAGTCCTTATACGTTTTTGTCTGTGGGACTGATGCACGTAATATGTAGATATAATGATGCTTATCATCATCCCCAGAGTAGCAGTAGTATTAGTAGTAGTAGAAGCTTCTCCTCCTTCCTCACAGAAACAAATTCAATAATGATGATGGTACTCTTATTGCACCCAGCCAACTACTATCTCAAGACTCACCTAGGAGCGCTTCCCCTCTCACATCATTACGCCGTTGTTGCATAGCTAAATATGTTTGTATAAATTATTATTCTTTAGTGGTTGGATTAAGTTAATATTATATATAGAAAAGCGTAGCAAAAAAATAAACGATCTTGGGGAGAAGGGAAATGAAAGAAGCACATTATTAAGAAATTATTCATACTTTGAGAGTATTATTTACTTAATATTGTAAGGGAAGGGGAGGGGGATACATAAGGGACATATATATATATAGAGAGAGAGAGAAAGAGGAGCCCTTTGTTTTTTCATCAATGACAACTATTTACTCATTCATTTTTAATGGAAGCATACAAAGATGGCGATGGAGAAGAAAAAAATGACTACAAGTTTTTTAACAGGAAAAAATATGAATTATATTTGTTTCTTACTTCTTTTTTTGGGGTTGGGCTTAACATGAAAAATATATATAATGTAAATATAAATTTCCTCACATCTGTTTATGTCTCTCGAAGGATTTTCTCCCCTTGTCAAGGAAACTAATTGTCTTTCTTTTTAAGAGTGATAATAGTATGTAGGATGGAGGAGGAGAAGAGGAGGGAAGTATCGGCCATTTCTTATGAAAAGGGTGTTTTTAAATTATAATAACGAGTTTCAAAAATATATTGTAGCAATATTTTTTGATGATGTAAGCTGGAAGAAACATATTACCCAATGTATTTTTTCTGACTTACCGGTGTGACGTCAATAAAAAAGTCAGCCCTCTTGGCAATATGGCCATTTTTTTTCTGGGGCACTGAATTATATAACAACTGGATACTCAACAGAGAAGATAAATTCAGTACATTTAAGGAGTTATTTAAATACATATAGGAACTCAACATGGCTAATCCACTTGATAATGAAACAATTAAGTGATCTTGGGAACAGAAAAAGGATATAATAACTGTCCAGTGAACTTAAGATGACGTAATTGGATGCTATCACTTTATCGTTTCCCACTTTTTTTCTATTCTTTAAGACTTGGTATTTAAACTTTGCCAGTTCAAAGGAATATAAATATTCCTTCCTTTTCTTCTTTGTTTCATCAGTTGATGACTCCGTAATATATATTTTCTCCTCTTATTTAGTCTTTTTGCATTCAGTTATTAGTTAGGTTGATGGGTTTACTGATGATTGCACCTATCTACTGTGAAATCATAGGAAACGTAGGGGGATTGTTGTTGATTCTCCTATAAAGTCTATGTTTAATATGATAAACCCCGTGTTTAGCATTATATATACATTTTGTACAATTTTTACGTATGCCTTTACAATATTTTACTGGAAACGACAACCATTAATCTTTAAATTATAATTATAATTTATTTAATGTTGTTTTAAATATTCTTCTTGGATGAGTAAATACCATAGAGATATAAAGGTATAGAGAGCTGATTCCCTTCAATAGCAAGAAACATCGTTCAGCTGTATTTTTGTGTCCAATATGAACAAAGTAATTTGTACTACGTCATCGTAAGCTGATCATAGAGGTAGATTCTATCTCTATGATCAGCTTACGATGACGTAGTACAAATACTTTGTTCATATTGGACACAAAAATACAGATGAAGGGAATAAGCTCTCTATATATTTTATCTCTATGGTAAATGGACATCACATAATCAATAAACTAGTTGAATACTTTCAAAAAAATTATTCCTTATAACGGAACTGTTTTTTATATTTGAAACAGAGCTGAGTTCGAACGTAGTATCATACGTCAAACGAAAATATTTACCTAGTAGCAAATGAATGTTCTTGAGCGACATTTGAGGAGATAAAATAAAACAAAGAGTCTCCCATAATAGTTCAACGTTGCGATGCACCACTTTGTTTCAATTCTTTAAGATGAACGAAGAAATATATGTTAAGGAAGGTGCGCGTACAAGTTTTGTTTTATACAATAAATAATGCGATACACACAGAAGCTGTTCCCATTCGACAAAATGGAATAAAACGATACACAAACAAGAGAAAACAATACTTTTTTTTGTAGAAAGAGAATGTCCTACTGAAGCTTTATGATTATATAAAGACCAATCAGTAAAAGCTCACAGTGGTCACGCAACTTTGAACCAAAAAATACTAAATTATATATTAATTGCGTAATAACTGAAATATTTTTAAGAAGCGATGGCTGTTCAATAGATTAAATGAGATCTTTGCTATTATTTTCTAATGATTTTAATTGAATTTAAAACAATATTCAAAGATGACTAAATTTATTAACTATAACAATAATGAATCAAAAATAACATTGGGGATTCCTCAAAAATACTTATAGCTATATTATAATCCCCTTGACTAAATTTATTGTAATTGACAGAAGAGCTAAGTCTGTGCACAATTCCATTATTATTTTTATAAAAAGCTTGATGCGATACAAAATACGATAGCAGTCGATTTTTATCGATATAAATGGCAAAAAAATATATTTAAGGATCGTATTAAGACAAAGCAAACTAAGCCAATTTTATTCCAGCAACTTTGTTACAGAATGAGCTCTTTGAGTAGAAAACAGTAATTTTCAAAATAATGTATATAGCAAATAAATTCTTTGGAATTCTGCATACCTTATTTATAATAATAAATTATTTTTAATACTCTTATTTCAATATTATTTATATAATGTCCTATTAACGTTGATTGCAATTTGAATGCGTTTTCTGTTCTTTCATATGATCGTTTGTGTTTATTTGGTTCGATATGTATATAAATAAACATTATAGAGTTAAATTTATCATCAATGAGGTTGACCAAAATTGACCTTCCTCTCTCAGGAATCGAACTTACGCCCTCAACATTGAATGTTGACCACCCTGAGCTATTAGACTCTCTTAAATGCTATAATGCTTTTTAATGTACTTATGAAATATTTGGTTATGTAGATATCTTATTTTTATTTACATAAAAAAGAACTAGCTCGGAAAAAAATATGATTCTTATATATTAATATTATCTATTTAAGAAATTAATTTTATGTATTAGTTGAATCTTATCCGAACAGCTCATTCATGGTTTTGTTTATGTATATTAAAAATATGTCTATCTCCTTTCAAATCCTAATTCCTTTCAATTGAAATTTATAGGCGGCTTCACAAGAAAAATTGCTGATGTGCATCAGAGTAGGCCTTTATTCATCTTTTTTTTCTTGGAAGAAAATGTATGATGACTTGCTTAACTCAATTCCCTCATCTCTTCTCATATATCTACACATATACATGTAATATAGTATATCTTGTGTATAGCACTATCCACTCGCTCTCTCTCCGAGGATTTCAACAAGTAGGTTGTATATCATGCATCCGCCATAGGAAGAAGTAGGCACAGGCGAATAGTCTTTGGAGGGTGTTTGAAGTAACATCGCCTTTTGTTACAACTATGGCTCCCACGAAAGAACGGAGATGATTTTATTTACTTGATCAAATAAAGGCATTTTATAGAAAGCCTTGAATTGTAATAAAATTATTTTTTTTATAAATCTTCGAACAAGTAAATATGTAACTATCCACAAATATCGGTTTCAAAATTTGCTAAATCGATAGTTTGAAAAATGTACCCTCGCACCAATGTATCGGACGACATTTAATACCAATACTCTATTTTTCAAGGGAATAATATTTTCAACAACGATCTGTATCTTGAAAAGACTATGATTAGAAGAGCTTATTTAAGGTTATTGCTACGATTATTTACAGCTTCCTTTTAAAATAATAAGGTTATAAAATTATATATATATTTTTTTTTGACAAAATCAAGATATTTAATTATCAACACCTATTTGACAAAATCCATCGATAGCTTTTAAAACTATCGGCACCGAGTTGTCGGTCCAACTGTTATTTCAGTTGATCTTTATTAAATATTGTTTTATAAAAAACAATAAGAAAACCATATTCTTAATTCAAGATAAATGACAATTCGGACCAAGAGTAAGCCCTTATTTTGTGGGAATGTTTAATGCTCACTAATATTATTATTTTTAATAATAGTAGTAGTAGAAATTAGAATCCCCTAAATGCCGCCGCAGAGTGCAACCCATAAATGGGAAATGGTTTTATAAATTAGTCAATGAAAGAAAAAGTCCTCTTTGTGCAAAAATGCATTCTTCTCCTTCATATAATTGAAGTAATTTACTCTTTATTGTGATTATTTGGCTATAATAAATATACAATTGATAAGAGAAGCTCTATAAAGCCTTAAAATTAATTCATGCATTTAAAAGAAAAGGCATATTTTTTTGCATTTAGTTAATACTAAATGTTATTCCTATTCAAAGACAAAACTATTGAAATTATTTTGTTTTTTATGTGCTGAATGTTTAATATTTGATTTCTTTCTATATAATCTATAAATCAGATAAGGGTTGATCATATTCGAGTAGCTTTCAGCTTCGGAATCTATGAATAATTTTACAAACCTTGCAAAGCCAATTGATTCCATTGACTATTAGAGACTTCACTTTATTTACAGTTTTATATTTTACAATATTATCAAATGAACTTTTATACGGGCATCACCTGTATTATTACATTCTTAAATTCTTGAATGATGTATAAAATTATTCATTTCCTTAAGAAGATTATCAAAGTTAATCTTATGAAATATAATGTTTTTCGTAATCAAAAAGTTACTCTTTATAGCTCTTCAACTAAGATGAATTTACATTAAAGTCATATCACAATTGCAAGTTTTTTAATAATTGACCGTTTTCTTATTCTCATAATGACTTGATACTCCTTAGATATATATATATATATATATATATATATATATATATATGTGTGTGTGTGTGTGTGTTAATATATGGTATATATATATATATATGTCCCAAATTTATTATAAAATATATGGGTTTGAGTGTAATTTCTTGTTAAGCAATATTTGTTTTTTCTGAATGAAAATAAACGTTATTAATAAATATTATTAATTAATCCAAAATAAAGGATTTTGCAACCTCTAGGCACGTATTACCTTCTTTATTGATACCTTGTCTACTCTTTATTATGTTATAAAAACTTTTTTATACTTCACCTTACTCTTCATTTAAACTTACAATGAGTTCATTCAATAAATATTAAATCATTTTGTATATTTGTCTACATTCTACAATCAATCAGTTCTCTTAATAATCTATTCAGCTCTCTGCACTATGAAATCAAATAATTAAGCGATATTCAAAACGGTTTGCTTCTTTTTATTTATTGTTCAATCAGGTACTTTAAAAAAAATATATATATATTTTACTACTATTAAGAGCAATCGATTCAGATCAAAGACTTAATACTAGAGGAAGAAAAATATTCCTTTTTTATATCCAAAGAGCTTCATTGAAGGATTCTTTTTTGTTCTGGTATGCAGCAATGTTTGTTTTTGTTATATAGTTATATTTTCAAGTAGACATACTCTAGATATGCATATAAATAAAGTTTAAAATTTAAGTCATAAAAAACAGCAATAATACTTACATTCTTTGTCTAATAATAAAGAGTTCATAATATTATATATTTATTTTAAATAAGTTACTGTGACCTTGCAAAGCTATAAGAAAATAGATAGTCCCACAAGAATTTTTGTCTCTTTCCGAGCACTTGATATCGTGCGTGCCTCATTTAGTTTCTGTGACACACGTACCCCAGGCCTTGGAGAGGTTGACCGCTGCAAACCAGTTAGTAGAGGCAGGCTTCTTGTATAATGAAAAGCCATCATGATTTACTTTTTGTTACTGTATAAATAAATTGCACATATTACATATAAGTCCATAAATAAGTTGATTTGGAGAGATACAGAGAATCGAGCACACAATGGAACATTTTTATAAATATATTTTATTTCCACAACAACTCACTCAAAAATATTCTATGGTAGCCAACACTCCTCCAATTAAATTTAGTTCAAATTTAACATGCCATTATCAAGAAATAGTAGAAAAATCATTAAAAATTGTTCCAAATCTAACTTGGCAATTTTTTAGAAGTCGAAAAACACGTTTTGGCGAATAAATAAACATGGCGATAATGATTTTTCCGGGAGTGCCTACCACCACTAAAACACTCCATGAGCCCTCAAAAACATTCACTGAAAATCAATTGAAACCGTTTGGCGGATACAGAGAAACAAACAAACGAACGAACAGACGAAAGCACGGAAATTCTTTTTATTAGCATAGATATAAACTTCTATGCTTTCGAAGAAACATTTAAATGTTCATCAAATTAAGTTTTGAGGCATTGAAATAAAAACTATTGAGATTTCTTTTCTATGTTTCAATAATATCGATAACGCAATGCTTTTTGTCATTTAATTTTGTGTTATGCTCTATATCCTTTCACATTTTTTATCCAATAATATGGTAGCAATATTTTCCTCCAGGGATAATATAAATAAGTACATAAGCGAATGCTCTTCGTCGCTCCATACAATCCAAGAAGCCTCTCATACTTAAAAATAGTTTTCTTTAGTGAGCACGTCTTGTCAGAATTTATGTAGAATGTATGCAGAATCCTCAATAGTCATTTGAATAAACAATATATATATATATATATATATATATATATATATATATATATATATATATATATATATATATATATATATATATATATATATATATATATATATGTATGTGTGTTCACCTCACGCAGGAGGAGTTTCTTCTTAATTGAATACATACTTTTATTATTTTTATTATTAATCAATAAGATTATTGAATGAGTTAAATGAGTTTTATTCAAACTCAATGGATTTGCATGTTTTATTTATGTGAATAGCTTATTGTGGATCAGCACATAGAATCAATTGGTAAGTATTATCACAATATGATATATATGTATATATATATATATTAGGGTTGTTCTTAATTTCAAATGTTTGAAATGTTAGCAACATTGTGGATTTTCTGTTTCTTGGTGATAAAAGAAGACGACATACAAAGTTTGAACAAAATCGGTCAACATTACGAGGTCGCGCAACGAGGTCAAAGTTTTAAAAATTTAGTAAGAATATAGTTTTCCGCAATTTCTTCAAAATGTGGACGTTACAGACTTCAATATAATTATTAATTTAAAGGAAATCTAATTAACTACCAGACGTATGTTTGATGTTTTTTAATAAAACAAAGTTTTCAGTAAAAACAAAGAAAAAATGGAGTGTGTATTGTTAGCATATTTCATAGCTTTTTTGTATCAATTAACTTCACTCGCCTGTAGAAGATGACTTGTTCGCTTCAGAGTAAAATAGTATTTTAAGTTTAGTAAACCTTTGGATGATAAATCCAAAATGACCTTGGTTGCATTCTATCAATTCAGAATTCAGTACAATCTGAGTTTACATCATATGATTCAGAGCCTGTATTGACCTATAAGAAATCGATTATGAAAAAAATAAATAATAATGTGTTTCTTAGATTTGCGTCAAGGTATCCTCTCAAAATTTTACTTTGTCTCTGACGAATTTATAATCCATTAAATGCGTCATTTTGTATACGAGATAGGCTTTTTTAATGTATATATAACTCTCTACTTATTAAACTGACATGATTTAGTATACCAAAATATTAAAGCTGGTGTACCAAGCTTTCATTTGATATGTTTAGTGCTCTCTAAAAATCGCTATACTTTAAGAGATATAAGCAATACATTTTTGCACGTACTCTCCCAAAATAATTGATCCTTAGATATGAGAATATACAATTACCACTTGGTAACTGCTGTTAGTGTTACTGGATAGAAAGAGAAGGGAGAGAGTATTTTGCCTCACTTCTCTCCCTTCTTTTTCTTTCTATCCAGGTAACACTAACAGCAGTTACCAAATGGTAATCGTATATTCTCATATCAAAAGATCAATTTTTGGGGGAGAGTACGTATTTGCTTATATCTCTTAAAGTATAGCGATTTTTAGAACACCAAACATATCAAATGAAAGCTTGGTTAACCAGCTTTAATATTTTGGTATACTAAATCATGTCAATTTAATAAGTAGAGAGTTATATGTACATTAAAAAAGCCTATCTCGCGTACAAAATGACGCATATAATGGATTATGTATGCGTCAGAGACAAAGTAAAATTTTGAGAGGATACCTTGACGCAAATCTAAGACACATTATTATTATTTTTTTCATAATCGATTTCTTATAGGTCAATACAGGCTCTGAATCATATGATGTAAACTCAGATTGTACTGAATTCTGAATTGATAGAATGCAACCAAGGTCATTTTTGGATTTATCATTCAAAGGTTTACTAAACTTAAAAATACTATTTTACTCTGAAGCGAACAAGTCATCTTCTACAGGCGAGTGAAGTTAATTGATACAAAAAAGCTATGAAATATGCTAACAATACACACTCCATTTTTTCTTTGTTTTTACTGAAAACTTTGTTTTATTAAAACATCAAACATACGTCTGGTAGTAAATTAGATTTCCTTTAAATTAATAATTTTATTGAAGTCTGTAACGTCCACCATTTTGAAGAAATTTGCGGAAAACTATATTTTTACTAAATTTTTAAAACTTTGACCTCGTTGCGCGACCTCGTAATGTTGACCGATTTTGTTCAAACTTTGTATGTCGTCTTCTTTTATCACCAAGAAACAGAAAATCCACAATGTTGCTAACATTTCAAACATTTGAAAAATAAGAACAACCCTAATATATATATAACATATATATCTTAGGAAATACCAAAAATAAATGAGCTCGACCCGGGAAACACACAAGAAAATCCTCAATACATAAAATATGTATTTTATGCAACCACTTCAGCCTGCACCATCAAAATTGAGTTTAAACGCGCTTGCCCTGAGCTATGCCTACCCATATGTAGCTTTGTAGCTTTAAAAAAATATTTTTTGTTCGGATAGAAGAAGATGTTTAACCAAGGTGTATTGGCCTACAAGTATGGCCATAATTGTCAAGAGAGCTTTCGGGGTGACGTCATTGAAAACCGTGGGAAGTGGGAAGAAGAATACAAAACATATATATTGTTGAATAGACATTTCATATCCATGAAACCATAAGAAGCAATCGTTATTACATATATAAAATATAGATACATATATCTTAATTCAAGTAATAATTTTTTTTGTCAAGCTATAATTTATTCGATGACAGTAAGGTAAGGCTTATGATGACTTCATTTGCGAAATGACTCAAACCCTATTTATACTCGATCGAAACCAGCGCTCAGGATATTTGAGTTGATATCGCTTAAATTACTCCATGACATTTATTTAAAAAAATATACTTTAAAAAA
>CP045893.1:24759505-24820947 GCA_013387185.1 Caligus rogercresseyi | reverse complement strand
TTTATAATATATATATATTTATATATATATATTATATTATATATATATATATATTTAGGGTTGTTCTTATTTTTCAAATGTTTGAAATGTTAGCAACATTGTGGATTTTCTTTCTTGGTGATAAAAGAAGACGACATACAAAGTTTGAACAAAATCGGTCAACATTACGAGGTCGCGCAACGAGGTCAAAGTTTTAAAAATTTAGTAAAAATATAGTTTTCCGCAAATTTCTTCAAAATGGTGGACGTTACAGACTTCAATAATAATTATTAATTTAAAGGAAATCTAATTTACTACCAGACGTATGTTTGATGTTTTTTAATAAAACAAAGTTTTCAGTAAAAACAAAGCAAAAAATGGAGTGTGTATTGTTAGCTTATTTCATAGCTTTTTTGTATCAATTAACTTCACTCGCCTGTAGAAGATGACTTGTTCGCTTCAGAGTAAAATAGTACTTTTAAGTTTAGTAAAACTTTAGATGATAAATCCAAAAATGACCTTGGTTGCATTCTATCAATTCAGAATTCAGTACAATCTGAGTTTACATCATATGATTCAGAGCCTGTATTGACCTATAAGAAATCGATTATGAAAAAAATAAATAATAATGTGTTTCTTAGATTTGCGTCAAGGTATCCTCTCAAAATTTTACTTTGTCTCTGACGCATACATAATCCATTATATGCGTCATTTTGTACGCGAGATAGGCTTTTTTTAATGTACATATAACTCTCTACTTATTAAATTGACATGATTTAGTATACCAAAATATTAAAGCTGGTTACCAAGCTTTCATTTGATATGTTTGGTGTTCTAAAAATCGCTATACTTTAAGAGATATAAGCAAATACGCACTACTCCCCAAAAATTGATCTTTTGATATGAGAATATACAATTACCATTTGGTAACGCTGTTAGTGTTACCTGGATAGAAAGAGAAAGAAAAAGAAGGGAGAGAAGTTTGGCTCACTCCTCCCTTCTTTTTCTCTTTCTCTTTCTATCCAGGTAACACACAGTTACCAAATGGTAATTGTATATTCTCATATCAAAAGATCAATTTTTGGGGAGAGTACGTGCAAAATGTATTTGCTTATATCTCTTAAAGTATAGCGATTTTTAGAACACCAAACATATCAAATGAAAGCTTGGTTAACCAGCTTTAATATTTTGGTATACTAAATCATGTCAATTTAATAAGTAGAGAGTTATATGTACATTAAAAAAAGCCTATCTCGCGTACAAAATGACGCATATAATGGATTATAAATGCGTCAGAGACAAAGTAAAATTTTGAGAGGATACCTTGACGCAAATCTAAGAAACACATTATTATTTATTTTTTTCATAATCGATTTCTTATAGGTCAATACAGGCTCTGAATCATATGATGTAAACTCAGATTGTACTGAATTCTGAATTGATAGAATGCAACCAAGGTCATTTTTGGATTTATCATCTAAAGGTTTACTAAACTTAAAAGTACTATTTTACTCTGAAGCGAACAAGTCATCTTCTACAGGCGAGTGAAGTTAATTGATACAAAAAGCTATGAAATAAGCTAACAATACACACTCCATTTTTTTCTTTGTTTTTACTGAAAACTTTGTTTTATTAAAAAACATCAAACATACGTCTGGTAGTAAATTAGATTTCCTTTAAATTAATAATTATTATTGAAGTCTGTAACGTCCACCATTTTGAAGAAATTTGCGGAAAACTATATTTTTACTAAATTTTTCAAACTTTGACCTCGTTGCGCGACCTTGTAATGTTGACCGATTTTGTTCAAACTTTGTATGTCGTCTTCTTTTATCACCAAGAAACAGAAAATTCACAATGTTGCTAACATTTCAAACATTTGAAAAATAAGAACAGCCCTAATTTATATATATATATATCATGAAAATACACTGTTCATTAATTATATTACCAGATGATCTAGTTTAACAATTTTATCCCCACGCCACGTACAACCTAGAACTAAATTTAACATATTTTATATTTTTGACCACGATGTACGAGTATATCTAGAATACATCATAAGCTTAGTGCATATATAAGGATGTTTTAAGGTAGATCTCCCAAACTCGAAAATAAACACCATTTTTTCAGAGCGGACAACAGTTTTTAAAACAAAGAGATAAATAAAAGTTTATTTTTATCTATTTTTACGTCAGTGAGAAGATTTATTTATGTCAGGAATTAAAAACTTTTTTGCACTAATTGAGGAGTTGTTTTCTTTCATCCATAAAAATAGTCGATTTGATTCGCGTTTACTTAATTCCTAATTCCAAATGATATGGATAGATATAATCCATTAACAATTGTCCATACGTTGGAATGCTGAACTTTGTTGTTCACACCTTAAGATCATCATTATGCATTATTTCAATGCCAATTATGCTTTGTATTCACGGTCTTTGCCATCAATCAATCACGTTCTATAAAACAAGGTTATCCAATTGAAAACTCATATTATTTGATGAGTTTTGTAAGGACAACCTTTTTGTTATTCCTATTTATATCCTTACATATTCCTTCATTTCATAATTTTATCCATGAGTGACAAAAACACGCCCAATTAAGCGCACGCCTTAGCACATACAAACCTGAAGTAAAAGGAAAAATGGCACCCATTGATAGTAGAGCGTATCCGTTTCCGGCTGGTCCTCAAACTGAAAGAATCCTTTGCATGGATTCCGTATCTTTGATTCTCATTCATTTTCTTGAGAAGATTCATGTCTAGGTTGAAAGTAGAATGAAGCCAACAGTAGGCGTCAACGGCCTTCATTTCATTCCCCTCCTTCGCATCCTATAAATAATATAAAAAACAACTCGTTGACAACTTTCATATACATATATATACTTCCCTCACTTACTTACATATAACAAATTCAATTTAAAACTTTTCTTGTATAAGGAATTTTGTATTCAGGGAATTTGTTACTTATAAGTTTATTATTATTCTCTTCTTAGGATTTCACATACTATTTTGAAGTAAAACGCCGTCTACAATCTAATTCTCTAAGCACACATATATTTCCTTCCCCCAAAGAAATATGATTGAAAGCGTGTCAAAGGATACAGTTGATGCCTTCGTAAACCTTTTTCAATTCTTATGGAGGAGGATATATCTATAACACTTGTTGATTATTTAAAGTTGTAAATAAAGTATATTTATAGACTCTTTAAAAAGGATTTGAGTAAATCTCGATGAAATAAAAATGTTTAATGAATGGCCTATGAAGTGGATGAACGCAAATATAGTGACGTCAAAAAGGATATTTTTTGAAATCAATCTTAAAATGAATCTAAAAAAATAATGGATACATTGCAATCTGTTGACGTGGGAAGCTCTTGATCTATTTATCTCAAAGTACAAGACTCCATGCTATGACCTTCAATTTTCTTTTTTAACAAGTTTAAAAGGGCCATAATCGTCAGTCAAACGTTCATATGGTGAAAAACGAAGCCTTTCTTCATTGAAATCAGAAACCAATTTCAGATCATTGAATGTAAAAACCAAATTATTTTATGGAAGCATATTATTGCCCCATTCCTTTTAAAACATTACTCAAAGTAAAAATATTCATTTAGTAGTGAGAATAGAGCTCTTCAAATTGCTTGATATCTAAACAGTTGACAATTTTGGCAATGGTACTTGAAAGTGGGAAAGCTAGCCCAAGTGTATGTACAACTGATATTTTGTTGGAAATCCAATAATTAAGAACTATCTAAATATAACTTACAAAAATACATTCTATGGGATCCCCGAAGTACTGTTTGGCAAAGGCAATGGCAGATGCTAGGAAGAGTGCCGTGGAGGTGACCCAGTAGTGGAGTCGAAAGAACCAGTCGTCAATTCGAATGTCGGGTAGATCTGTGAGTCGACGAAGCTGGTACCAAAGGTCCAGGCTTAGGGTCGGTCCTCCGCCCCCCATTTTAAACATGAAGGAACCCTTCAAGAGTATGTTGCGAGGTTGGGAGAGGCCAGTATAAAAAAGGAGGTAAGAGCTCCGTTTTGAGGCTGCTTAGGTTGTCTCTGGCGAGCACAATAGTCTCCTCATCTGCAAGGGAATAAATAAATTGAAAGGGTTAACCACTACTTTTTTTTTGGAAAATGTTTATAATGTTTTTATTTGTATTTTTATAACATTTTACAGTCATTTTGACATGAAAAACGCATAAAACTATTTTAAAAAAATTCTTGAACCACACTTCGTTATTAGATTTTGATATATTATTTATTAAATGTTTATGGAAGTAATGAAAAACATTAATTGAAGAAGTTAATTCTTTTTTTAATTCGCTTTTTGCGTTGGTTGAATGTTTGCGATTACAAAATAAATAATGGAGTACCAAAAATAGCCACGCGAATATTCTTTTTATAAGCTACATTTAGTATATTTCATTATATGTTATACACTTTCTATATTTTTTGTAAATACCTTTTTGATAAAAAAAATGCACGATACATGTCGATATTTGTTCCTAAACTTTTTAAAAAATATTATAGAGCCGTCCATAATACATCACAGTATCTCTGGCGGTATGGAAAATAGCTACAAACCCAATAAAATTATTTTTGGTGTTTTTTTGCTATTATGCATATGACTGAAAGCAATAGAGTTTTCCCTAAAAACTAGATTGTAGTTGCCTATACCATGTATTAGGAGACATTTTTTCCACTGAGCTTAAGAAATATAGTCGTTGAATTCTACAATATGCATTATCAGATAAATGAAAGCAGATAAAATTTGAATTCAAAGTACAATCAATTTATACCCAAATTAACCAAAAAAACATAATGTATAAAGTTGATATTGAATGCAACTGGGCGTTTCATGACAACATTGTGGTCTGCTGGCATCTAATGACAAAATATGTTTTTTAATCAAACCTTTCATTTACTGAGGGGATTTTCCATACAATAAATAAACTTTTTATTTTATACATGATTATTATCAATTGAAAACGACAAATATTATAACAAAACACGTTTACTGGACTGAATGATATATTTATTGAGATGATAGAATCCCTTTTTCTTAACTTGTGTGTCAGTTTCTATTCTATCATGTGGAAAATAAAAAAAATATAAACAGAAGACCCTACAAAATTTAAAACTTTTGTTCAATAAACTCTTTTGATTCTAATTTATTTAATGGTCATTTGATGGTCTAATATTAGGCAACTCAAATAAGAGATAGCCACCTCAAAAGTTTAAGAGCCACTGGATTAAATCATATGCAAATGATACCTTATTTTTTACTTTATTAAGTCTGATTGGTGTTCAACACACATGTATGTACAAAAATATATTCATACTATAGAGAGCAAAAATAAGGAGGGAACGATAAACACATCTGAGGTTCTGCTTAATGTATTCATTTTTAACCAGATAAAGATATTCTTAATACGATTATTATATTAAAATGGAGAGGGAGGAGGAAGTCTACTGCGTAGGCCAAAGAGGGTTCCAACATATTTTCATTTCCCTCCCATGTGTTCATGTGTTCACCCCTCTTTTCCTATGGGTAATCTATAAATACAATAAAATTATGCAATAGAATAAAATAAATCCATCATGGTTTTAATATTAAATTATGCTTTTTGTTGTTGTTTATGTTACCGATCTTTATATATATCCTTTTAATATTCACACTATATGTATCATATATAGTCTATCCAAGCCGAGGCCTTCTCATTCGTATCCTCACAATCGCAACCCATTAAAATATTATAGACAAAAAGCACGGAGGGGAATAGCTCAGTGGAAGTGTGCTTAACTCACAATGTGGAGGGCTCAGGTTCAAATCCCGAAAGGAGAAGAGAAATATCTATCTCATATAAAAGGTCTTAGTTCAACGGACTATATTTAACATTTTAGTGCTTATTCATATTGAGACAGAGATTGGGATTTTATGGAGGCATAAAAAAGCCTGATAGAAGAGGTTGCCAATAGCGGCCATTCAAGTGACCGTTAGAGAGAGGTTGTCGCTATAAAAGTTTTAATATAGTTTTTCTTCTGTGATACTAATTTGGGTGACCTCTATGGACGCCTGGCCGCTATAGTCAGGAGACCACTAACAATGGTCTGACTGTATATGTATTTGTAATAGAAGAAAAATAAATATATCGCCTTATAGTTAAAACTGCACCTTTTTATTCAGGCAATGACTTGACCCTCCTAATCGCTATGGAGGAAATCCAAATAGTAGGAAGATTTTTATCTACCTTAAAGGTCTGGTTGACACACGTTTTCTTAGGTCCTCTTTTAAAAATTTGCTCCTCAAGAATAATGATCAGAAGGTGGATTCGATTACTTTCCATGTAATAAGAATGAATTTACTTAAAGATCCGTTGAGGTTACTAGAGCATTAATACCATTCATAATATGTTATTGCTTAAGGGATAATAATAATAATTCCTTACTTCGTTTCTTTGGTTCATCAGCTGCTGACACAAACATTGATATTCCTTTTTTTAATGTACAGTTATTACATTTATAGGTCGGGTATATTATTCTTTTTTCGACCTAAACAAGTATTTAGAAAGTTTGGAATATTTTATCTTAGTTTTGTGACTCATCAACATTTTTACCATAGCAACTTATAGCCGGTAATATAATGCGATGAATAAAATGGTAGAACATATTTTCTTTAAAAAACTAAATTTGTTTTTCTTAATTTAATTTTAAAGTATGGCCTCACTACGAAGCCCTTACATCTTCGAATGTACATATATGTTTAACTTACATAAATATATATATATATATATATATATATAAATAATAGCCTTTTAAATGTATGGAAATTTAAAACCCGTAAAACTGAATGTAAAGGAGTTTATGTGTTTGCTATGTTCTAGTAGTTTGTAGTTTGTTCATTATCGATAAACTTATTGTAGAGATCCATAGTGTTCAAAAGTTTAGCAATTAATCTTCTCCATATATGAAAATAAATATATAGACCAGATATTCTATATACTTTATTAATTACTCATGATAAACATAAAATGGAACGCCTAATGTGTAAGTTACTACCTTTCGTTTATTATTATTGTCTAAGACCATTATGGTTTTATAGAAACACTGAAAATTATCTTCATAAAATCATTTTTCAGCTAGTAATTCCGGAAGACCTGTTAGATGATGAAACAAAAATATATATTAATTCGCTTGGAAGTTGTTTTATTGGTGAAATTCCACGAGACCATTCTAAGAATATTATCGGTATTTTATTTGTACACACTACATTTGACTATTACATAGATAGACAATTTTTTACCAGACACACATATTCCTTCTTTGACCCAGCCAACATTCAATATTGTTGAATGACGCTTCCCCCTCTCTGGCGAGTTGAAGGAAGAATTTACGACATCATTGAGAGGGGACCAAAGTCACATTTATAAAGTATGTGACTCAATGAACGCTTTTTCGTTTGTCCCAATTGTTCGGTCAAGAGGGTTTTATGTCCCTCAGCTGGTGGGTAAATAAATGGACGTGTTTAAAAGAACCACCACCGAATATAGTGAGGACCCCATCCTGTCTTGCATACTTTTCTATGTTCCATACTCATAAAAAAGAAGCTTTGAGGGTCATATATGACGTAAATTACATATTTAAATTGAGACTGTCATTCAGTCTTGTATATCTGAAGCTTCTTTTGTATCACATCACTTGAGAAAAGGTAGACAACCATTTAAAAACAAAACAGGATGTACTGTTATGGTGTATTGTCAGGAAATTCATGTTATTGTGGGTACATTAATAGATAAAAACAAAGCTAAAAACGTTCACATGAAACATAAATAAAGCCCTATAGAGATATAAAGAGGAAGATGAAAAACCAGTGACGCAAAGATAATTAAATAAACACAAACAGGTTTATTTCTTATAAATCAACATAGCCTGACATCACTGATATTATTGAAGGATCCTTCTTTTTCCTAGTATTTTATTACAATGCAAATCATATTTCATTTTTAATCACTTCCGTGGCAGCCATTTTAAGTATATTATTGACGTCTTCATGTTGCTCAGTTGAGTATTCACCTATTAGTTAGGTGGGTGGTGTCATCCCTATTTACTTCTCTCAAATTAGGTAAGAAAAGATTTGTCTGTTTTGACCTCATTTATGTACAGCTAACAAACTTATGTATTCTTTGAATTAAATTTTTACCAGCCATTTGAGAGCCAATGATTTTTTCGTGTTCAAAACAACAGTTACAACTTTTTTTTTCTTCTCCGTTGAGTATCACGTTATTATACAAACTGTGAGTGAGGGAAGCCCTTTCTTCAGAAGGCAAGTGTCCCAGATTATAATCAAATTAATGGGAAGGAAAACACCTTTTAATCTTGTTCAGCTTACATATGTATGTATACATATTTATGAACATCAATGAAGGGGCGGAGTTCTTAATAATAATAATAACAATATCACTTTAATGAACACCCTATTTATATGCGTAGGGATACTCTCAATGAATAATACTCATTAAGTGTGTTGTGTGTTGCTCCTTTATATATATAATATATATATATACAGTCAACCCTCGCTTTGAGTAAGATGATGACCCCCCCCCCCCCCAAAAAAAAAAAAAAACCACAAAAAGTGAATTTTCTTGCTTTTTATCCATCGATCTAATTAAAAACTGGATGACCAATAGTCTGAATTAAAGGAGGGAAGAGCAATGTCGGTGTGGGCAGCTGATGAGACAAAGAAGAGATGGAGGGAATATGTCAAAGTCAAATAGTCAAAGTTTAAATATCAAGAAGCCCTATGGATAGATATAAGGTGTTGCGTTTTGCAGCGTGATTGGTTGAAAGAAAAGAAGAGGGAAATATAAAACTATTGTGCTTCAACGTATCACTTCATTCGCTTCTGTTGAAGAGTGGACATCAGCAATTCAGAGAGAAGGGATTTGTTTAAAAAAATACTTATTGTCTATTTTTTTTCGTGGGCCTACATCTATGTATCATTGTTGAATCCTTTGAATGACCTTCTCCTAGGAAGAAATGACCCAAAAAAATGGCCCAGGAAGAAATGAACCCAAAATAGAAAAGGAAAATGCGGATTTATGGAAAATTGGCCCAATACAAGACAAGATTTGAGTGAAATACAAATGATAGTGATCAATACTATTTTTCATATAAAATTAGTAAATAATTACAACAAATAATTTTGTTTTTGCAATTATAGATGAGTGATTGGGTTTTTCTTGTTATACAGGGCAAATATTTATTGGGGTCATTTTTCCATGAGTCATTTCCTTTTCTATCTTGAGTTATTTCCTCCTAGGTCGTATACTCCTCGGGCATTTCTTCCTACTATCGATGATAAATCCTCAAAATCATCAAGGCGTGTTCAACTCTCAATGTTGGGGGCGTAGGTTCGAATCCCGAGAGGGGATGGTCATTTTTGGTCTACCTCATTGATAAGATCCTAGGTTCGATAGATTAATTATAATGCTATAATGCTTATTTATATCTATCGGATGCAACTCTATCGAACCATATAGGCAAAAAAAAAAAAAAAAAAAAAAGGGAGCTCGATAGCCGTGCGTGCTAAGGCGTGTTCAACTCTCAATGTTGGGGGCGCAGGTTCGAATCCCGAGAGGGGATGGTCATTTTTGGTCTACCTCATTGATAAGATCCTAGGTTCGATAGACTAATTTTAACGCTATAATGCTTATTTATATCCTATCGGAAGCAATTCGATCGAACCATATAGGCAAAAAAAAAAAAAAATCATTCATTACGTCCCTGAGCTGTGTGAGGCTTATTCAAATAATAGGTGATTTTATTAATTTATGATACAAAAGAAACCATAAATGGCATTGAGAAAGATAAAAAGTGTATTGTCGGATCCTTAGCATTCATGTTCACACAGTCCAGAGAGAAAGAATAATTTATTTCATTATGGGAGCTGCTTTTTCACAACCTTTAATATGAGTTTTTGAATTGATCATAAATGCACATAAAAATATTGAAAAACGTGATGCACCAAAAAAAAGTCAATTCAAACAATCACACACTCACAAACATTAAACAATCTTTTAAGTATTAAATTCCCAATCATGAATAACTGATCTTTTATTTATTCACATTCCTTACCACCAATTGCGTTTCAGGAAGGGGCCCCGGTTTGATATCCTTCATTATAACCTTTAGCATGGCTGATAACGGATTAAGTTCATGTGATCTATATCCAAGTATCCTATATGTAAAGTTCCTGGCAATCCGCAGTAGTGTGTGATGCTGCAAGCGGGAGGTAATGACGTCAGTAGTATTAGAGACAATGACAGAGAACAAATAAATAATCATGTCCAGCTTAAATTCCGACAATCCTAATAAACAAATCCCGTTATAATATTATATACGAGTATTTAGGAGTAAGCTATAGATAACTATGGACCCTAAAGGAGTCTGTTAAGAAGAATTGAGTCTTAGGCATATGGAATAGAACAGCAAAGAAGCCATTTAAAGAACCCCTTTGCTCACTGTTGATCCACTTCCAGCGCCATAGATAACTTCGATACATTTTAGACAAGTGGGAAAAATCATGGACAATTAACATCACCCATGTGTTTAATTTAAAGGTTTTACAATTATTTCGACGTTTTGTTAGTCGAACAGTGGACTTTCATTTGTTATGTAATCTGTCTACATACTGCAAATATTGTTTTTAATCTATTTATTTCCTGCTTTTTCATACATATCCACCCATTAACGTCATCATTAGAGCGTACAGTTTTTTGCAATGAGTCATGAAAATCTTTGCAAACTAGCCTACTTATAATAATATCGTTATGAATTATATTCCTGCCTAAATATAAAAATAAATATAAATCTTAGGTTCTAGTTTCGTAAATCAGTTGTTTGTAATTGTTGATGACGTCACTCCGTCTGGAAGGCAGGGTTTTGTCTCTACCTTATATAAAGGATACTTGGGCGGGTTCAATCCATAGAGATATAAAGATATAGAGAGCTGATTCCCTTCAACAGCAGAGAAACATCGTCGTTCACCTGTATTTTTGTTTCCATATAAACAAAGTAATTTGTACTACATCATCGTAAGCTGATCATAGAGATAGAAAAATTTGTTTGGGCAATATGGCGTATTCCTCTGAAGAATCCAATAAGCTCTCTATGTCTTTATATATCTATGGTCCAATCTGAAAACTAAAGCAACACACAGCATTTTGCATAACTAATCCCACAATGTGGCATGCAACACCGAACAGGAAAGGAACGGGGGGTTCCCTGTATAGGTATACATATATTGCTCCAAGAAAGCAAAAAAGAAGACAAGAGGGTTAAAAAAAACACTCTGTATCCCTCCATCTTATTTCTTACGTTTTGGTTGTTGTTCCCCTCGGGAAATACAGAATAATAATGATGATAAGAGTAATAATAATAATATCCTCTGTCTTAATATATTTATATTTATGCATTGAATCCAGCACCCAAGAACTGCAGCAGCAGCGCTTGATCCCCTTCTAACCAACTGCTAAACATGTTTATATCCTCCTGGAGTTAAAATGGAGGCTTCATATAACCTACTTATATATATCCCTTGGTCTTACTTGAAAATCCTCTTCCCAAGGTTAGGAAGTCAGCTGTGATGTGATACTTTGTAGCAAACTGCTTTTTGGACTCTTCCCTCTCCTCTTCTTTCAACCAATCACGTTGCAAAAAACCCCACTTGTCATTTCCTCTATTAAAGGGACAAAGTCATGGTCATATAAAACACAGAGATAGCTTATTCAAATCTACATCCCAAATTAAAGGTTTTGTATTGAACAAATAATAATGACGTCATACTTATAATCCTGTGACGTCACAAGATAAACAATTAGTTCCTTATAATATATATGGGAAACTAAATAATTGCTGGAACATCTTAAGATAAAGAATGAAGTATATTGACACGAACTCAAGGCGTCAAATTCTGTCTGGACGAATGTTTGAAGAACAACTCTTCGGGCGCAAACTTAGTTTCTCTTAAATTATAGTTATGCGGAATTAATAGTTTTCCTTATGACGTCACTGGTTCAAAATATCTGTAACTTAGTCTTTTTCATTTTTCATTTAATGCATCACCTGTACATAGTTGCTTTGCGTTAAGTCGGTTTTGAGCGGAATCACATATTTAATTAAATGAGCTCTCTATCTCCTTATATCTCTATGATCAAAATGGGCAATAGAGTCATAAAAAGTTGGGGTTTTATTACCTTTGCTATATATAGGAATTAATTTTTTCTATAGCTTAGCCTTAGAGCAATGCCACTATGTCAGATATGATGGAACAAAATGAATATTCATTTTATCCTTGTGCGTGAAGAACTGTTATTATCATAAATATATGTGTTAATTTGAAGGAGTCCATTCAAAGGAGTTCGACAATGACGTCATGGATGTAGGCTCATGAGAAGATAAAATTTGTATTCTAAAAGGCGATATTCATTAGGATTTAGCAAAAAAAAATAATAGGAAGTCATACTGATTAACAAAAAATATTCCTAAGCTATAAAAAAGGAAATTATCCAATTTTATAAATACCACCATTAGACAAGTTTTTATACACATTTAAAACTTGAATGCCTGACTTCTTCTTAAACTAAAACTCAATTCCCTTAAACCTATTATTTTCATATATGTATGAGAAAATATTGAGTTTTATATACGTTAAGCTAGTTTCAGTGGATACTTTAATCAAAGTCAAAAGTTTTGTTATCCAAAGAAAAGAACTTTCTTTCGGGCATTACTTTAATATAAGTTGTGAGGATTCCAGAATATACATAAGTATATTCATAATCGGAATAGTTTTTTAAAGAACATGTGGGTATTATGAGTACAAAAAAGGGAACGTTCCGTGCATGAGAAGATTATGCTTTTGATCATTAGGAAATAAATTATTTGTAATGAGAAATAGTAACTTTTCATTTATTGCTTATTCCAAATGACTGATAGGCAAGGATGGATCCTGTACTTTAAGAAATGACCGTCACTCTTTAAGTCATTATCGTTAATAAAGATACGACCAAGACTCACATTCCAACTCGCATAGTGCGTGATGAGCTGCCATACACTACTTAATAATAATAATAATAACGACTTTGAAATAGTTTATGCAAAGGATTTGTAAATGAACTCGATGAAAGCCATAAGACATTTAGCTGTATTAATTATGTTATTCCTAGATCTGAATTCATGTTCATACCTCAACTACCAAGAGTGTAAAATGTTTTTCAATATGTCAACTATTTCATTATGATTAAAGCCTTAAGAAGATTGCAGAACAAATAGGGTTAATTGAAATCCGGTTGCAGTTAATTTTCTGAACAGTTTTCTATAGAAGAAGAAAAGAAAAATAAATATCTTCAAAAGTGTAAATATAAAGTTAAAGCCTAAATAAAAGATGATGAACATCGCATTTCAAATGCCCTTGTGGATTGTGCTAGAGTATATTAAATGGTCTTTACAAGTTTTATTTATTCTTATTGCATACAAGGCAATTTAGGTTCACAACATATACAAATATATTATAGTTAAAGAATTGTTAGGTAGTAATATTTTGTATACTCAATATATATATTCATAGTGTAAACTATAAGCTTTATTATATCTCCATCTCATTTTGATACCCTCAATTTTAGATCGTATTACCTCCTTTATAAATATTATTAGATACATTTTCGGAAGGGATTCATTTCAAAATATAGTTTTTCAATAAAGATTAAAAATTATTCATAAATAATTTAATTAATCACAGAATGAGGACTGTCAAAATAACCCGACAGACAAAAGATTTGTAGTGGAAATGAAGACAATAGGAGGATTATGGAACACACAGTTGTGATTATAATATTTTTCTACTAGAGAGGATAATCTAACATTCATATCCCAAAGATTTTTGCAGATTTTCAAAACATAAAGATAAATAAAATTTAACTAAATAGATTTTTGTAAAAAAAAATAATATGGAAGAAAATATGTAGCGTGAATGTTTGAAGGTTTTTTTGGAAATAATGTGCTTTGTTTATTTTTTACTTTGTAAAAAAATAAAAAAATGAATGACATGAACAAAATCGAGATTCAATTATGATTGAATAAATAAATCTATGATTCCTCCTTTTCTCATGTTTCTGATCGATTCTATTGGATTTCTTTCTTATCCGAATAATTACAAGAACAAAAACTGATTAGTATTCATTCTGAGCAGCGTATTGAAAGGGGGAATGACATACCTATATTAGTGTTATTAATCAAAAATAAGAGCCCCGCTTTCTCTACGTCTTTAGTTTTACTAATAAGAACAGATTCTCTCCATCTAACTTGCAATACTGAAATCCCCGTTTAAGTATGATATGTAACAGTACAGCCAGAAACAGAGAGCTGAGGAGGCATCCGGTGAAGATCAGCCAAGCCAACTTATTACTGATTAAGTTTTTGAGTCGACTTTACTCTTGTTTATAGTCAGTATTTCAATCAATTCCATGGAGTGTCTGAAGTGAGATAATTTAAAAATATAGTCTAAACCTTATTTCAAAGATATAACAAACGCCGAGCATGGACTATCGATTGATATTTGGTAGATCAATGGACCAAACGGTGGATGTATTTTACCAATACCGATTGTCTTCAATTAGTAAGAACGTTTAACCGATTGCATTAAATTTCTCCTCTAAAAGAGCTTTAGTCGGATAAACAAAGCGCTCTATGCCACGGTCTAAAGAGCTAGTTAGATCATTTTCTCCACTTCATAAAGCTCCAAACCACTGGAAATTTCAGCGGATTATTTGCGCAGCAAGATCAAACTTCTTTGAAGTCCCATGTGGAATTGAGATACTTTTGCACCGTAAGCTTTCTCTCCTGGAGGAACTAGAAATTGACGGGGCCCCACAGATCCGGATGTGACAGGGCAAACGATAACGGATATTATACATTTTTATAATTATTCTTTAACACCACGTTTACCCTCCATGATTTTACTAAGAGTTATTTAACCACACTTTTATATACTGTAGATTGTTTAAAGTGTTTGTAAATAAATGTTTTTCCATTTAAGAAAAAAAATATCAAAACAACTGAATGCTGCCACTATTTGCACGGTTTATGACAATTGGTAGTGACATATATATATTTTGCCAGCTGATACCGGATTAAGTTATGGTGGGGTGGGGTTTACCTAGGATTTAAACAAACAAACATATATATATATTTTTTTCGTAACTTCTTGACAAATAATCTTTCACTCTCTAGATTTTTGTGGAATCTGCAAATACGGATACCTTCTTCTATCACTATTTTTCACAAGTCTACCCATATAGCTTGGACACATTTGCAAGCCAATTACCGATAACATCAGAAAATTTTGTTCTTCCGAATTCTAACTCTGAATTTAAATATGAGGGCTATTAAGAGTATGAAATTTATTTCATGAGGGATTATTAGGGTGGGCATAATTGGAGTTAAACTTAGAAAGAAAGACAACCTGTATTAGACGCGAGGATATAATATTGTATGTGAATAATGAATTCTACTTTAGTTTGTAGTTGTATTTTTTACTAAGTTGACTCTCTGCTATAGATACCAATTATACATAAATAAACTACTTATCATATGATTTTATACTGAATCGTTACTTGAAAAATATAAAGTAAGTGAGATTAATTTATGATGAAATTTAATCGCAAGTGAACTGCTAATCTACATAAATCTAACAATGATTAATTTTTGTTTGTGAAAATCTTTGAAATTGTAACACTTTAACAAACAACTACCAATATCAATGGTGGTTTTACTAAACCGAATATCAGCTCTACTAAACGGACATGAACACTCTAAGTGACAAAAAGTACATTTTAAATGGTAATTTATAAAAAAAATATTCTTTTAGTAGGCTGAAAAATTTGGAGGTTTTGTAGGGAGTTTAGTTTTTAGTCTTAATAATTGTATTCTATTTGATTATATAGATATAAATATAATAAATAACAATAACGAATTGCTAGGGGAAGGGCTTGAAGCTATGTCATTAAACATAATACAAATGAATTAAGTTGTTTTTTGCTGTGCAGAGAAAATATTATGCTTTTATTACAATACTTTCTATATAATTTGAAAAATATTTGCCATACAATAAAATTGCTAACCAATTACTTATAATACTTTTTATCGTTAACAGGTTTGAAATATTGTAAAAGTTGTTTTAGTTGACTGATATGTTTGAACATTTTTAGAAACTAATTTATAAGATTTATTTAAGCAGAAATATTCCATATACAAATATATTTTATAAAAATTATAATTTAAAATAAATATCTAATATAGAAGCACACAAACATATACAATTATTTTATTTCGATGGATTAGTAGTACATAAGTATAATTTATCAAAATAACCCATTGACAATTTAATAATAAATGGAAAATAGAGTGCATAAAAATGATAAAAAGAACATAACTTGATTAGAGCAGAGCAATGGGGAAAATATAATTTCACTACTTTTTTGGGCTCTTCTTACTTTCTTCTTGAAGTGTTTGTTTATCTGACACGCAAAAAGTGATTAGACTTCATCCATAAACTGTTTGTAGGAAAAAGAACAAAAGTAATAAGCAAAATGATAAAGATAGTTGTTTGTGCATTTGAATAAATATTTGCACTATATATATATATATATAATTTGGAAGTTGAAAGAAAATATTCTCTGACTACCTCCTCAGACCTGAAATAACTATAAATGGAGGGAAAAATTTAAAAACAAACTCATTTTTCTAACATATTTTATATATATTTTTCTTATTGAATAGTTTCTTTATGAGCTTACTAGACATTCTATATATATATATATATAAATATATATATATATATATATATATATATAATAGAAGGGGGGACAAAGTGACACGTCATTCTGTTCTTATTGGAAATTACTCTAGAAGAATATTTTACAAAAAGAAGAAGGGAGAAAAAATAAGTTTTATACTACCGACCAAATATTTGGGAATAGAATCAATTAAACTCCAATCTACATTTATGTATACATATTCTAACTTATTCTTAGTATGGGGAGGGAGCTTAGTAATCAGATTACATTTGTGAAATAAATATTTATTTAATTTATATTCATAATAAGTTGGGCATACATACAGATAAGTAGTCGTAAAAATAAGGGTTATATATGAATATTATTATGTTTATATATCTCCCACTCTTTAATGGTTATTGCTTTCAATTAAAAGGAAAACAAAGTGTTGAGAGAGGGGTTTTTTAAATTACAGAGGGGGCGGGAAAAGAGTTTATGGGGATAAACACTCAATTCATGATGTGTTGAAATAAGCGTATATTTAGGGATATCCTCCCTCGACACCCCTCTAAAGCTCTTTTTCTCTCTTTTAAACAAAGAACTATATAGCTATTTTTGGCGGGAAGAGTTAAAAAAAACGTAATAATAGTGTAATAATAATAATAGTTTATCTTTCTCGGAGTCTATCCAGAGGATTCGTAAATGTTATTGATTGAGGCTCATGAAAAAAACCAGCATTATTGTTATTAAGGATCAAATTCTTATATCTGTATTGGTTTCCTCATAGCCAGTAATACATATATATAATGGTTCAAAATACCAACTGCTTAATTCATGCTTCATCCAAGCATGTTCTATAATAAAGTTCCAAAAGTGGTTATATTTTGATTCCTCGATATAACTATTACAAATTCCATCAACCTCTCTGCTCAGTCATATTTATTTTTACTGTTACTTTTAGAATTAAGTCTTTGAATGAACGAAAATCCTTAGTCTTCAAGAATGGGCATTTGTGTTATCAGTAAGAGTCGTAGTTGCCCTTATTCACAATTGAAAAGTCCTTTATAAGGAAACCATTAAGTTCAGTGACGTGCGGTGCGGCCTTGGAAGACACACCGACCTAGATAATAAAAAAGGGAAGATCACTGTTTGGTTCAGCAACTGATAAAACGTTCAAAAGAAGGAACGAATACTCATTTTTATCCCTACAGCAGTCTAAATATCAAGGCTTAAGGAGTAATTGAAAAAAGAAGAAAAGACAAAAGGTATATCACCCAGTGACGTCACTTTCAGGAACTACTACTTTTTAATAAAACATGTTGTAGAATCATGGTTTCCTGGGACATTAATAGCTGGATTTCCTACTTTCTATTCCTAAGATTATTTAATTGATTCAGGCAGCCATCTCTACCATTAAAGAGCTCTTTAAGTGGACTTGATTTTCTTATATGTTGAGTATCTCGTTATTAGTTAGGTCGCACCACTGACGTCATAAGTCAGATTTACATCATAAGGATTAAGTGTCTCACCTGCTTTAGCAACTTCACTGAAAGTCCCTGGAAGAAAAGTATGAGTCTCCTCTTTGCGAACCTGTTTTGTTTATAGAGTGGAAAATCGGATAAGTTCTTAGGTGTGATGCTCAAGTTAATTGTTTAGCATTGCTTATATATATATATATATATATATATATATATATATATATATATATATATATATATATATATATATATATATATATGGTTGATACTTCATTTGAAAACAAGAGTTGTGTATGGCAAAAAAGAAATTTATCATAATATTTAACACAAATAAACAAAACAAACAAACTCCTATGATACAACAATACAATGAGAGTGTATTTACTGCAAAGAGAATTCAGGATAATCACCATCTAAATGTTTTTTTAAGAATGCCTTCACTATACTTCTAAAAACATGTATGGCCCAAAAATATATAAGGAGGTAGCGTTAGAGCTTTGGCTTGGTCAACTCTCAATGTTAGTTCGACTCCTCCCGAGTGGAGAAGGTCCATATTGATCAGCCTCAAAAGATCCGAGGTTCGATGAAGTAATTGTAACGGGGATTCCAGACGGAATAAACAAAAAAACTCAATTTTTTCAAAGTATATATTCATAAGATAATTTCCCTGAGCTCTTCAACTGATGCCGTTTCCTTTCTTGTCACGATATTGTAAAACTATCCACGTACTCTTCTTACATTCGCTTGAGCAATCATACATAGATACATACTATATTAATCCTCTCTCTCTTACCTATTTCTGTTAGACTTCATCCCTTCAAATGACGACCAACATTGTCTTTCTAGTCATGTCTATTCAATTAAGTTCGGTTTAGCTCTTGTGTTTCATGATGATGATTATTCCAACCGGAGGGGGGGGAGGAGGAGGAGTATCATCTTTGTATGTATGCAAGTGTTGTTGTGATCAAGTGTGCTACCCCCAATGATCAATTAAACAGCTCCCTCGCCCTCCGTGGGGAAGTGTTCTTGATAGTGAGAATTTGATTAGAAACAAAGGACACAACAGGTTAGTGTTTCTTCGTTACTTAAAACTCGATTGATATGTATATATGCACACATACTATATACCATAATGAAAGCAAAGGGGATGTACATATATATTTTAATAACTCACCAAATAACGTGTTTCTTGTATTTGTTAATATTGCATTCTTTCTTTTCCAATCGTCAGAGTAATGATCCGTTTATCTACATATATATGAGCCAACTAAATAAACTTATGAGCAGCTGCTTTATTCATTTAGTAGTTATGGGTGGATGTGAAGGAGTCCATTTAAAGGATTCAAATATGACGTCATTGGTGTAGGCCAATGACGAAAAAGACAATTAGTATTTTGAAGATGGATTTTTTCTCTCTCTGAATACCTACTGTTCACTCCCCAACAGTAACAGCGAACGTTTCCAAAAAGCATATTTTTATATAATATGGTATGCACTAAAAATTAAGTACAACAAAATGGATTCCTTTCTATAATGTTATTGGTTAAAAGGAAAGGAGAATAAACAATTAAAAGAGACGTTGGCATTATTAGATATGGTATTTACTCACGTGCATCTCTACGAACAGAGATAAAAATACTATCCTCAGAATAGAAGTTGGCTCTTTCATAGATCCATATCATGACTATGGTGTATAATATTACCTATTAAAAATAATCATTATGTTAAGACAAATAAAGAAAGCTATGACACTATGAGTGAGTTTGCGAGAGGATCCATGAAGTATTATATTTAATCAGATCTTCTGTGGTCACTGATTCTTTCATACAGGCATTGAACGTATATATTAGGCGTTACTTAAGTGAAACATATCTCTTGTCTTTCATATAATAAATAATATATACTTGGTTACAAATATAATAATACACACCTAATACATGAGGAAGCTTGAAATTTATATTACCATTTATCATTGATTTTGCTGATTGCTTATGTCCGATTAAGGAAATAATATAAAAATGTCATCATTCGGTGTTAATCGATTATTGTTATCTTCATTTTAACAATTTGAAAACATAATCTCTTATGTTCCAGCTGACTCCTCACACACATATTTATAATATATTAAGAACTTCACCATTCAAAAAGATAAACAAGTTTGTCCTTTTGAAATGCATACAAAAAAGTCAAGCTTATGATTCCTCATAAAAATATAAAGGCAGTCATCCATGAAAGTGTAAACAGTCCTTTAGAATTCTGTTTGAAATGCTTTATAACTTGAGGCAAGGATATAGATATATATATATATATATATATATATATATATATATATATATATACACTTTGTTAGTACTCCCTACACCATATATATTTAAAAAATATTAAGAGCTCTGGCAAGCAAATAAGGAGGAAACCCCTACATGCGTTTGCACAGAAAGGGGAATTGAAAATGGCTATATCTGTGTTCAATTATGTGGCTTAAATATTTGGCTCCCCTAAATACATTATTTACGGAAAAATAAAGCAATATGAAATTTAGGAAGTAACATTATGAAAACAATGTGTATGTAGGCAGTCAATTCCCATATAATGGAATTTAATAGGGAGCTCCTATGACAACCACAAGCAATTAAATGTATGGTCTGTATGCATATAATTACTGCTTTCCCTTTTGATATATCCCTTTTTATATTGTGTCGAATTTAATAGGGTATTTTTCTTCTTCTCTCAACCAATGACGTAGTCAAAACGGAGTCTCATACTAAAGCGTTAAAGTAAAGTAGCGCATGCATAACATAAAACTCTTCCATTTTTCCCGAAAGGAATTGGCCAAAATTTTAGCTCTAAGGGGCGCTTGATGCTTGAGCTCTTTGAAAATAATAACAAAGTCCTTTTATTATTTATATTTGAAGACGTTTTTTATTTTTTTATATTTCAAATCATCAAACTTAATCCCTTAAGCCCGGTTTTAAATAGGATTGTGACGTAATTCATGGACTAGCGACATCTAACTTTAAAGACAATAACCAAAATTTTGGCCAATTTTTTTTTTACTTTTCCTTGCATGCGCTACTTTACTTTAACGCTTTATCTCATACGAGGATGTTCCCATAATATCCCATATATAAACAAAGAAACAGTTTTACACATAAATGGAAGAGTGTAAAGTAAGGAGAATGGATCCTTTCTTTATATACTTTTTTATTCTGGGTCTCTTTCTTTCATAGGTGTGTGTGTGTGATAGGATTTTGATAAATAGCTCAGAAAGTGTAAAACACATAATGATAATAATGATACGGATAACATTTTATTAGATAGTTATTTATGTCGTTCTGTTTCTTCAGCCTTTATGTTTAACATTTGTAGGTATGTTTAAGTTATATTGTGAGGTTAAGGGGGGGGAGGGATAGAAACAACGGAGGGTGATACGTTATTTGGTGTGTGTGTGTGACAATGGCTCTTATTCATAGTCATATTTGTACCCCCTTCCAGGAGGAATCATCCTGATATAAAACATCATGATTATGAGACACAAAAAGTTAGGGGATCTTGATCTATATGAACTTCTATGGTTCTATCCATTCACAACACAAATTATTCAAGAATATATTCAGTATAAGCAGGAACGATCGGGACATCCTTTTTCGCCGGGACCCGGGCCGGGACTTAAATTTTTCAAGCCGGGCCGTGGTCATAACATATATTTTCGTTCCTTCCACATTCTGAAGATTTTAAGAAAAGCATTTTCAAAAAATTAGTGACGACGTTTTTTTTAAAGCATCTCCCAAAATTAGTGAGGACATTTAATTTAGAAAAGAATCTCCCAAAAAAGTGAGGACGTTTATTTTAGAAAAGAATTTCCAAAAAAAGTGAAGATGGTTTTTTTAGAAAACTATCTCCAAAATATCCTAAAAACGTGATCACGTTTTTTTAGAAATGATATTCGAAAATTCCTTTCTCAAAAAGACGTCCTCACTTTTTTTGGAAATTATGTTCTAAATAAAATTAATGACAGACAAACGAAAGAAAATATGGAATTCCCAGCCCGGTGTCTAAAAAAACCGGGACACCGGGCTGGGACGCTCAAAAAACAGCCGGGGACCCGGTCGTTTCCTGGTATTAAGGCTGCTATATTTTGTATTTGCAACTCTCTTCAAAACTTTGGCATCACTAATAATCATTTAAATGTTAGCATATGATAAGAATATACTCAGATATTTTATCTCTTTACCTTAAATAATATGAACTTCTAAACTTCTTCTAATGAACAAACAAAACGGAATTATCCAATAATTTACTCATATTAAAGGTACTACTTTTTTATCGAAGATTCATAAATGATTTAGGATGTCAATTCAAAAAGAAACATATTTTGGTTATTGTCAGATTGAGGATCTATTACATTATAAGCCCAAAGGTGCACATTATAATAAATTATCAGTATAAATATATATGATATAGCAAAGTTTTTTTATTATATAGGTATATATATATATCATATTAACCAGTTGGATTGAATACTTATTTATATTATATGCTTTTTTATTTGTCAAACAAAAAAAATCGTTTATTTCAACAACATAATTTACTTTGTGTAAAAATACTTCTTTTATGCACATTCGGACACCTTGCAATAGCATTAACTCTTTTTCCGTCACACAGCTACATAAAAGACCCATACAATCCTTAGCTAGATCTCCCAGATACCATTACTTGGATTACTTTCAAATCCGTTCATTCATTCATCAACCAACCAAAAACCAGCCATGATGAAGACGGTGAGTTGGAGAAAAAACATCACCCTTTCTAGGGGAGTAATAGGAAGTCGGACGGACAGACGCATGGATGGAAAAGACAAATTATGCTTACACTTCACTGAATGAATTCCTGAGTAAAGAAGAAGACGGAAAACAAGAGAAAGCAAGGTGTCACCTCTGTCATCATCATTCTTTAGAGTAGCACGAACTAAAATTAGAGTACATCTTTTTATAGCATGCATAATGCACTCAATTGATCACTTTGTGGATACTAACAACCAGGGAACTTTTTCGATAACGTGATTGGTTGAAAGAAAAGGAGCCTGATTAATGGTTGTAATCATAGGCGTAGGAGACAGGGGGGCAAAGGGGGCAACTGACCCCCCCCCAAAAAAAAAAAATTGTATGAGGTCTCAAATTCGGGCATTTAAGTTGACGAAAAATTATGAAATTATGAAAGCAACTGGATTTAGAATATAACCAAATAAATATATTTAATGAATAGTATGTAATTACTATTAAGAAATATTAATCTACATAGCTTTCTTCAACGATTATCTTTTTTCACCGATTTAACAGTTTCCAGTTAAAATTCGGGCAAATTGAATGCTGCCCCCCAAACCAAGCATCTCCCCTACACCTATGGTAGTAACAAAGCCATAAAGGCTTGGTAAAAGATGACATATATGAAAATTTAGAATAATGATGCTTAAAATGATGAGTAAAAGAGTTCATATAAAAATAAATAGATTTCAGATAGACGAGCACTGTCAAAACAGATTGTTTGTATGTTTAATTCCCTATTGACGAAAAACCACCTCGTCGAAACACACTTTCTTCAATTATTATTATAATAATATGTGAATTCGGAAGAGTCCATTCAAAGGAGTCGACAATGACGTAATGGATTTAAGATCATGAGAAGAGACAATTTGTGTTCTTAAGGACGATATTCTACCATATAAATTGATGCTCACTCCTCAACAGCAGCCAGGAGTAAAGTGATGATTTATTTTATAGTGTCAATAGTTACTTTTTCGTTATTACATTGAGCATAGCATTCAGGGATTCAAAAAATATCATTACAGGATATATATATTTCTTCTCCTGTGTATGGGGTCATCTATATTCTCTCTTAGTTTCAATATGCCTCACCTATCCCCTTTTTCTTTCAAGTCCTTTTAATGGTATTGTATAAGACATTCATAGTAATTTCATTTAGCTTTGGTTATTTCAGAATTTGACTCATAGTTTCTTCAATGCCAAGTATTTATAATTGAGGGTAAATACGTAAAAATACACAAATAAACATTATAGGTTGAATATTTTACCTCAAAATTACTGATACTTAAACAGATCATTACACTGCAACGATATTTTTATGACATCTAATTAAAATCACTAATAATAATATAATTCATTTTATCACAGTAAAATTATAAAACACAAATGGCAACTAATTAAAATCTTAAAATCTTTTCAAAATTATTCGAATCAATTTTCTATGGCTTAGCGCTACCGATGGGAAGTATTTAATTTCTTCCGACGCCCTGGTTCACGAATTGTCGAAAAGGTAAGGTATCTTGAGGTCTAAGCAGCAGCCGATAGAGGAATTGCCTTCATTTCCAGGGATGAAGGGGTTCATTCTTTGTAATCCTTTTTCTTATTTATCATTCTCCTTTAACCAATAAGTTTCCAGAAAGACATGTAAATTATAATATTATTCATGTGTACCTTCATGTATTATTGTAGTGTTTTATGTATTTATTTTCTTTTATTAATATTTTAAAGTTGAACTATTGAATAATACTCGTAATATCAATTAAAGAAGTTGATTATTCTTATTCATCGCTATCTGAAAATATTATTTTAAGAGACGCTTATTTATGATTAATTATGTCTACATTTTAGTATACATTTTACTAATATTTATCACCCCTTTAGGAAGCCTTGAAATATGGAATCTTATATGTATGTTGATTAACTTGCAACTATGTACATGTAACAAGATGAAAGAGTTCTATAATACATTTTTTTCTCAGCATAGTACATGACAAGTAATGAACTAAACAGGAATCGGAGCACCATGCATGAAAAATCAACTCCATAACTCCCTGTGTATTTTCTATATTGAAAACAAGACATGAAAAGGGGGGGGGAGATAGAAGTCGACTAATATCCAGCCTTTTTTTAATCCAGGAGCTATGTTCTCTGCAGATGGCATAAATTTAAAAGTACATTTAACATATTATGTAAAGTCATCGCATGCTTCTAAAAGAGAACGATAAAATGGAGGGAAAATAATGTTTCAATAGTTGTTGTCAGAGTGATGAGAATATCAATTGGATTAGATATAATTCTATTTCTCTTTACATTGATGAAAAACTGATATTTATATCTTTAAGACATCAATTGTAGATATGACGACATAGAAGTTAACTTTTTGAAATGGGAAGAATAATGTAGTTTGGTGTATTATAAATCGATGTCTGAATGAACTAAAATGAAGGATAAACTACTTTTTCATATTGAGCCATTTTCTTTATTATTTTTTTAACCATTTATATTTACACTTTTTAAACCGACATGTATTAAGGATTTTATGGCAATTATTCAGAAACAACTATAAGCCCATTTTTCCTGCTTGGCAATCTTGTTTCTTTATTTTTGACCGTCTTACTGCCAGAGTAATATCAACATTTCATTTCTCCTTGATTGTTTGAGGACTTGCTTTAACTTAAGAATTTGTAATAAAGGATTCCTAAGCGCTCAATTTCATGATTAAAAGCTAAATGCCTTTGCCTAGTTAATCCAGGTGCATGATAAAGGAATCCATAGCTCTTATTATATATATATATATATATATTTAAATAATATAGAGAGAGAGAGAGAGCTAAAAATTGATTTCTTACTCATGTTCAGAAGTTCACACCACAAATCCATGAGTGAAAGTGCATGGTATTAAAAAACTTACAGTGTTTTCAATTCTTCATACTTCTTTCCTTGCAGCCAATCACATTTGAGAAAAGAAAGTTTGTAATCCGTAAGGCGCTTATTCATGCTTTTTGATTTAGCGGGGAAAGTTTTGTTTTTCTATTTCTTAATAGTTCTTTTAATGTTTAGGCATTTACACTTGCAATTATGAGGATCAGACAAGTTCATGCCTATTCCCCCCTGTTAGTTATTTGTTAAATTGTCCATTAACAAGCGGCGCTTGGACAACATTAAGGGGGGGGGGGGGGGGAAGAACATTTAAGGGATTTAGTGAGCTAGCCAAATCCTAATGATATAGAAACATCGAAGACATAATAATAATGAAACCTTCACCAAGGGAGATACTCTCACATTCCTAACGTTAGCTAAAGCGAAATAAATAATATTATGATTAATGATTTATTTCCATTCTCCCTGAGTCTCAACTTATATAAATCAAATACCTTTTCTCTGAGCTCAGAGAAGGGGGCGTGAATGCCATCATAAACCACTTGCACACGCAAACTCAGAACAAAAATGATGATGACGAAAAAAAAGGATCCCTTTATGTGAGTCCCTAACGACATATTAATGTTATTTATGTGATGGGTCATTAATGGATGATTATGATGCACTCTCCGTATACAGTAGAATCCTTATTAGACAATAAAGTAAGTAGATGCCTAAGTAACATACAATGATGCAAGTCAGCTGTTCTTTCTTTTTATTGACGCAAGGTACAATTAGTTTCTATATTTTTTCGCGCCTCAAAAATGGCTGGTTTTTTCTTTCAAAAAAGCGATTTTATAAACAAATAACTGATGTTTTTCAATCCAGCTTAGCTTTTCACATGTCTTTTATTGTGGAACGACCAGTTCAATGTGCAACTTCTAATGGTGTCGTCTTGTACACATTGAAATCTCCCATCGGAATTTAAAACGTCAAATAGCCGTAAATTGTATGTATTATGGTAGGCCTGAGATTAATAAGAACAATATTTCAATAAAATTTGAGGACAGCTCGATGGTTTCTATCATAAAACATTATGGTTATTTTGCCTGATTGAATCATCTTTTGATTATGTATCAAAAATAAATGAATACATTTAAGGAGTGTATTAATTATTGTTATAATGTATATTTTATAGTCCAGTTGAAAACAAGGGACCCCAAAAAAAAGGTTATTTTATATAACTTGGATACAATTTACATTTTATATGCAGGAAATTCATTTAAAAATAATAATAATGTTATTTTTTTGCCTATTTGATTCGATCGAATCGCAACTTCCGTTTGGATATGTGAGAAGGATTAGCTTAAAATTAGGATCTTTTCAATGCCGTTCACCAAAACTGTTCTTCCCTTCGCAGGAGTCAAACTTAAGCGCCCTCACATTGAGAGACGGGGCCGCTTCCACTGAATCAGCGCACTTCCATATTTACTCAAGTTGTTGTATATATATTGGAGTAGTTTTGGACTTCATTCATACTGCTTCCACTTGAAAATATATTTTTTTTAAAGCAAACTAATATCATTTTACTTTTATAAAAATTGCTATGTGGTTTGGATTATGGTAATTCCTCTGATGGATGTATAATAATGACCTAATCCATGCTAGGTATCTCCTTTTACGACCATCCATTTAACCATTCATCCATCCTTTTCCAGAGACTCCTTCCATACACATGCAAGGTTGTATATCCATAAGATTGGCATTCAGGCTCGCAAGCACGTACAATTCAGCTTCCTGAATGTAAATAAGTTGTTTTTCCTTCAGTGGAGGCAGACAGTCAGTCAGTCAGCTGTTGTCCCTTCCTTCCCCTACCACACAAAAGTCTCAACCAATGAAAGGATGGGAGGGGGAGAATGATGTAGGTATTAGGTTATATCCAAATATATACATATAAAAAGCCCTCAAGGAAAATTCATATTTTTAATAGTGTGAGAAAAAGTATTCATGATAATTAAAAATAATAAAGATAATATTATTATTGAGTTTCTGGAGCCATTCACACGGTCCTTAAGAGGATAAAGGCGGTTTTTGGAGGAATGAAAGGACGATTCTCAAGGAAAGCAAAATATATCATATTGAAGAGTTAGTTGAGGCTTATATAAATATGTATGTTCTATTAAAAACTGTAAGAAAATATTAGGAGATTACTAATGTTTATCTCCTTCCTCAATGACTAAATTATCTATAAATATACTCTTTACAATCAAAACTTAAGATAAATGATTAATCTTCTTTACCCTTTCGTTTGGATACTCAAGCATGCTCCTGCTTTAGAAAAAACGTCTGAAAATCATTTTTTTAAAATGATAAAGTAAAATTTGTAAGTATTTTCGATTGGTACTAATTCTTGGTTACTCTTCATAGGAATGTGTTTTAAACAAAATATTTTTTTCTTTGCATAGTCCTAAAAGATTCAAGCCCCATTGAAACTCCATTCATTAACTCTTGAATTATATATATGTATACATTATATATGTATATATATATATTGTCTATGTATTGGTGAAACGCATCATTTCTAATAAAATTTAAGCTATTATCAACATAGTTATAGATACAAATTTAACTGAAATCAAATGCTTACACCTTAACAACACAGTACCTTTTATTTTTTATAGAAATGTAATTGTTGACATGTTACTACAAAAAATTCTATCAAAGCAAAATTAAAATATTTGTTAATAGAGCAAATAAAACTATTTCTTAGATTATCCATATTTTTAACGTAAACCTTTGAAAAATATTTTTTGAATGATAATAATTTTACACCTCTGAAAAATATTTTAATTTTTTTAAGGTTTAACGATTGTACATATATTCCTAGAGAAAAAAACAGTTTACAAAGTGGGAATGAAGGCAATCAGCATCCCACGCAATACTCACAAACTAAAGACAAAAAGAAGTTTGTAAGTATATAACTAAAATACATTTGTTATCTTTTTCTGGGCTTCAATATAACCACAAAAAGAGGCCATCCAAAGTTTTGCCAATTACAGCCTGTCAACTCCAAATACTCCAAATGAATTAGAGCATTCTACAACTGAAGGTCTTGACTACTTTTTTCTTAGGGTTAAGAAGGCAGTAGTGCCTTCAATGATTGATGAAGATGTAAATATAATGCTTCATAATTATATTTTTGTCATTTGACAAATAAATAATGGAGAAAAAATAATATTTAGTTCTCTTGTAAATACTTTTTTCCTTTCTGCATTTGCTGACCATTTGAGCATTTGCCGACATATTTTGCCCTTTTTAAATATATGCACAGTTTGATTAATACATTGAGGGAACGTTTCCATGGAAATGAAAAATGTTTAACATTAAATAAATGAAGAGTTTTGTATTTTGTGTGCATATGGACTTAAACGATGGATTACATCAGATTAACAAATGATTAAAAGGCTTTCAGCTACATTTACATTTAAAAAAATATTTGTTAAATATCAAAATTAAAAATAAGTCTTAAGGGAACCATTTTTTATATGACTCTTCAAAAATATACCATTTTTCAATAAATTGTTCAATAGGGATCTCAATATTTTAAGAGCACGACCTTCCTCTGAGGTCCTTGACATCATCCAATAAAACATTTTTATTATGCATTCCATCGATGAAAATACCCTACAAATAGAAAAGTATACATGAAATAAAAATTCCAAGTTGCTGGGTTATTTTCCTGAGTTAAAATATTTATAATGAGGACTTATTTTATATGAATTAATTAAGATGTCTTTGAAGAGTTGGAAAGTTTTTTCTTCCTCCTTATTAAGTTTTATTGCTTTGAGGCTTTAAAACCGTTTTTGCTCCTTACCTTTATATACTAATGTAGTCCATACATCGACTGTTATCGTATTAATAAGACATAAGGAACCATGCCCATCATGCTTTATTCAAATTTTACCTAGAATATAAATAAATATGACAAATTAACAAGTTTTATAAATATATTTAAAGAATCATTTAAAACTCTTTATAAAAGGACGATTAATAGCATATCGGTTGATCCATCAGGATACTATAATACTATTTCAGGGTCGACCTGATCGTCTTCTATCCCTTAGACCGCTTCCGACGAGTCCTCCCAAATGGACAAGCACAATCAACACTAAAACACACTGTCCTCAAGTCATAAAATCTTCAAATCGACAAGGGAGATGTCTTTCTCAGGGCATATCAATCAACAATAAAATAATTCACCAACAAGTGCGAATGTGATATATTCGAAGCAAGAAGAATCGAATGCCTCTGATCCTATGAACCCAATTTGAAGTATTTAATGTGAATTATCTATAAAGTGAATGACCGATTCATATAAAACAAATAACTCTCTTCATCTTCAATTTATTGATAATTTGAAATGACTGATTGCGATTATTTAATTTTCCTTTGAGTCAAAAAGAGATGCTTTCACTTCTACAGCAGATAATCTGAGTACCGGATTGTATGAGCAACGGATTTGGTCGGTCCCTGGGAATTTATTTAATGTTTCTTAAACTAAATGAACCTGCGAGTGGGTCACTTTAAAGAAAAAATAAAAATTAATTAATCAAATATGATGAGTTATTTATATATACTTGTAGATACAAAGATTTATGATTCCAAAAATGTGTGCAAAAGTTATGTCCAAGAATATATAAGATTGAAAAATGTCTTTGAGTCTATTTATGAATGACGTCACAATGTAAAATAACAAAGTATAAATGAATACAATTATAAGCTCTTAGTATTTGTATTAATAATTATATACATAATTTATATTGCATTGTCTGACTTCATATGAAACTTATAATATTCGTAATAATAAAAATCCAAATATGACTTCACATAAAATTTTTGGGCTCCTACATACGTGGAGATACACGTTTAAGTTCTAAAATTTCTTTCCTATAATACTCATTAACTATCCTATATAACCATAATGTTAATTTATGTTTTTTGTACAGAATGTTGAGTAGAGTTTTACATTTTTATTTATACTTAACTGTTTGGTCATTTTTTTTCGTTATGAAATAAAACATAACAGCTTAAATTATAAACAACACAAAAATCCTACATATAAAATAAAAAGGAGTGCGATAGATGCGTGCATTAAGGCGTGTTCAACTCTTAGTGTTGGGGGCGCAGGTTCGAATACTCCCGAGAGGGGATGGTCATTTTGGGTCCGCTACCTCATTGATAAAATCCTAGGTTCGATAGATTAATGCGTATTTATATCCTGTCGGATACTGCAATTCTGTCGAGACATTTAGGCAAAAAAATACTGTTGAGATAAAATATACGATATATTTTTTTAACATTAAAACTATTTTGTCGTTTTTTTATAAATTGTATGAATATAAAAAAACTTTTATGGACAAAAAATTAAGTATAGAGTAAATATCATTTTAAATGTTATTTTATGGGCAAGACATCTAATAGTTTTTTATATAATAAAACCATTAAATAAATCATTTTATGGGGAAAAAATGTTCTTATTCTGACGTCCTACATACACTCTCCTATTCTCAAAAAGTATATAATTAGCCATAGGCCCTTAAAAGGGGGATCGTACGAACTCTTTCCCTTGCCAGAAGTCATTTTAATTGTATGTCAATTCAGAAATTTACATGATGAATTGCTCTGTGTTTTTGTTATGCGTTGAGGGTATTGACAGTTTGGAAGAGGGTTTTATTTGTATGGGAGTCTTTTTTATTTATGATGCCTGTAATTGATGATTTCTTGGGAGGGGGGAGCATTTTTATGGCATGCCTTATAGGGATTGGATAGAAGAGGATGGAATAGGATGAGTTGATCTGAGCATATAGAGGAGAGCATGAATATTAGGATGGCTTAAAAGTGCCTCAGTTTTTGGCGGGAATATCAAAGAAGAGGATAGACAGAATAGTGGAACTAGAGAATTTAAAAAAGGAAGGATGATCAATCTAACTAATAACCAAATGCATAATCGGCTCAATAACTGAGACAAATACTCGACTAAACAATTAATAGGAGTCACTGTATGAAGCATATGCTTTTCACGTCGATGAAACAAATAAAATAGTAATTTCTTAAGAATACCAAGTTTTAAGGAATGGGGGAAAAGGTGAAATGACATAATGAATACCCAGTGACGTCATTTTATGGGCCTACTTTTGTTAAGATAGAACATAGAATGACGACATATCTGGGCATTTATTGCAGGATTTCATGCATTTTTCATTCTCAAGAGATTTAAATTATTTCATTCCTAAATGAGACAGTCATTACCAGCTGATATACATAGTCAATTTGTTCCTCTGTTTCGACATCAAGTTATTTTATAGGGGGGGGGGGGGGGAGGATACTTAAAGAATTGCGCCAAAATGACAATTTTGGCGGGAAGATAGAGACGAGACAGTTCATAATAGCAAAAGGGATCTGGGACGGAGTTTTTAAAAAAGAAGAAAATAATGAAATAACACTTAAGTAATTATACAAAAAAATAACATTTTGGGGGGAAGCAAAAACCCTAATTCATCATATAAAATGTTTTAATGCAACTCCTCGTAAACCCACAGGTTTCTAATTTATTTTTGTGAAAACTTTTTATATTTCTTTATCTACATCTTATTGTCATTTTGAGACTAATATTTATAGAATTGGATGATAAAAACTAACTAAACATTTTTTTCCTCCATTTTTAAATGCAGTTTAATTAATAGTAATATTTGTGAAATTGTATTTGTATATAAAAGAAGAGTTAAGACACTCATAAGCCTTATTTTTATGTTAATGTTTAATCCTCAAAGGCTTAAAGTGAAGTGATGCATTGTTTCATATTGTCAACTGCTTAATAATTTATTCCAAATCCTATTCTTTTAAACATCAAGTTGTGGAAAAAAATCACTGCAGTATTTTTATTCATCGAATAAAAATTAAAAATATGAGGATTGAAATTGGGCGCTGACATTCATTTTTGGGGGGGGGGGAAATGTACAAATGATGAAAACTTACTGCAAGTATATCAATCATATAAATGTAATAATGTTATGAAATGGACTTATAATTTTTTATTCTGAATGAGTCAATAATTTAGTAAAACAACTATAACTAGTTTAATTAACCTAGAAATAAATGTTGTGGCTAAGATAATGATCATTAAACTCTGGAACATGAGTAAAAAATAACCTATAAAGCTTACAGGCATAAAAATGGGCACCAAAAGATGACTTTCGGCTTCAATATGAGGACACAAATCATCGATAAAAGCTAACAAAAAGAGTTGTATGAAGAAGAGACAAAGAGTTTTTTAGTTCTAAAAAGGGCCATGGAATCGTTTTCATTTGTTTATTATCAAGGATTTTTTCCATTGATTTGCTTTGAAATAGCTTTCTTCTTCCGCTTATTGTGAAAGGGGATTTTCTATGGTGAAGTTCACGCATCATTAGTCTATGAAATGTCAACCCATATTTTGAAGCTGAAATATACCAAAAAAACACTCACTTGTTGATACAAACAGCGACATATTTGGTATCTTAAAATAGCATTGAAACAATACACAAGATGACAAACAACTGTTATAAGCTCAAACCAATGTACCAATGATTCAAGACTTTATTTTCATATGATGTAAATAGGAGTATTTAAACTTTATATATAAAGATATGAGTTGATGCTTCAAAAATAGATCTTGCAGGAAGTAAGTCTATATTATATTGTTACAGGAAATTTATTCATATTTCAGAACCGGAAATGATGTAGAAATCTTTGAAATGCAGTACTATCATGAAGTGAAGAGTTCTGCATCTGACATACATAGAATATATATATATATATACACATAGACAGTAAGCTTTGAGTTGATTATTTAGAAATGATTATACCTTAGACATAGGTAGAGTACAACCGACTCCCTTGTATTTTTTCTTTGGGGCCTTATAACTTTTTGCAGTTTAAAACTTTTATTCACAATTTTAGACCTCAATGTCTGAAAACATATTCTGTAATGAGTGTAAATAAAAAACAATATTTGTTTCGATACTTATGGACATATGTGTTTTAGAATGCAAAATATAAATATATAAACATTTGAAAGCCATATAAAATAAGTTTCAATGTTGTTTTTGTAAGAAAAAAAAGAAGCAAAGTGTAAGATACCCAAATCATATTTATGTAATAGTTTTAATTGAGCAAAATCAAATCTCGTTTCACAACAAATTTTACACATTATTAATTGATTTGCAATTTATTTATATTGCTTCCACTTAACTAAAGAAAGATCGCTTTATGTGTCCAAAATATTATTTACGTATGATATGTATATATATATATATATATATATATATATATATATATATACATATATATATAATTCATGTGATTTTAAGAAGTAATCTAAAGATGAATTTTTATTTAGACGTGGAGGAAAAGCAAGGACACAAATTTGTAAATGAATATGTATTGAATATTGTATTTATATATATGTATTAGGGTTGTTCTTATTTTCAAATGTTTGAAATGTTAGCGACTTTGAGCATTTTCTGTTTTTTTTTTTTTTTTTTTTTTTTTTTACCAAGGTAAAACTTTATTCACACTAGATTATATCCTATAATATTCATAAAAAATACATTAAAACGTCGTGTTATTAACAATATGATCAACCAGAGAAGTAATATTTTTAGGTAAAGGAACTCGAGTAGATCTCATTTTATACATAAAAATATTGGGTTTTAGTGGTAATAAAATTAATTTCTTCTTGGTACGGTCCATTATAAAAGTAAATAAAATCCTTACTCCGTAACTGTATATTAAAAAATCATCAAATAACAATTTAGATATTCTAAAATTTCTACCACATATATGCACTCTAATAAAAAATGTTTTGATGTCTCCAGCGAATTCCCGCAAAAAAAGCATAATCTTTCCTCCGCTGTAGTCCCATATAATACCAAATGTCAATGTGTGGTAAGTACTCTGTATTTAAACCAATAGAGAGAGTGATTGAACATTTTTGATTTAAACCATGCATTAATATATTTACTGGTGTTCTCAGCCCGTAATCTTCTTTCCTCCTCTCAATTTGATTTAAAAAATGACTTTTTGAATTTTATCCACTAAAAAATGTCGGAGTTCCTTATTACTAATTAGTTTTATAAAATGTAAAAAACTATTTCTTGGACCGAACTCTCTTTTCTTAAAATTAACCCATTTAAAACATTCTCCTCTCAAAGTCGCAACATTTCAAACATTTGAAAAATAAGAAAAACCCTAATATGTATATATATATTATATATATCTGTAGTGTTGGAGTAAATGTATTATAGTTTATGTGAATACAAAAAACTGTCATCAAATCAATAAATAATGGGTTTTGTTTGCATTTTTATGGTTTTGCAGTTAATAGAGATGCTTGCACTGAGTGCGTGTTCATATAGCCAAGTTGGCTGGGTGAAATCTGCAATATTGTAGAAACACCATCAGGGGGGGATACTTTGTTGGATTTTCATCAGTTTTTTTGCTTAGTTTAGCGTTGGAAATGCAATGGGTTGGTAGAAAATGTTGCTATGGTTTTTATAGTTGAATTATGATCTTAGAAGACAGATATTTACATTCACAAAGAATATATAACGATAAAACAATTTGGAATAACTTAAGTCATTTTTTCTGTAGTTGTATTTATGGAAATTATGAATCTACAAGATATTTGATTCTAGTCCTGCATATCATAAAAAGCAAAACAGATGCCACGTGTTGCCATAAAATTAACTCCTCTATGGAATTGAGACTGTTAGATATTTCTTGATTTAGTGCCCCAAATATCTATAAAAGTGTTAAAAGACTTTAAACTTACGTGTGGCCTAATCAAACAGAGTATAATTTATAGAAATCGAAAGTTCAACCACAAAAAGGAATTCTTCCAACACTTTTCCTAAATGTATATATACAGATAATATGTCTCCACTACGATTATAAAAGTATAAAGATTTCATAGGTACCTGAAATGAATTGGATTTTTAAATAAAAAAGATCTTTTCCGAGATATGGAAATTGTTTTATTTTTACACCATAACTTTTTAGTAGGAAAATGTAATAAAAAGTTCTTAAATTTTATCAGTCTTCAAAGTCGTCAAATAATGGTCCTCAATATATAAAATAAACACCGAATGATATAATTTTTTTACTTCAGTACGCCCTACAACATAATATTTTCATATTTTTCTACAAATTCCCTAAATTATCACTGATAATTACCAATTAACATGAATTTTTATTAATAATGCTTTGTAATAGAGAGTAGAATTTGATTTTAGACCTTTTAAGTTAGTTAGGCCCTATGAATGCATTAAAACATATTAACCCAACCTTATTTCGAAGCGAAAAATAACTTTTTAGAAAATCAATATTATCCATGTTTAGAATGAATATTTAATGGTTAATTTATAATACAAATACTTAACTGGTATTCGGACCCTAATGCCCCTTGTATACAAATACACAATTCATGAGATGGCAGCTTGGTAGTCAACTTTCTGTTCTCTTTCATAATACTAGTTATTCAAACAACCAATTATATAAATTGAAATATAGAGGCAATGGTAACATAATTTTTTAAATTGTATTTTGTGTTTACAAAAATGATATGAGCACATTAATCATCCTTCAAAATATGCTAATATAAAATTAAAATAAACAATATTAATATATTGTTTGAATGTATGTATATATATTGAAAAATGAAAACAAAATAACGAAACAGTTGTTTGTGTCATATTAAATGAGTTTGATTAATATATTATACATTATATTTACATTTTAAGAGATATAAATGTTTTTAAAAATAGATGCTATTAAGTTATATTGTTGAGAGTATCAACAACTATATATTTATTATTAAAACAATGTTTTCAATACCCGTCCATGAAATACATATATACTTTAAACCGATCATCCATTGTATCAGAAGAGTAGTAAAAAGAAATACTTACTAATCTTTTATATTTAACTAAGTTTTAATTAGATCAAAATTGGACCATTTTCTCATTTAAGGCAGTGTCTATATTTTAAAGCGTTTATTCATAAAAATCCAAGGCTTATAAAATATATGAGAAGGGTGTATTATGTATATATATATATATATATATATATATATATATATATATATATATATATATATATATATATATATATATATATATATATATATATATATATATATATATATAGGTATATAATATATGTATATAAAAACAAACACAACATGATCATAAAATCCAAATAAATATCGTACAGAAAACAACAGTCTATATCCCTCAACATCTTTTTTATCAAATTCATATTTTCACGAATTATCAAATCCATTTTAAATATTAATATACTTTTATCCACCAGTCTATTGTATACACCTTCCATATTACTCTCTATACCCACTCTCCCTCTTCCTCCTCAGCTTCAAACCACCAAATTAACTTACCCATTACATAAAAATGATTTCCTTGGAGTGCCATTCAAATCCTAAGACGGCTAAGAATTTGGACATTAGCAGGAGGATAAAAGAGCAAGAGAGGATAAAGGAAGAGTAGAAGCACACACACACACATGCGTCCAAGTTGAGTCATGGTGATTGGAGTTTATGAGTGTCATTGGGAGAGAGGGGTCAAGGCGGGCAAGGAACGTAGTCGTACTCATGTATAGGGTTGAAAACACAACAACAACAACAAATTGACAAAAAATGTATGGTGTAAAGGAGTAAGGGGGAGGGGGTCAAAATTACATTTATAGATCCTCTAGTATACAAAAGCGAGGGATGGCGAAAGTAAGGGTTCAAAAGGATATTAAAATGATGATGATGAAATAAGAAGGGTTGAAAGAGATGGGGGAAGAAGGGAGGTCGAAGGAATGTTTAGATCAGGGAATAATGAATTTGAAGCTTCTGGTATTTTTGGGGAGGGAGGGGGTCGATAATAATCTACAGTCCTTTATTATAATTTCATAATAAAATGACCGTCAACATGTGTGTTGCAATAAAGGGTTATAAAGCGTTAATTTTGGCTCGAATAAGCCTTTATATATATATATATATATATATATATATATATATATATATATATATAGATAATATATATATATAAGCTATCCAAAAAGAGAAAAAAATAATTTCTCCCTTCGGCATTTACAACTTTGTTCAAATATTTGAAAAACAAGCATTCAATTGGATTTGACGTATCGACAAAAATGTTTACATGGGGATTTGAACTCCGATTCGAACTTCTAGACCGCATCCTGTATGGTTCCTTTCTAAATTACGAGTTTTATCCTTAGTTTGGTCTATTGATTCATGGATGTATATTGTTTGGTGGGTAAAAAAGTACGAGTGTAATGTCAATTCTTTCTGTTCATAAAATGGACTGTCAGACTAATTAAATCTCTCGTCATGAAATATGCCAATAATACAGGAGGGTGGCATTGAGAGTGTTTAGATGGGATGGATTCATCCATTTTTATCTACTGATTTAAGGTGCCATTGGTATTTAGTATGTCCAAAAAAGCATTACATATTTTAACAAATTGGCATAAATCATGCAATCGATAAAGGTACTGGAAAGGGTTTTAATGGAAAGCATTTGGTGTAGATACAAGACATCTATAACCAGCGGTATATATTTAGAATCTGTTGATATGCAGTTTTTGATTTCCAAAATTGATGATACTTATTTATTATTATTATTGTTAAAATTTATAGTTATATATATTAAAAATAAAGGATAACAGCCATAATTGTCTGGGCAAGTGGATAAGTGAAAATAAGATGAAAGTAGGAGTAACTCCTTAGTCAAATAAAGAATCTCTCGATTTAAATATGTAAATAAAGGCCAAACTACTCAAGTGCTTTCCAAAAGAGAAAAAGAAAGCGAAGGAATAAATCTATGTTTTTATTGTAAATAATATGTTCACTGTTATATTTCCTAGCTCCTTAGTTACCTCCGCCGAAGGAGGTATTGTTTTCACTGGCGTTTGTTGGTTTGTTAGTTTGTTGGTTTGGTAGTTTGTTGGTTTGTAGTTTGTCAGCAGGATAACTCAAAAAGTACTGAAACGGATTTGGATGAAATTTTGTGGAGTTGTTAGAAGTGCCAAAAGGAAGAAGTGATTAAATTTTGGCATCTTGAGTGCCGAATTAAGGCGCCAAATGAGCTAAATACTACTAAATTTTTCAAGTTAGCCTACTCTGACAATAGATGTCGATGTGCTGTGAATTGGGTGCGGGAGCGTCTTCCTCTCGAAATTTCCGTCTAGGGGAAACCTCCCACCGTCTCTCTACGCCTCCCCAGTCGTGAAAAATCCGCTCGAAGGCTCATGACGGCGGAGGTTTGCACTCTTGAGTGTATATATGCCTCTAGTTATACTGTGTTCCCGGTCACCTGTCTATAACGATCAATCCAAATAAAGGACCAAATGACTCCTTGCTGAGCCACTGAATGAAGAATATAACGATTTTAGATTCTCTAGAACTCCCTATTGCAAACTCCGAGTCCTATTTCTGGGGTCAATTAGCTCATCTGAAACAAGCTTAACTAGACTCCTTGGATAAACGAGAACGCTACTCAAGACAATCCCTAACGTCACGCTAAATGGAATCCCACATAATCCCTTCATAAAAAACAATTCGAAAGAAAAAGTAAAAGCTATCATAAGCAAAACTTCTGCCAACTGACGTGAGGACGAAATCTATTGTTATAATTGGTTTATGGGTATAGGAATTGGCAGTGACCGTAATCTCCATAGAATACGTGGGCTTTTTTAAATAATCATCTATTTAAGAGTGGACAAAGAATCCAATCATTGGTGGGATTGTATACGGAAGGGAAAGGGATTTGTAGGGGATTTTCTTATCTAGAGCACATAGGAATATAAACAATTTTTAGTTGAATTAATATTATTACAGGTAAATAGCAATTGCTCTTCGAAATGGAATAGCAGCCTTCAAATTACCTTATAACTTCAAGTAAACATAGAGCAATTTATTTATTATTATTTTCAAATGTTTGGCCGCAATGGGTGTCGAGGTTTAAAACTGCTGCATTTTCTTTATGTGCACTGAGAGGTCACACAGCCCTTCATCTCAAAATCTGTAAATATGTTGTGTACAGATTAGAAGTTCTGAGCGCTTAGCCTGCTCCTTCCTTGATACACAAGAGTGGATACAGTATGTAATAATATTAATAAATGTTTTACCTCAACATGAGTATAAGAGGGGGCTTTCTTTAGGTGGGGGGGGGGGGAGGGAGGGGAAAAGGTATCGGCATTCAATGGAAGGAGTTGAAGGAGGATTTCTTAATAAATTCCAAAGGCTTTTGTGTTCCATGTGAGAGATCTAATAAAATTACCCTGGACAAAGTCCTAAAACGCATCAGGGGACGCTCATATACCCTCCGTGTTATTAATATTGCTGTTATTTTACTGTAAAGAGAATTTTTATGGGCCGGATTTTTGTTAGCTCTTTTGTGTCATGAGAGGTTTGGCTCTCTTTTCTGTTTTGGTCAAAGAAGGAGGGAGGGGGGAGATAATCAAGTCTTGGGTTATCAAGGTTCCATGTGAGATTTAAGATTAGTTATATGCTACATGCAAGAGAGAAAGACTTACTTATAGGTCAAGGATGATGGATTTATGCCTTTAGATATAAGGTGTATGAGTCATCAATTTTGTTTATCTATATGATTGCCAAATGCTGCATCAGTCTCTGATAACACGATATATATATATAAATATACTTCTAATTTGTGCATACCATATTTACAGATTTTGAAATGAAAGGTTGTGTGACCTCTCAGTGCACATAATTATATACATATATTTATACATTTATATATATTCAATATATAATATATATATATATATTCTTACATTAGATTTTAACTTATTATATATTTTATATTGCTAATAATATAGTGTCATATCATCACAAACTACTGAAAGTCTATTGAGTTATGTATGCAAAAAAATATCTAAAAATGGTTTGGAGGAGGATGGATGATAAGTTATATTTATGAATTATTGTCAGTACGTTTCATTACCATATTTGTTTTTTCTTCGGACTCGTGTAAAACTACTAGATCAGGATCTCAGCAGTGTCCTCAAGAGATATTAAGTGCATAGGATGCATGCAGACTGCGGCTGCAACTAGGTAGTAATTCAATATGCATTCAGATCTTTATTAAAATAATATTGAGGCAGGTAATTCATATAATGAGGAAAGTATATGTTAATCTAAGCTGATGCACTTCTGCATATCTGAGAGAAAACTCTAAGCATCTAAAGATTTATTCCTTGTGGAGTCATGCAGTAAGCCATATATTTAATTAATATAATTCAAGAGTTGATTTGCTGAATATTATTATAATTATAAAAAGCAATATTAACATACATAAATATATCAAAACACTTGAAGGTATACTTTGTATGAATACATTTATCAAAGACCCTTTAGATTTTTGTCGAAACTGTCAAATTGAAACAGTTATCGGCGACTTTTTTATTAATTTTTTTTAACATAAAATCCAATAGACCTATATTCATATTTCGGATTGGATACTATTCATTGAAAGTTATTTCCAGCGAAACAAGGTTATTTTGTGTTTACGTGGTTTGATGGAACTATATTCCTTCTTTTATAAATAAGCATTTAAGTGTTTAAATAATATAATTATAATTTAAATGTATATCAGAATGAATGCAACGAAATTAAGCCACATAATATTATATATATATGTACATATATTTACCAACAGAAACCAAGGATATACATTACATCCAAACAGGTTAATATGGCCCTTGTATGTCATAGAAAAGTTGTATCGAAACGCAATGAAGTTTTATGCATTTTAAGCAATTTATATATATTCGATCCCATTTAAAAAAACAATAGAAAAAGTTGTTTTCCTTTTGATAGAAAGCTTTTTAAACATGTTTTTTCAAGACATTGCAACACTCAAACGATGTTTATTTTAAAATGCATTTATCTTATTATGTTTTGAAGGGACTTAAAACTTCGAATGGTGTTAAAAGGAAGTTATTTACAAATCATTATTTAGCATTATGTAGCTTTAAAACCCAGAGCAAATGTAAGCATTTTGGGGTTGTTTAATCCTCAAACAGTCTCACATGAGCTATCATAATGAATGAAAGAAAAACGGTTTTGATCTGGGTGTCGACGAGTGTCCAGGTCTGCATTAGTAGTTATTAGAATATATGAGGTCGATATTATTATCAAACAATTTACGTTATCATCTCTTAGTCTTAGCCTGAAGCCAACACCTTTCTTGTATGCAACTTTATTTTATCATTATGTCCTAAAGTTAAATTAAGGGAAACAAAAAATGAATAAAGCAAAAACATCACACAAGGCTTTTAATGATCATAAGCGGAGCTTATAGAAAACCAATATACTCAAGATGGTGCTTCTTTCCTTCTTCTTTAAAAGCGGGGGAGGGGGGGGGGGGACTTTTGTAAGTAATTTGCATTTTATATTTATAAATATTAATATATTTATTAAATTATCCATTAATTTTTGTGATGTTTTTCTTAAGATATTAATGTGCCTGCTTGATATAATAAAAAGTTTATTTTAATCTATATTTAATTTGTAAGATTGTATTTTTAAGTATTAAAGTTCAGTTACTGCTGTCTTTTTGTGTAATTATTTTTCGTCCAAGGGGGAATCTTTATTTATCCAATTTAATACATTTTATTACATATTCTACTGAAAAGTCACATAAATTAAACAGCTCACTTAAATTCCTATACAGCAAATAACATTTATATTTTAATATATTAAAAAACAATAAATTTATATCTATAAGACTAAGCATCTAAACTCTTTAAGCAATTCATTCATTAATATTTGATGAATGCTTACTTAAGAAACTTGAAAGGAATATGAGCAATAGAAATGCTTTGATCACTTCACTCCAATACAACTTTTTTTCATTGAATGGGTCATTTATTTAAAAATCATACATAACATATCATATACAATATAAAAAATAGCAAGAGGGGTTGTGATAATAAAATAATAAATAACATTTTAGTTTAAAAATTATCCCTCCGTAGCCAAACCCATAACATCATATAAACATCATAATAAATTATATAAAATCGAAGTGAGTAACACGAAAAAGAAAAACAAATTTTGTAAATAGTATATAAGAACATATTTTATTGCACGGCTCCCTCGATGATGTCCTTCATTTATTAATGGATTATGCTATAAAAATAAGAATCCGTTCGCTTGTCTGTTTGTTCGTTTTCCTCAAAGTATTAATTAGACCATAACATAATTTATAGTTAATAATTTTGAGGGCTAAGGGAATGTTTTATTGGTTATGGTGGACACTCCAGGAAAATTCATAGTTGAAATGCTTATTAATTGTCAAAACATTATTTAGGGATTTCTTAAATTGCCAAGTTAGATTTTGTACAGAGTTTATGGTGATGACATTGAGGTGTGAAAGTGTGCTTGAAACCCTTTGGCTATGTCCGGAAAATTATTTTTTCATATGCTTATTTCAGACCAATAAAACAACGTTTTCTACAATTTATTGATAATGCTGCGTTAGATTTTATGTAGAAGATTTTGGATGGCTAAGCTATATATATATATATATATATATATATAAGTGGGGGTTATTCTAGAGGAAGCATAAACTAAAAAATCCATTTTTGTTTGTTTGGTCCTCTGTATCTACTAAAAACATAGTTATATATTGATACACTTTCTTATGAAGTTTGAGGCACTAATGGATAGTTTAGTATAAATTAAACATTAATATTCAGGTACGTACAAAGCGAGTAATTTATGATTTAGCTAAAATAAAGATATATACGTATAGAGGTAACGATAGGTAGGAATGTCTTGTATAGATATAAATATAAACTCCGTGTTCTACAAATGAGGACCACTATTTTTTTTAAATATGCATCACCACACTTCCTTTACGAACTACCAAAGAACTTTAATCAACTTCCTTGAAGTTTATTAAACGTTATTTAATTGAAAAAGTTTTGCATTGCTTACTCAATTTTGATGCTCAAACAATGTCATGCCTCCTTAAGGTTTGTTGCGTAAAAGCACATTATGTTTCCCCCTCTATAATAAAGACAAACACCTATATATTATTTTGTAAGTTTAAAGTAGTAAACTAATAAAAATAATTCAATGGTCGAGGTTTCAGGAAGCTAAACCCTTAAAAAGTAATAATTTCAACTAAGTATATTGGACGGTAATAACTTTTTTAAATATTAGTTTTTATCTTGCAGAGAACGAGACGCAGTTTTAAAGGTCGCATATATATTTTTGGGTTGTATGTTCAAATTAAAATGAAATGCTTCCTGAAGCTTCAATTGGTACATCAAAGCTCGAAAACTTATCCATTGAAAATATATAAACATATTATTGTATTCATGATCAGGAAGTTAATTTAATTTATAGATAATTATTATGTTCTCGTATAACATAAAAAATTGTGAGATTTGCTCCATTTATCAAATGTGCCCTATTTTTAACAAGATAATAAAAAAATAATCCAATTTTGAGGAAAAATACAAAAATCAAGATTTTTAAAAACAGGCATATATATATATATACATATTCTCAAGAACCTTTGGCTTTTATTGTACAAAAATACTTTTGCATTACTGGGAGACCAACGTTAAATAACTCATTTCACTTGAGAAAAAGACTTTGGCAATAAGAAGATTAATATTGTAAAAAATTCTCATGAGATTTGAAACATAAATTTAATCTCTAGTTACTTTTTCATAAGGGGGAAGATTATTTTAGAGCATTTATGTTTCTTCTAAACGAATCTCAGTCGTCGATGATTAAGACTTTTTATAGATTCTATTGGTAAATCTGTTTGAATCGATTATTAGAAGATTAAGAATGTAAATAAGACACCAGGGACCAAACCGATTTCTTTGTGACAGATATTACGCCATGTTGGTCATCAGGTTCTGTGAGATTCAATTATGGTTTTTTAGAGTCCAATTGGTCTAGTGTTCCGTTTGTAATACATGTAACGATTATGATAATTTAGTCTCAAACCAACCTTCAGTCATGGTATTCCAAGTATGTTTTCATACTGACAAGTATATATGTTTATAATGAAGGCTTGTTTGTTTCTTTATAAGGATGGTTGCTGGTAAGGATGTTTGCTTGTAAAGATGATTGCTTTTAAACCTGTTTGTTTGTTTGATAGTGCTTGTAGAATGATGGATTGTAAAAAGGTTTGAGTCGAGTAATCAGCCAATATTTTTTCTTTATATATGAGTTAAAAAAATTAATATGAATAACGGTATATGTTTTATAAAATGACATTTAATAATAAATGTTAGATTCTATATGCTACCAGTGTTAGAGGGAACAGCCCTTATTTGACCACCCAACCTCTCCCAACCCCCTTACAAAATATAGAAGGCATTTGATTAACTAATATAATTTTTATGTATTAGTAGAAATTAGAAAGCCTGGAATTGTATAAAAATATTTTTAATCAAATCTTCGAACAAATATACAACTATTAACCGCAATTTTAAATAAATCGATCAAACTGATGTATCGGTCGACCTTTAGTTTCTCTCTAGCATGTAAATCATATATGAAATTTTAAAAATGGTAAGCAAAAAAAATTGAAAAACTGTTGGAACCCTTTAAGAAAATACCGTCATAATCTTCTCCAAGACACTTACATTCGTCCAATTAACTGTTCCTAAATCAAGTTTACAACCCTTTTGTTATATATGTATGGGAATATAATATATTTTATATTAACTCTTTTTATTAACCTGGAAGGAAGGGATGAATTCACACGTATGTACGTTCTTGTATCCTCGTTTCTCTGACAAAAGACTCATGACTTTTAGGGAGTCTGTAAATTATGAGTTTTTTGAATTTCAGGAGCTTCAAGAGTTTTCTCGGGATTTATGAGGACTTGTTTATGAGGGTCTGAAATAATATATAAGGCGTCTCATAGGAATAACCATATGTAAATTGTAGGATGAACAATAGCAAATACTTGTATGTATACATCTTTAGAAAAATTACATTTACTGTTGAAGAAAAATGTCAAGCCGAATAAAAATAACAAAAGTAAATACTTTAGAATGACTTAGAATATTTTACCAAAGGTTAAAAGAGCTCAAAGGAATGTGGGTTATATGAAGAACATATTCATTTTTTTATATATGTGATTTTTTTTCCTTTTTCATGTAGGTCCTTGTTTCAAAGCCACTCAAAGGAACTGTAAGTAATGACTCAATTCTATTACCAATTCGCGTTTTTCTAATAATCTTGAAAAAAGTCGAGGTGATATCCAAATTAAGAGTTTATAAAAAAGATTACAAGTGGTATTCTTTTGCTGCTTGAGCAAGACTGGTAAGAAGAAAAATAGCCTCAATAATAACAAAAAAAAACCATTAATATGAGTCACCTCTTCATTCGCGGGTTTGAATTGGGATCATGAAAAATTTCATCCTTAAGAAAAATAAACGTCTTTTCTCATAGACATGAATCCTATAGACAATCCGTGGAGGATCTTTTATCATTATATTTGATGCTAAATAGATTATCACTCCAACGATGTAATAGTTAAAAAGAAATCAATCAGAAAAGCCAGAGTTATTCAACTCTCTGGTAGCTAACCGTTCGTAAAGTTATAGGAAAAATGGAATAGTACAGTCATCGACTGGCTCATTGATATATATATATATATACCTGGCATTTAAAAAAATTACACTTACTAAAAACGTTATAATTCGAGTTTTCGCGAACCAATTTCAAAAACTATAACGTAATCTGAAAGCAAAGATACAGTTGATCATTTTTTATTTATGTATTTCTTCCTTACTCGTAAGATGAGTGAACAACGTAACAATTTAAACGGGTCCTCTCCCCTTCAAGTGCAAGTGGACTGAATCAAATGACGCATTGGATCTCTCATCTCAGCGAGTCAACTGGTTTTCTAAATCACTATTTTATCTCAAGATATCTCATAAAAGAAGGATGATAGGTTGGGAGTTCTTTTATTTTTCTTGCAACAAGTTATAAATGCATTTGTTTTTTAAATGTTATATTTGTTTTTAACGTAGCTTTATCAAATTTTCATTTATTTATTCATCCTTTATACGTGCATTTTATCTGTTCGAGATATCTTTTAGATCATAAATAAATATTAAAAAAAAAAAAAAAAAAACGTAACAATTGGAACAAGATTGCAGGGGTGCTCTTTGCGGGCACACCCCGACAGAGATCGCCTTCACGCTGAATGTGTCCTGCCCCACTGTCTACGATTTCAAGAACGTCATCATGGCCGGCAGGGACCTTGAGCAGAGTCCTGGCTCGAGCCCGGAGCCGATCCTCAACTGCAAGGACGTCGAAATAGGCCGAGCCGACTAAGTCTATGGCGGTCCACGCAAAGGACATGGGTGTGTCGACCAACAACATTTGTAAGATGGTCATTACCATCTGGGTCCCCCAAAGCAATGTAGCGGTCTTTCTGCCTGTTTCTCACGGGATCCACGGTTCATGTCTTATCGTCACTGAAGATGATGACTCGCTTAGCAGGTGCAGACTGAGGTCATGAAGAGTCTTTGACAGCGAAGAAGATGGAGCGCCATCATCTTGGGAGTGAGTAAGGGACTCTGCTTCAACTCCAAGAACTTCCTTCCTTTGATCAAGGTCCCTGCCGACCACGAGGGGCGTTCTTGACAGCGGGGCGTGAAGGCGATCTCCGTCGGGGTGCTGCCTGCAAAGAGCACCCCTGCAATCTTGTTCCGATTGTTACGTTGCTTGCTAATCTTACGAGTGAGGAAGAAGAAATATAAATAAAAAATGATCAGCTGTGTCTTTGCTTTCAGGTTGCGTGGTTGAATTTTTGAAATTGTTTCCCGTAACCTCGATTTACGTTTTTAGTAAGTGTAAGAATTTTTTGAAATGGCCGGTATATATATATACAGGGCGTATACGTATAATCCGGACTAATTAAAACAAATTTTGAAATGTTGATAACTTATTTATTTATCAATATTTTTAAACAATTTTATGTTAAATGAAAGGCACACATATATAGATATTTATTTTTCAATATAGCCCCATCAGCGGCGACAAACATCTCGAGGCAGTGCCTTAAGTGACCGCAGGCCTTGGCGACGACGTCCTTCTTCATATTGGCGAACTCCTCCACAATGGCGGCCCTGAGGGAGTCGAGAGTGTTGTGAGCGTGCTTGTTGGTCTTGTACTCGACCATGCCCCAGAAGAAATAGTCGAGGGGGTTGCAGTCAGGGGAGCTGGGGGACCACAAGTCCGGGCTCCAGTGGTAGGGGAGGTTCTCAAACAGCCACGCCTGGGTCCCCCTCGACTTGTGGGCGGGAGCCTCTTCTTGTACGAACTGTAGCCCAGGTCCTTGTTGATGGTGTTGGCGATGGTCTGCTTGGAGCAGCCCATCTCGGCTGCCAACTTGGCGTAGGACTTGTTGCCGTCCTCGTTGACCTTCCTCTTCACCTCGGCGACAAACTCGTCGGTCCTGGTGGCCCCCAGGGACTGAGAACGCTTTTGCGATGAGCACCATTATTTTTGAAAGAGTTCCAAGCCTTCCACTGGTCTTAGACGGTCGACTTGGGGTAGTTGAAGAACTCTATCACCTCCTTTGGACTCCTCCCGGCACGGAAGGAAGCGAACATCGCATGCCTTTTTCCTCTTCCATGGCTAAATGTTGACTGATTTTCAATCTGGTTTTTTGGCAGATAGATAAGATGCAAGCGCAGTAACGTACATATGTGCGTTGCAATATCTCAAAAAACTAAGACGACATAACCGATCAAAGTTAGTCGGATTATACGTGTACTCCCTATATAGCATACATATTTATCACTCCTTCTAATTAGATTCTTAAGACATGTAATGTATTAAATGCGTTGTTAAATAGCTTAAAGTTATCCTCTCCTTTATTTTTCATTAGATCCTTCTTTGTGTACGAAGGGGGGTCTATAATGCCATCTTCATCTAATTAAAGCCATTATCCGCACAATGGAATATTAGGAAAAAAAAACTCTCAACCCCCGTTTCCTCCCATCTCATGAAAACAAATGTGTCTCCATGGCAATTGACTTTTATACACACACGTACTTTCATGTAATAATACACACTAATTTTAAAAAAGATGGCTCCCTTTAACACTCTAATTCTTCTAGAGGGTCCAGATGATGGTTAGGGATAAAAATATAGTAGATATATGGATAATGAAATATTATAGAAATATTCAGAACGCGACAGAGACACGAGTGCTATAGTGCTCAGAGGCTGGAGTGCGATCCAGGATGTATCTCAAGAATGAAAAGACAAGAAGATATTTTATACGACTATTTTTTCTTAGAGGAATCGCCTGCCTTCTACGTAGAAGGCAGGCGAAGAATGAGAGAGAGAGAGAGGAAAAAGGGACGAACGACCTGTACGGGTGAGCGTGCCGGTCAAAAATTGATTTTCCCTTCTTGATACATAATATATAATAACAATAAGGGTGAGCTGGTTGAGGGTTCCTAATCAAGTTGCCAGAGATTTTGTAAATTAATCAATAAAAAGGCTTTTTCATTGGTATCTACATTTCTTTCTTTTTCTATGTCTTATATGTAGTAAAAGGAATGGTCCATTGATCCACAGATATGACCAAACAAAATAAACTTTATTAATTTTCTAAGTAGGAGCACTTTGTCTCATTATAGTAATATAGTCGCTCTCTCAAAGTTGTCATTAAGTATAACTTTGTCATTTGGTAACTCTTTTATATAGAACAAGCATGTATGTAACAAAAAAATACATTAAAAATCCCCTTCATTATGTGGGGATTTGTTTTATTCAATTAATATTAATAGTTAACTTGACTCCATTCGTAAATGGCATGGATAGAGAAGAAAAGAGTGAAGCGATTTTTTATTTATAATGTATTTGCTGAGTTTTTTTTGCATTATTACACTTCCTGTCTTTCAACCAATCATGTAAGATTAAAAGGTTCCAAAGTGCTACTAATTTTGCTAGCCTCGATGTCAGGGTGAAAAGAGCGCCATTGTACTTGATATTTATATCTCAGTTAAGATATAAAAGGTCAAATCCACTTTGCTAAGATTTAAATGTTCTTTGTCATAAGACTTTTCTACCACAGATAATAGTATCCAGGAATCAATTTTTATCTCCGATATATACATATAAAAATAAGGATTAAACCATTTTAAATTATGAAAATTATATTTTTTGATTGAATAGTTATTAAAATATTTCATCTTATGGTGTTAATTTTAATAAATTAGGCTTTCTACGGAGTATATCTACTTGATATATGTAATGCTAAAAATCTCATGGTATTGAAACTTTCTTCATGTCAAAAACTATATGTTCATTTATTTAATCAAAATAACAAATTTTATATTTGCAAGTCCTAAAAGTAATGTGAAGTATCCTAGTAGCCGGCTCCAGATATAGAGCCCTCGTCCACAAAATCTCTTCTGTAACCAACAACTCGTGGACTCGAACTTTGATGGAAATCAAGTACTTTCCAAAAAGTTTCCATTTCAAGATATTTAAGAAGTTATTTAAAAAATAAGTTGTTTAAATTTTTATGTCGTTTTAGTTTTTAAATTCAAGGTCATATTCATTATTATAGTGTGAGTTTTAAACTTTTATATGCATATTCTACCGTTGGGACATTATTATATTTATTTAATCTAATGTTATTTTTCCTTTCTCCTTCTATTGATTAATACTAAAATTGATACGCAACTACTTACACTATTATTTTTAGACTGAAATATTAGAAAAAAGATAATAAAAAAACTTTGTAGTTAGACATAGTAACAGCCTATATAATAACATCCTACTGTACGACTGCAAGTGTACTGTATTGCTTTAAAAAACGTATCGCCCAAGTCATTTTAGCTTTACATATTAATTGAGTCTCATTTTTGATAGAAAATGATAAAATTTACGAAGGAAGACATTTTAAATAAAACATCAACAAGGAAACTGGATGATAAGCTTCCCTAATGACATTGTATATTTGAGATATAATTCCTTCATTGCTTTTTAAACAAAATTGAAAACTAGATCCTTAAACCGTTTATTCATAAGGTTTAAAAGAAAGGCTTAACTCCAAGGGGTGAGGAAGGCTTTTATTTATCCACTGTTCGACGACAAAAAAATATATGTATTACAAAAACGTTTGAGAAAAAGACGGGCTTATCAGGGAAATGTCACGGATTTACATATTATTATTATTATTTGGAAAAGGATTTCAATATTCTTTTTTATTATTCCACGGATTTCCCTACTTTTTATTTGACATACAGGAAGTTTCTGTGAGGTGGATAATTTACATACACACTTAAATATAGAAAAGAGCAGAATCAGTCGATGGTGAATAGGAAAAAAGGATAAAATCAATTTTTTACAAATTACAAGGTAAATACAGGCATATATGAGGGATTTAGAAGCAACTGTTGATTTTTTTATCAGTTTGATTCATTTTTTTACATATATTTTTATTTGTATGGTTGAATGGATTTAAATCCTTTCATATTATTTGTATATTTCTTAAACATGACTATAACGCAGAAGGAATATTTTATGTAAGGGTCTCAAAGGAAATGAGAGGGCACGTAATATAAAAGCTGATATCCTTTAAAATGGTATTACAAAATAATAATAACGGGAAAAATGGTCAAAATTTAAGTTCCATTTAACAGAACTCATTAACATGTAAAAAAGTCTAAATGTGACATGATGAAGCGTATTAATACTTTAAAATGTAGTATATTTATATATATTCTGATCAAATCATAAAATTGACAAATTCCAATCAATTATTACATAAAGTCGGCCTCATAAATCGTTCAATCTAATAGAAATGTATTAAAATTGCACATATTTTTAAAACATCTTATACAATACTTATCATTATTTGTTTATCTGCTTCAAAATTCATAGTTCCAATGGAATCCATTTGCTTGAGCATTCTTTCCATTGCCATTTCTTCCAGACACATTTTAAATAATAGGAGAATGAAAAAATGGATCCCGGCCATAGATATATAAAAAACTTATTCCCTTCAATAACAAAGTAATATATTATATTTGTTTTTTTTTGTTTTTTTTTGTACCTTCGTACAACATTTATTCTTGAATGTTACCATACATCAAAAAAAACTTAATCATTACACGTACAAACATAAATATATTTATATTTGTTTACTTTATTGATATCTCCTGCACTTATGGATTAATATTTTATAATTAATCAGCTGTCGATCGAGGCTCATAACAAACAAATTAATACTATTCCTATTTGAAAGGTTTTATAATTGCCGTTTTTATGTTTAATCCTACTTAGTAGGTATATACCGACCTATATAATAAATGGATACACAATTGACTAAATAAGAGGAAGAAAGAGCCAAGGGAGAGAATAAAGAAATTATCATTATCGCTTGAACAATCAAAGTCTATAGTCCAAGCCCTATGGAGTACATAAAGGGGAAAGTGCACAAAAATAAAGAAGTGTCCCAATGGTAACAAATAAAGAATAATTTTTTAAAGGAATCAACAGAGGCAACGTCATCTATATTTATTGTAGGATTTCCCTTCTTCTATTCCTTAGTAATATATTACAATGTAGATATTTTTTCATTAATACCCTGCGTGACAGCCATTTTAACTATATTTATGACGTCTTCAAGTTTGTTTGTTCAGCTCTTAGAGTATCCCCACCCCACCGGAACTCATTCGGTATCAGCCGGTAATAAGACCCTCTGGGAGCTAAACCTGTATTATTTAGTAATATTTCAATTTACAAATCTAGTTAATGCTTATAAGAGGGATTCTTCCAGAATACGTTTTTCCCCATCAATCCCTTCGGCTATTTCCCTCATTCCAGGTATTGTTCGAGGGAGTCATAAGCAAGATGATGATAGGGGGTTCTTCTCCTTCTTCGCAAAGATGACACACGGGACTCTCAGTTTTGTCCATTTTACAAAGATGTCAATTTAACGTATATGACCACTGGCCCATTGCCACGATGTCGGAAATTTCATGCGTTAATACCAAAGATTTTGTTTCCAAAATAGGGCTCAGGTATGAATAATTTTGTTTACGTCTTCAAGTTGGTGGGTTGAATGCATATTCTCCGTATGTAGTATTAGTTAAATCAGTGTATTTATTCTGGAATATATATAAGATCTGTAGTTTTGGGCTTTCTTCCCGACAGCTGACAAACTCACACTTTTCTAAAAATAAGCTCTCTATGTTTATATATAATATATATGGTCCTAACTTCGTGAGAGTAGATATTATAAGAAATGGAGTTATGTGATTTTTATTCTCCCTTAGTCTTGAATCATTGACAAAGTACTCACATTTTTTATCTCTAATGTCAAGTTCATTGAGTTCAACAAGACCGTTAAAAACTATAAAGACCGTTCATCCTCTAAGAAAAGTTGTTTTAACATAACATCTTGCCACATATAAATATAGTATTTCGTCAAGGACGACATGTATCCATTTCTTGCGACCCATGCACAGCTGTAAAATTTACAACAATCATAAAACGAAATAAGAAAACTATGAATTCTTTTGAATTTCTGATCTTTTCCTACAGATCTTAAAATATTATAACAAATTCATACAAGATCAATACATGATAGCTTTTTCAGCCAAACAGATTAGATTTTATCTCCTTTGATGAGTCTTAAGTCTTGTAAAGCTAACGAAAAACTTTAAATTAGTTCCATGGAGTCGTTCTTTTTTTTGTTGTGTGTGTTGAGCATTTGTTGCTGCATTTCTAGAAATAGTTACGACTTTCTATCTAATCCTTTGTAATTAAAAACCAGGTAAAAATAAAGAGTTCTTGAATTCTAATAGTGGGACCCCTTTATCAAACTTTCTGACTTCCAGCCAATGCGAGGGCCAATGATGAAGGTAAGGATTTATTATTATTAATAATATTTATTAAATATCTAAAAATATTTCATCCATTTGATTTAACCTTTTTAATAATCATTAAGTATGAATTCTTTATATTTATTCGCTATTTGAATCGTTAGAATTGCATCTTGGTAGATATGAATAAGTATAATAGCCTTAAAATGATTTTATCAAATATATGATACTCTATTCAATGCGGTTGACACAAATGACCTTCCACTCACGGGAGGAATCGAACCACCGCCCTCGACATTGAGAGTCGAACATGCTTTGAGCACTGAACGCTCCCTGAATTATTATATCCTTGTTAAATGACATGCTATGTTTACTGCATTCAAATCCAAAGTTAAATTTTGAAATTGGTGTTCCATTCTTCAACACATAAATGACATATTTGGTGTGTGTTGTCGCCACTAGAGTAGCTTACTTTGAAAAGATTAGTTATGATATATATATATATTATATATATATATGTGAAACTTGGAAGAAATCATTTGTAACAGCAGTTGATATCTAAAATATTCATTCTACTTTTGTTTCACACGGTTGTTCGGAAAATTACAATAAGACAATCAAACATAATCTTATCTATGAACTTTCATTTTTAACAAATATAATAGTCGTCTGTTTCGAAAATGGATGTGTTAACGAATTTTTATATACCTAGATATATATTGTAATAATTCATGACATTGTGATATATTCTCTAATGAAGATCTAATAAATTGAACGGTCATTTCTGTTATTGAAGATCCTATTTGTTCATTTTACTAATTCTTTTACATATAATTTAAATATTCCTTCAACTTTTGTAAACTTCTTAATAAATTTATCCGAACAAAATATTAATCCACCAGAAAGAAGAATACGAGTAGTTTCTGAATGAAATTATTATTTTAAATAGATCTTTTATATTGTTTTTATACTTCGAAAAAATATTTCAAAAGACTGTTTACAGTAAACCCTCGATAGTCAATTTAGTCAGTTCAAATGTTGGATTTCTATTTTTTATATAAATCCAACAATTTGAACTGACTAATTTGTTATTAATAATTATATTATGGAACTAATGTACCAATTTACAACAGCTTACTTCCAAAAAATATATTCTTTTGTCGTTTTTCATTAAGTATGACAATATGGCACAAAGCCCACACAAATTGTATAGTTTTCTATGAACAGACTTGTAATAGCTTGCTCTTGAATAAATTAAGCTAGCTGTTGCTTATCAACATTTTCACACACTATATATAGTCAGCGTTTGTAGTTAAAGTACCCAAAATGTAGATTTTTTTTCTTTGTGTAAGGCCATTTATATTATTATACAAAGTGATAAAATACATAAATGATTTTTTCCACGCCCTGGCTTTCAAATAGTGGCATAATCCTTACATTTTGGGGATTATAGTTTGCCGTATGTATTTTTGTTTACTTGTTTGCATATTGCAAATAAATTAAAAACATATTGATTGCTTCTAGAGATAAAGCTTTTATGAAAAGCTGTTTTATGATGAAAGCCCCAAGGTAGTCTGTTGAAATTTGATTAGACTTTTTTGTAAAAATAAAAGCTGTACAAGTTTGTTAATTCATTAGAATAGTTGTATTTTAATCTATTTTTAGTATTCTGCAAGGGAATAAACTTTTCTGCAAAGTTTTTTGGTGAAAGCACAGAGATCTTAAAATTAGATTACAAATACTTGTAAAAGTGAAAGCTTTTTTAAATGTAAAATATGATGCATCTCTGTAGATTGCAAAATAATTATTTTTAAAAATTTCATATGATATCCTATATTTTTCCTTGTGCTGCAAGGAATAACAACATATATTAAAAGTGTTTTCATGAGCCAAACCGACAAATTTGTTACTTAAATTCGATTAGAGTTTTTTATATAAGTGAAAGCTTCTAGAAGTCATTGAATAATTGAGTTTTTTTAGGTTTATTATGACAAACCGAATATACCAAGGGCAAGGACATCATGACATGCCTTGAACTGTGAGTATTAAAAATAGATGAAATAAATAGAAATAGATGATTTGTCATAATATTTAGTAAATGGGTTTCCTGATTTGGAAAACAGGTTCAAAGACCAAAAAACCAATTTACATCTATATTTGATGTGATATAGCTTATGGAACCCTACATGATAAAGGTCAGATCGACATTTACTTTAGATCATTAAACTTGGGCAAAAAAATCAGCCTTACTCATAATCAAACAAAAATATACACCAAATTCTTATCAGAAGCAAAAAAAAACGCCATAATCTATTCACTATTACAAAGAAAACAATTTGGCGTGGATATAAACGACTAAATGACTTGGTTTTACTCAATATATTTTTTTAATTCTTATGACATTTAGAACAATATAACAATAAATCTTATAATATATAAAAATACCTACACTCAAAAACCACATTTTACTTTATATACCTAGATGTAAATGTTTCAAATATTATTCCTGGAGATTTGCCCTTATTTTTAATAATATTTTAATATCCTTATACAATCCTTTGAGGAAAAAAAATATGATGCAAGTTTTAAAATTGAGTTATGTGTGTGGTTTCATTTTTATTCTACTTATAAAAAATAATTATTCAGCTAAAATTAATTTTAAGAAATATCTAATAGTATTAAATAGTAATAAAACATTTATAATATGATAATTAATAACGATAAAAACATGATAAAGACTAAGACACTTCAAAAAGCATAGAAGTAAAGTTGTTCCTTCTGTAAAAAAATAATTTATTCGAAAATGTAGTAGAATAATGACAAAATAATTTTGATAAATGGTATCATGATCATAACGGCAACAGGGTTCTTCGACCCCAGTAAGGAGCCCCTTAAGCTTACCTTTTAGATGATAGCAGACCAGCAGTTGATTTCGAGAGTCATCACTAGGAACACGTCGATCACAGGTGGTCACAAAAAATGAAAGACAGGGTGGAAAGAAGGTACAAATGTATGTATTTAAAAGAGAGAGAGATGAATTTCTCCCCTTGAGATGGAGAGAGGACGTCAGACGGAGAGACTTGATGATGATATTCTCCTCAACTGATCTAGGATCACAATGTGTTTTTTTTTTCGCGGGAAATGGAAGAAAAGAAGGGGGAAAAGAGGAGAGGGAAGGAGCACGCATCTCTGACTTAAAGGATGCCTCCAAAACAGAAGAAGGGGGAAAATGAGTGAACAACCTTCGTATAATAAATCAACCCGACATACAAATAAGAGATACATTTTTAGAAAGCAGGCAACACTTGAACGGTGTAAATCAAATCAAAAATTGAAGAATATATCTATTTATTCAAGAATTGAATTACTATGATATATGACTCTTCAAAAAGGGGTTGTAAGGATCTGCATAAATCAAAGAGGCCCCACATAATTGGGTATATATCTAAAGGTAGATAGATACATAAGTCGATTTCTCAATGTTTGTATTCAGGGAATATCCAACGTTGATCCTAATTTTATTATATAGGAAGAAATGTATAGTTGGTTTAGTGCTTTTTAGACATAGGTTGCATGATTCAGATTACCAAATATAAATCCAAATGTCAGAATGTGAAATCATGTTCCTTTGAAATCGAAGTGATGACGTCAGAGCCTCATCTGCCAAAGCCTAGTCGAACGTTGTTTAGAATGTTAATCAGACAGATTTTGATATTAATGGCCACAAAATTAAAATAAATATAACGAAAAAAATTTCAAATCCTTTTTTGTTGGGTATTTATAGTAATTATATATTATGAATGATACAAACAATATTTTTTGAACACTACTATTCTTAAAATTATAACTTAATTCAATAGAATTATAAAGCAATCCCAAAACACACTGAGTTAAAAAAAAGGCTTTCTTCAAGGGCTGGATACAACGTTGAGAAGAAGTTCTGTAAAACCTCATCAATTTGAGATTTTTTCAATAAATACTTTTATATTAAAAAAAGTAGATATATTACTTACTTATATAATATATAAGAATAACATTAGAGTTTAAAATAATATCATTTATGTTAAATAGCACATACTATATTCATGGTTCTATATTAAAACATTTCTAAAAACACTCATTTCACTATAGAGTTAACAATCAATGTTATTTTAATTGAAGTAATAATAATTTAATTTATAGCAAGCGGTGATAAATTTTTCCGAGCAAAAGTTATAAAATTGTTGTCAGTATACCTTTTTAAATCATTGTTTAAAATTGGATATATAAATTGTATCTGTCCATTGGAATCGGATTATTTGAATTCATATTTATCATTATTCCATAGTTAGTTATATATTATAGGTTTTTTATATTACTAACATACATTTGGCATTTATAGAGGTTCCTGTTAAACCAAAAGGGTCGTATATTGGAACTTCTTTTTACATATGTATAGGTAAATCAATATATTGTTTTGGATCTTTTAATATTTTAAAGCAAAGATCCATAAAGATTAAATAATTTGTATTTGAAGACATTTATGTTACTCATTAGGAATGAAATATTTTATACAAAAAACTAATTGTTACTTCTTTATTGTATGATCGATTCATATTCCTACATAATATGTATCTAGTTGGCGTGATAAAATATTAAAACAAATAATATCAATAAGATAACTACAATTTCTTCAATACTGAGGTAAAAATGAGATTTTTAGTTGCATGCTTTTTGCCTTTACGTGAAAGCTTTTTCTTTAAAAATTCTGAAAAATATTAATAGGTAAATTAGTTTTATCAAATTTTAATGATTGTACAACTAATTTAACGTTTGTATGCTAAGCTTTTTTGCTAAATCATTGTAAATTATTATTTTATATATTTGAGGAGCTTATTTTTATTTTGATGGTATTAATATAAATATAAGTACTGTACAGGAATAAAGTACAAAATAGTGTAACTACAATAGTTAATTCAAAGCATCCATACATGCGTTTCAACTAACCGCGTGGATTTACAATATTATTATTTATATTATTCTGCACATTTCCACAATTAATCAGGTGACGATTCTTTTTAGATTAAGAAATGTAGAACATTCAAATTAATCCAGGAATTCCACACACTTTCCTTTTACTTTTTATTCCATTTTATCTCTTTGTGATTTTTTCATTAACAAAGCCAATTTGATTTTTTTTTAGTGCACACTCAAACCCTAAGTGATTTCTTGTTGTTGAAAAAGGGAGTGCGATAGCCGTGTGCGTTAAGGTGTGTTCAACTCCCAATGTTGGGGGCGCAGGTTTGAATCCTAAGAGGGGATGGCCATTTTTGGTCTACCTCAGTGATAAGATCCTAGGTTCGAGTGACTAATTTTAATGCTGTAATGTTTATATATATCCTGTCGGATACAATTCCATCGACCCATATAGTCCCCAAAAAAATCCCATTATTTTCTAATATTTTACCTTGTTAAAGTGGGCGATATGTTATTTTATTGTCATAAATGCTTTTGTAGCGGTTGAGTGTGCAAAAATATAAATAAAAGCATTATTATACTTCCCTCGCGTAATAAACTAAATGGCTCCATCTACATATTTGCCTAATGAGTGCATGAATTTGCATACCGCTCAAAATTTAATAGTTTTGCATTGCATGAAGATAAAAAAAGAGAGGATTCCAGCATGTGTGAGTAAAATACGTAAATTGATATCAATAAAAGTAATTTGTGATAATTTGTGCTCTAATAAAAATAAGAGCAACAATGCTGGCAGTTATGCTGTATCGATATATATTAAGTTCATTTCAATATACCTATAATATAATCTAGCCAACCATGGGCTACTAAAGACGATAGTATATATATATATAATGTAAGAAAAAAAATATGGCATGCTCTCTACTTCTGTAAAAGCTTAGTAAAAACAGATAATATTAGCTAGCTTGACCTTTGGCAATGTTTAAGCCCTATTGAGTTCTATGGAGGAACTCCAGTTCGTTGCCAGGACTATTGACAGCTATGAGTGAGTGTATGTGGCAGGTCTTTGGAGGTCAGACGCTATGTCACAATGTGGCTTTTCCTCGAGGATAACCAAAAGGTTTGGGTATCGTTAACGAACTTCCATGATCAGAGTATAGATTACAAATACACGAATATACCTATTCATGTATTATTATATAATCAGACGTTAAAAAGAGCGTTGACAACTGTAAAAATTGTATTTATTTGGTGCGTTTGCATACTGTAGAGCATCTTTACTTATGAGGGAAGGATAACAAACGAGGACTTTTTTCTCAGTCATGATTGGTGATAAGAAAAGGAGAGTGAATTATTAAAAAGAAGTTGGCATTGGACGAAAAGTTGCACTTCTTCGTGTCAGGGTGGACATCCATTAGAGAGACGACTTCATCCTTAGAAATAATAACTATATTGTTAATGGACCTACATGACTATAGACCATTCCAATAGGGCCTATTAATATTCATTGTAATGAAACAATTGCTAAGTCATCAGGGAAATAATGAAGGTTAGCTGTGTTTCATCATATCATACGATAAATACATCACTTCTGACAATAAGATGTAGAATAAGAGAGAAAACTGAGTTACCAACTGAAAACGTTGTATCAAATAGTGATTTTGGAAGAACATTAATAGTAAACTTCCTATTATATCAGCAGTCACTACGTCAAAACAAATTCTTTTGACATTATTATATCTTCCCTCGAGCACAATATGTTATGAGTAAAATCATTTGGAGACAAACAACGTGGTTCTAAGGCAGACTTTTACATTAAAATCCTTTCCTTTATTTCCTATGTCTTTATTAGAAACAAAGAACTAACCTAAATACTCTGACGCTAGTATCATTATGATTCTTCTCTCTATGGTTTTAAAGGGGGAAGAAGGCTTTTTGATCTTTAAATCCGGAGCAACAGAGGGTTTTCGTCCCTCTTCTCAATCTTCTCTCTCTCTCTCTTATCTCAAACAATGGAATCATATATTCATTAATTAAAAAGAGAATAATAACTTTTTGGTTACAAAAAGAAAAAAGAAAAAAAACTTGGGTGCATATAAGAGGAGGAATATTGAGGTTATTTCTAAGCTAGAGAGTGAAAAAGAAACTATCCACTTGAAGCTACTTATTATTTAGTGTAATCTCTTTGAGTTTATAGTAGTATTGTGTAAGGTCCCAACAATTATCTTTTCTTATTAAGGACTGATATGTACTTCTTGTGTCTTATCTAAATGGTATCTAAGTCAACGGAAAGAATGTATGTAGAAGAAGGCTAATAAGAAGACAGAGATAAGGACTTAAGGTTGGGGGATACAAAGCATCTCTTGCTTGGGGTTAGGGCATAGAGATAAATATATATTGAGCTGATTCCCTTTAATAGCAAAGTAACATCGTTCAGCTGTCGTCTGTGCACAATATAAACAAAGTAAGGACTGTGATACAAGTCTGCCCATGACCAGCGATAGAGCTATTTTCACAGGAACAAATT
>CP045893.1:24730673-24752184 GCA_013387185.1 Caligus rogercresseyi | reverse complement strand
TATATATATCAACTGAGGGTTGTTTAAAAAAAGAAACATGGATTTAATTATAGTAACTCATCATCTTTAAATCGTTGCAAAGTTATAGAATAGGCATAATAAGGTTCTGATTTATAGTGACAACAAATAACTAGTCAGCTCCTTAAAATTCCAATAATTGACTGAATTGTTTTACTGGAATATATAGGAATAACGTAACTTATGGAGTACAGGACCAACATATTGATACCGAATTGTATCCTACTTACTTCATAAATATTAATAAGCATAAATAAACGTCCTAAAGTACGTATTATTTTCACCTAACATAGGTGGAAAATAATAAATTTCAACATATATAACCTATTGAAGTTTTAAAAATACTGAGGTTTTCTTTTTGTTTATTTATGAATGACAAGGATACTTTTTTAGTTTCTATTATCCTTATTATTTTAGGGCGAATATTTTCTGATGCAAAACATTTCCCCTTTCTTCCATCTTTGGTTAAAATATAAATATCATCAAAGAAAAAAAAAGGAAAACACTCAACAAAGTTTCAATCTTCCAATGTGCAGTTTTCACTTTTATAATTTATCCTCCCCCAAACAAATCAACGTGATAATCACATATTATATATTTAAATTTTTGGTTATATCTATTAATAATTTGTATTCCCCCTTTAAAAAACACTAACTGTGTATATATGATGTCTCGGACGAATATGGCGGATATACATTCGTTCCAACCAAGTCAAGAAATCTACCGACCCCTCATAAGAAGGAACTCCTATGATTGTCGCAGCTTTAGATGCTTTTAGACTTGTGGAAGACATTAACCATAATATAAATGAGGGGCAAACATATAATAAGTTTGAATGAATACGAAGAGAGTAACAAAAAGACCAGATATTAATATAACAAATGAAAGAAAGAAACACTAGGTATAATTATATTTATAGGGAAAAGTTGTTTTACAAAATTACCAATATGAGCATGTAAATATCATTTTTATTCGTTGGTAAGACTGTTTTATTCATTCTTCCCTAGGGAATAGTCAGAGTTATGATCCATTTATCGACAGATATAAGCAAACAAAATAAATAAAGAATATTTTTCTTGAGCAGCTCCTTTATTCAATCGATACTAATAGATGGAAATGGAGAGTCCAATTCCAAGGATTCGTCATGAAGACATGGATATAGGCCACTGAGTAGGAATACTCAGTATTCTAAAGGCTAAATGTCGTATCTCTGAATGGATATCGACTCATCAACAGCATAAAGTGATGCTTTATTGTATAATGTCAATGGCTTTTATTATTCCATTTGATTATTTAGTAAATCAAAAAAAAACACATACTAATCTTATTAATTCACAAGGAAACTACAATTTATACACTTTTTCTTTCTTTTTCTACGACTTATGTTCAGAGTGATGATCCACTTATCGACAGATATAAGCAAACAAGATATGCATTCATTATTTTCCTGAATATGAGCTATTGTTTTGTTTAATTGATAAAATGAGGGATCTTGGACTCATCCATTCAAAGGATTCGCAAAGGAAATGAATGGAGGTCCATAAAAAATATACAATTCGTATTTTGAAAGGAATACCAACTGTTTTATTATTCACTCTCCCTTTCTTTCCACCATGGCGTGCCAAAAAGTAGCACCTTTTCACTATCCCCATTATGTACCTACCCAGTTCTTAGTCAATGAATGCTCGCATGTTCCTTTAGAGATATCGAAAGCGTTAAAGTAAAGTTGCGCATGCAAGGAAAAAGTAACCAAAAAAAATGGCCTAAATTTGGTTATTTTCTTTAACGTTAGATGTCGCTAGTCCATGAAATTACTTCAAAATCCTATTTAAAACCCGGTTTAAAGGGATTAAGTTTGATGATTTGAAATATATCACTTTTTTCAAGATAAAAAACGTATATAAATATAAATATAAAAGGACTTTGTTATTATTTTCAAAGAGCTCTAGCATCAAAGCGCCTCTACGGACTAAAGAAGAACTAAAATTTTGGCCAATTCCTTTTGGGAAAAACGGAAGAATTTTATGTTATGCATGCGCTACTTTACTTTAACGCTTTAGAGATATCAACACTGGAAGTAGAAATTTCACGTGATTAAAGGCAGAATCCAGCAGGCTTTTGAGTGATCATCAAAAAATGAAATATGATCAATTTAATTTCCATCAAAACAGATTAAAGATCTTATAAATTATAATGATTTACATACAAAAGATCATGCAACAAAATATATAAACTATTCGTTATTTATGTTATAGACTTCATTCACGAATAATTTATAGTCTAAAAATGTAAGATGAATAAACTCAATAGACTATTATGAGTAGCTTTCAATACCATACACAAATAAACATATCCTTTAGTCTATTTCTTGAGCAAAAAAACATCTTATTACTTGGACATAAAACCTATTATACTTAAGATGATATCTATATGGCTGTATACCATTTTTTAGGACTTGATAAAGACATGCGGGAAGGCTTTCCACCACCGCCAAGGAATTTAAATTATCTTTATTTTAAGATGCAATACTTATATCATTAAATTATATAAATCCATACGTGACTATGTGATTATACTGATCGGAAACAATTTTTAGAATTGGAGAAAGTATTTGCAAATGCTCTTGTGTAAGAAACGTGCTGTTGTATTTACTTTTTAAGTCATAAGCCCTTTGTAGATTTAAATTATATTATATATATGTCACTTAGCAAGACAATTTTTAGTATGGTAATAATAATAGTATTTTACTATATTTTAGTATATAAACAAATATGATACATATTAAATATTATATTCAAAACCATTTCCTTAATATGATTATGTATAATAAATAAATAATACATTAAATAAGCTTATATTATAAAAATATTAGACTCTTATATAAACTAATTATACATGGCAGAACTATAACATATTACTACTTAGAATCATTGATTTTTTATAAGGTGAGAGACATAATGTCTAAGATAATAAATTCTCTGCTAAGTAATTGTTTTGATCTCAATTGTTAGTAAACAAAAAAAAATTGTCTTACTATGTATTTTAACTTTTATATAAGAACTGAAATACAGGAAAAAAAGGTAAACGATCTATAGATTGAATGCATATCCAATATATTAAGAGTTATGTTGATTCTACGTATCTGCCTCATATAAAGGATTATCATATTTTGGTAGCGAAACTGAGGTTTATTAGAGTGTAGAGGATATCAATGGAGCTCAGACATTTGAAGTATAGTAAATGTTATTGTATTTAGTTTAATTTATTTCATAAAAAATACTTTCCATATTTAAATCAACTATTATCAGGATTTTTTTAGTAATTTACCCACCACATCCGTTGGCCCAAATTACTTCAAGCCAAAATAGCTTTAGTTGGTCCACAAAGACTAGATTTGTCATGTGATGAATGATAATAATTGAAGCAAGTCCAAGGATCTTCATTCTAAAAGAGAAAATACAACTGTTATATGGGAAGAATTAGTAGCTTTCTTAATGCAAATATAAACAACTCAGCATTCCTTGTGCACTCCTGACATGATATGCACCTTCATAAATGACGTATGTGAAAAATAAAGAATAGAAACTTATCTCTTCATTTTAAGAGGTTTTTCATTTTAACCTGAGGAGCAAGCACGCAATATGTATCATTGTTTTCATGATCCATAGACTGCAGTACAGTAAGGGTAACAATATAAACAACTGGGTATTACATTGTTTATTATTTTTTTTGTCATTGGACAGAACACCAGTGTGCGCCTGAAATAAAAATAGATAAAGATAATTTACAATTCATTAGGACACAAACGGTCGTCTCTTTCTCTCGAATTTGATTGGTTTTAAAAGAAAACAAGAGTGATTAATATTTTTAATATTATGCAATAAAGTATAACTTCACTTGCAGCTGCAGCTGAGATGTGGACATCGGCAATCAGAGATAAGAATATCAAGCTTAAGAACGCACATAGACAATAACGCATGGCCCTACATCTATGACGTCATTGTCGAATCCTTTGAATGACCTCCTCCTATTCCACACCTATTAATATCAATGAAATTAAGCAATTGATCAAACTCAGACAAGGATACATGGAAACTCACTCTGACGAGTACCGTCTGTTACCGTCTGATGAAATTATGTTTATAATAAGTTTACCAAATCGCTCATAATATTATTCCTAAACATTTGACTCCTGGCATGATAGGAGACTAGCGTTGGTTTATTATGAAGGTCGTTACGGTCATGTTTTATGGGAACATTTTTTATATTATGAAATAATTTGATAGAAGCATTAGCACTTAGGTTTATTTTTTACGTCCAGTGACGAACTCCGTAGTGTCCAAAAAAACCTGAAGAACACTCCTTGGACTATAAAACATGATACATGCCAATTTTATACTAAATATAGGTATACAGAAGTTTGACCCTGCATAGAGGGCAAATAGACAAACAGATATAATGGATCGCATTCATTGACTTTGTGTTCGTAAGCCTCAAGATAACCCAAAGGCAAGGATCTGTACTATGAACTTTTGAGACTTCAAATTGAGAAGGATCTTTCCTTAAATCTATGAGGGTCAAGGAGCTTTACAACACTTTTTTGTTGTTGTCCATACATAGTAATGATGAATGAATAGAATATGAGTACATATTATTCACAGGGAAGGAGAGGAGGGATCTTATCCTCCCAGTATGTTAAGACACACAATAGAAGCGCCCGGGTAACTCAAGCAATATTTCAACTCATTCTTTAGGAAGTCGCTTACTATTCTTAGCAGAATTAGGATTTTTTTTATTATTTTCAGAGTGTCATAGACTAAAAGAAACTACTGTGGCATACATTATATGTGCATATATGTTTTGGAAGAAGAAACGATGTTGATATTCATCAAGGAATATTGAAAAACAAATTATGGCCATACTGTCAAGAGAGCTTGCCGGTGGTTTTAAATGACGTCACGCCGGCAAGGGGGAAGAAATACATTTAGTAATGTATTTTTTTTCAAGCTTAAGTTATCAAAAATGATTGCTACAATATACTTTTTGATGAAGTAAAAAAGTAATAAGATGAAAGAAATATGTACTTATTCAAGAAATAAAGATTGTGGTATATTTCTATATACATTGGTATAATACTAAAAACTATAGCTTTAGCTTTTATTTTCTTTCTGGAGTTATGAGGAAAACTTTAATGATAAATACATTTGTTTATTCCTGGCACCAATAGAATATGATTAATAGTAAAAGGAAAAGGGTTTGTGACTGACAAATTTATTGTGCTCCAGAAATGTCTTTATTGTCGATTGTATTTTCTCTTTCTAAACAATATCACTAAAACCGTAAACCATTTTTTTAATAACTTTATTTATTCAGAGAAATTACACATAATATAATGTATAAATAACATTGTAGTTTAAAATTAGTTCTCTAAATATAAAAGTAATTCATCAATATTAAAACACAACAATACATCAGACAATATCAATAATTATAAAATGTTAGTTCAATTAAAATAAAAGTAGCAAAACATAGTAAAATAAATATGGTACAATAAGATTCGTTAATTCCCAGGATAAATCACTTCCGCAGAAGGGGTAAATTATACTCTTTTTTTAATCTTTTGAACTTTTTGTTAACCTTAATTAAGTTTTTTAAGACATTAAGATATTGCTTGGAGCACGACGGATAAAATCTGACTAAATTGCCTGCATACACCCAAGAGGAACAATTTACATCCGGGATCTTAATAGATAAGGCTGAGTACCTAGCTGCAGTGGAGATCAAAATAGCTTTGAATTTTCTTATTTTTTATAATCTTCAGAACTACTTATAATGCCTGATAAAGTTTAAAATAAATAAATGTACATATATCATTAATATAAAAAGCATAAATAAATTGGAAAATAAAATAAGATAGTGGCATAACGAAACAACTGTATATTGTCATGATTTAATTAACAAATTAAAATGTTTTGAACACCTTATTGCCGCTCGCCTTGCTTCCAGGAGAGTGTTACCTGTCTCACTCCACAGATAACTCCATGTTCTCACCATGTTGACCGTAGAAGTGCAACCCATAGAATTAGGTCTCCTGAGATCATTCGTCCCCCAGCTCTTGTACTAGAGTTCGAGGTGCAGGGGGCATCGCTAAGAGGGGAAACTGGAAGGTTGGCCGCCTTCCAAACAGCCATCTCTGACTGCCGAAAAACAATCTCGCTTATTGTTTGGATTCCTGCTCTGTCGAGGAGGTCAGCTGTGCTTATTCAAGGAGGACACAAGCAAGATCGTTAATTTTCACTTTGGAAGACTAAAGCTTCCACTTCAGGAATAAGTCAAAACCTTGTGTCCTGCAATAACTTAGTTTTAAAAAAATATTTTGGGCAGATATATATCGATAGAAAAGAAATATAAGGATATTTTTAAACACAAGAATTTCCTCTTCGACCTGGGGAATCTTTGATGGATTCTAATCCACGGTTCCATTTCAGATTTCATCCGAACTTATTAAATTTTATTAGCTTTGCAACAATTGTGACTTTCTAAGCAGTAATACATTGACACTTTCCTAGATTGTCCTATACGAATAATTATCAAGTATTTTATTCAACTAACGTTTTTTGGACAAGAAAATATCACTGTCATCAAAGTTTCAATCTTGTTGAACTCCTCAGAAGAAAAAAAATCTTCTCATCTCATCACAAGCTATTGAATTTCCATTGCTAAGCATCAAATCATTAATAGCAAATAATTAACAGATAATTCCTAACTACAAATTGAAAACCTCATAGCTATAACGATAAGGGAAAGCAGCTTCTTACACAGTTCTGTCTATTAAATTCATAATACCACTGCATCTTCTTGGACCTCGGCTTGAGACATAATAAGCTTGACTCCCTCCATTTCACTTCAATATCTTAGGCTCATATAGTCAACCATAAAAAACACCTTCATTTTACTCAGAATAGAAAGTTATTTTTTTTTTATAATGACATAATATATTCAGGGTTTTTTTAGACAGTATTTATGAATTATGAAAATTTTCATTTGTGTTTTATTTAAACTTAAAAGTCTTTTTTATATATTCTTGTCTAGGCATTGAATATTGTATTTTTACACAATATTTTAAAGTCAATAGCTATATGTTTTAACTCTGAACCAAAAAACGAACTCAAACATAATGTTAGATAATATTTTACAGCAGTCCTTTTCTCAACTCTTGGTGAAACTTTATGTAAAAATATCCATTTATTACTCTATATATAAAGACGATTTTCCCATAATATCATCAATCCTTTTGCACGTTCATTCACCCCGCCCCCCCCAATTCAAAATGGAGGAATATGACGTCACATTGTACCCCTCATTCTCACCACCCCACACCTTTATCCTGATTGATATCCTCCCTCCCCTTACCACTTTATCCTTATTCTGGTCTTATCAATGAATGAATTTTCACTCTATATATAAATGAATAACTATTATTATTTTGAAATAAATGAACCACAGTTACTGATGATGATTGCTTTGAGGATGATTAGTTTTATTATTATTATATTCGAACAATGAGAAACCACCAAATGGTTGTTGAATGCCTCACAATGAAAGGGAATCTACCTTTCAAAAGAAAATCTCCTTTGCTCTTTTAGACTGAATGAAACCTATGAATCCTTATCGGCCTACAAGTCACTACCACTAAATGGGATGCCCCTCTATTAAAATTCATTGGGTCAATCTTTATGGCGAGTCATAAAGCTGAAAACGAACTGGTAAGTGAAATGGCTCTGCAGGCACTCTTTTATTTATATATTGGCTCTCTCTCTTTTTATTATGCCCTCCATATCAACATAATTGAAAGTCCATTAATTGCGGTGGGCAGTATGGAGAAAGAGAGTTATGCATTTATATTTTCAATAGGCATCCTTTTTTACAACAAAGAGAGCTGTAAGGACAAGACACAGATACTCACAGCCTTTATGAAAAAGGCATTTACTACTCACAAGTAACTCAGTCTTACTCAGATCAAAGTATGTTGAAAAACAAGTTATGTTCATTTTGCAAAGAGAGTTGACTTCTCGCTTGCCGGTAGTTTTTGATGACGTCACACGGGCAAGCGGGAAGAATAACATTTTGCTATGTGTTTGCTGCATCAATTTTTTTGTACTCAGGTACGAATTTATTTATACCAGACTTGTTGATTTGTCGTTCATTTGTAATTGTTCGTCAAAAAATTGACGAACGACAACAAAAATTCCTATCGTTCATTTTTGGCGCCAAAAAAAGACAAAGATTTTTATTTTTCATGCGAAAAAGTTCCTTTCCAAAAAAACGTCATCTCTTTTTTCAGAATGACGAGAAAAAAATTCCTTTCTCAAAAACGTCGTAAATTTTTTTCAGAATGACGAACCGACAAACGAACGATAACTTTTGGTGAACGACAAACGAAAGGCAATTTTTCACGAACGTCAACAAGTCTGATTTTACTATTCATTCATATATATCAACAAAAAAAAACTCACAGCAAACTTAAAAAACACTTTTCATCCATGTATTTATAATACTTGTAAAATCTTTGGAGAGGGCACCCTGTTACATCTGAGCTTATAAAATGAATTTTAGTTGCTAAGGAATTATTTTTTTTCTTGATGTGGACCAACATAAAGGAATAAAAATTCTCCTAAAGGTAATATTAGATTACCATTCCCATAAAACAAATTTACCAAATGTTCTAGTATTCTGACCATCTGTCTGCAGTCCATTATAAAGTGTCTGAATGCTTCCCTCGCATTTTTAATGATGTCACTTGGGCAAGCGGGAAGAATAATATTTGAAATGTGTTACAAAATTTATAGCTGCAATAGACTTTTTGATGACGTGAAATAATCATAACAAGATTACTGACGCTTCACTATACATGAAAATACATACATACCTGGGATTTATAGGCTTTAACTGAGACAATCATTATGTAGAAGAGCAGCAGAAGTGGTGACAAGCTTTGTCTAGATGATTACATTTATTATGTCAAGAAGGGAACAACCTGCAAAATTAGATCCGGTGGCATATAACCTGTGGCCTGATAATAATTCCTAGGCCAATCATATTTAACTGTTAAATACCAATAAGCTATTACGTGAGCATATCTGTTATATGTTTGTGATAAAGAAAAATATTTAATATTGTGAGCATTGTTGGTGGACTTTAATAAAGCCTTCGATTCCATTTCCCACAAGTTCATATTCAGCTCACTCCTCAGATACGGATTTCCCATGGGCTTTATAAACATGGTCGGTACAATCCTAAGAGACTCATTTTCGTGGGTGGCATCGAATGGACGAAGACTTTCATTTGAGATTACGCAAAGTTGTAAACAAGGAGACCCCATTTTACCATCCTCTTCTTATTGGTAGTCAACAATCTCTTTCACTTAATTAGCCAATCTGCTCCTCCCAGACTTACGCAAATGTACGCTGACGATCTTTCAGTTTTCTATGAAGGCACATGCGAAGAAATATCATCGTCTATAAAATGACATTTAAAGTTTTAAACAATTATGCAACCCATTCTGGTCTCGTCATGAACGAAACAAAGACAGAAGTTATCACCTCTATACAGTCTTCGCTTGTGGAATCGTTTCCTTCCTTAAAGTACTCTTCCTCAGCCATCCTTCTTGGCATAACAATCTCGAAAAACGGCTCTGAAACCGCGACTAAGTGCAATTAAAAAATATTATAGATTCCGTCCGTAGTTCAACGGCATATTACGACAGTCAGTGCTGGGATATTTTGGACAAAATCAACATTTGGAATGGGATCGTAGTTCCCAGGATTGTACATTTACTGAGGTATACTCCATTCACGAGCACCACTAAGACCCAATTGCAAGAACTGCAACAAAAGTTCATTTTGGGAGGTAAGAGAGCATATGTCTCAAGCAACCGTATGATGGCTCTAACATCTCAGTGGGGTTTAGGGCTGAAACCAATCGAATCTGTCTGGATGACCCTAAACTTTTCTTGGTTTTTGAGACTCCGCAGAAGTGAAGATTTATAGGCAATATTCCTAAAAGAAAAATTTTAAGTTTGAGAACAGAATTTTCATGGGCCCTCAAGAGTTTTTAAAGACTCTTTGTCGTTCTGGATATTACTGGGAGGCCATGGCCTCTTCTTGGAAGAAAACAGTAAATACCGCTCTCACCCTTTTAGGAGATCATGAACCAGAGGCACGGGAAGACATTTTTGGCAGGAGGTGCTGTTGGTGGGGGACGAACTTTTGAATGGGGTCTGGGGGCCCTCCCCCAGAAATGTCCGCCACGAGGGGTGCTGCCGCACCTTCCGCACCCCCAGTTCCCGCGCCACTGTCATGAACCCTGTAATTTCAACAGCAGTTAAACACAAGGGACGAATTCTTAGTATCCCATCAGTTAATATATGTGGGACAAGTTATCAGAGATGAAACAGGAAATAATCCAAACACGTTCCTACAAGTAAAAAGGATAAGGAAGACTACAAAAAAAGCATTCTACAAACTCATGGATCCCCCCACCCCCTTTAACATTGCAATCGAATGCTTACATCTTTCCGAAATTCAAAAAACCCATCAGAAGAGCCTTGTCAAAGATCACTCGGAGCTCCTTGTTCGCAATCGTTTTTTGTGTTTGGAATGTACCCCGATGGAGGACGTTCTCGGAGGTTCCAGAACCCTTTTAGAAATCCTCTTTTGAGCTCGGCGGAGAAGTGGTTTCGCTATAGGATGGCGACCTCGTCGCTTTTTCTTAACAAATCCATGGCGAATATAGACGAAAGAAAATGCACATTTTGTTGCCAGAGTCTAGAAACTTCTAGACACCTTTTCTTAGACTGTGACAGAATAGCCCCTCTAGTGAAGTTGACTACAGATCGCATCAAGGACGTATTTGGAGAAAACCTCAGAGTTGATGAATGGTTCGTTCTTACTTCACCACAACGGAAACATCAGTTCCAGATGGAAGAAGCTGTCTGCAAGGCTTTATATAGTTCATATGCAGCACGCACAAAGAAAAAAGGGGTTCCTTTGGGCCTGGACAACTTTTGGACAAGATTTTTAATATCCAACAGGGACTGGACAAGGGTTGGAGTGGAAAAGCGGTTCATAGCGATGGAAACCCTCCTTCTGGTTTGCTATGAAGGGTTAGAGACATTACGTTAGATAGATCTCTACAATGGTATTGGAAACCTCATATCCTGAGTATTATTTGAGACCAAACGTAAACATCCTCTTTTTCATGGTGAAAGAATATGAAAGAATTCACTTATTTGCAATAAATGAATATTCAAATTGTCTAGAATTGTCTTCTGAGTTTCCGACCTTCTTGTATTTTTGAAAGACAGAATTAGCATGTGATTTAATACACATTTTACAAGAATTTTTCTTTGTTTTTGACATGGAATTAATTATGCATTCAATGGAATTATTGTTGCCAAGTTTCCACTCTGTGAGGCTTCTGCTTTTGACAACTTATTGCTCTAAAATACAAAGTATAAATTAAAGTAAAAGGGATTCAAAAACTTTGTTTGCGTACAGAGAGGAATTCCAAAGAAACGATTTTAAAAAGCAAGGAGTTGGGTAATTATTGCTCATGGGAGATAATTTTGTTTCAACAATAACGTTCAAAATCAAAATGAAATATAAAATGGTTTTAAGGGTGCCAAAGTCAATAATCCAACAGGGTATTTGGATTTTTGAACTTATATCGTTTATTGTTTCTCATTTTCGGAACAGGCGATAGGTGTTGAATGATAACTTTTAGAACTTTGCAATAAGCAATAAACAGTTTGATTTTAGCGATAATTGTCGCCTATCGATCGCTTTATCAAAAGAAAGAAAAATATGAAGTAAGGAAAAACGTTTCAGCTATTGATAGTCCAGACTCTTCTACTCTAAGGCACTGGTTTCATCGAAAATGAAACGTCAGTAATCTTAATATTATTATTATTATTTGTGACGGTCAAATATTTATAGCAGTAGCAAGGTAAGTTAAAAGTAGTAGTAATAGATTTTCGATGACGTAGGTGGGGGCAAAATATTAATAAATGTTATTCCTCCCACTTGCCGTCTAAGGTTAGCATAATTTTGCTTCATTAATTTAGTTCAGAGATCTGGAAGGGATGGAAGGCTGGAAAGAAAGAAAAGGTTTTGAGAGAACTATGGGGCTTGAGTCCAAATCACTGGTAAGTAAATAACATTATTCTTAAGATATTGAGATAACAATAAGATGCTTCTTAGAAACTCAGGCAAAGGTATATTTTTCAGTTGGTGATAAATCCTTTTTTTCTGAGTCTGACAGTCACAACCATAGAGATATAAAGATATAGATAGCTTAATCCCTTCATTAGCAGAGAAACATCATCGTTCAGCTGTATTCTGTGCCCAATATAAACAAAGTAATTTGTACTACGTCATCGTAAATTGATAATAGAGATAGAAAGATTTGTTTATATTGGGCACAATGACGTATTTCTCTAAATAATGCCTTACTTATAGACAAATGATAATTTTAAATAGACAATTGTAATGACATATTTCCTCAGTTTTTTTTTCTTCATATTTTGGCTTTTGAACCGAAAGGTTGCGTGTTAGACTACAGGAAAAACTCCGTATATATAATGTATCATTCATTGGAGGATTATATCGCTTTATATTTTAAGGCTCATGCCTTATTTTGTAACTTGAAATATTTTCACTTAAAAAGTGAACGTGTATCTACATACATGTTCTTTATCAAGAATATCCATATTTTTTTAAAGTTACTTAATAACTTATGAAAACTAGAAAAGAAATAAAAGGCTTTGAACACAACAGAAGATTATAAATTGTTTATCATTTTTTTAAATATATTTAAAATTGTGCAATTACGCAAAATCATTGAAAACGTGGAAAATGTCAGAATTAAAACATTAAAAGCTGAAGAATGATCCAGTGGACCCGGAGGAAATAAGAGCCGCTCTAATATCTTCTGCTGCTCGTTATTCGTCCTTCTCTTTGAAGATTCCTAACACTTCTGGTGCTGGATGGCAATATGGGGCGGATTTATTTAAGTTCTACCCCAAAGTTTCGGCGAAGTATTTTACAATGTTAGAAAATATAATTAAACATTATGAAACTTATAAAAGAATTTAATTTATTTGTATATTTTTTTTTTTTAACGTTTGTGTGCGTTTGAGTTTTAAATGTGTGTTGCTTTGATGTTTCGGTATTATTTTTGAATATTTTGTTGTTAAATTTTATGTTTTAAAAGGTGACTCAGGTGAGGAATAATTTTAAACTATAATTTTTATTGATGTTGTACACATAATTCCTTCCCCTAAGTAACTTATATCTTAAAATATTTTTAGCCTCAATAAATTAAAAAAAACCTGAGAAATGTCCATATTCTAGCGACAAATGATTGAAATTACTTTCGCTATGCTGTTTTAAAAAGCAATATCGACAATAGCGGCTTGATATTTCCTCTATGATACCGATTTATTGTTTTTTTGTAAAAACAACCGCAAACTACCATCAATTACATGATTGTAGTTGATTGATATTGGTTGAAAGGAACGTGAGTACTAATATTTACGAAGAATCTTGATATAAAGAAAATCAATTCCATCCAGAAAGGAAATATATACAACTTTGAGTGAATTACAGTTCTGTTCATAGATCAAAAGCATTGAAATATTGGAAAAAAATGAATAATAAAATAAAAAGGATTTGATGTTATGTTGTATGCATCTATTATCGTGACGTCAGAGATTAAGTTCATTATTATTGGCCTTTCTCCTCTTATGGCAAATGATGTGACCCACAATTAACCAATTATTCAATCTAGGGATAAAAGATTCTTTCTTCTAAGTCGGATGAATAGACCGAAACAAAATCCTACATCACCCCTGACGTCACAGTAAACTGAGATATACAGTTTTATTATTCAAACAATGTAAATATGTAATAGGAAGTAATTCTATTTTCAGAGATGATGCAACTATAAAAAGGCGTTCTGAATTCATTTTAATATAGAATACAATTCCAATATTCATTATTCAGCTCCATGAAAAGAGATTCCTTCATTAGTTACTTTGTGCCTTCATAGAGAAAGGCCCACGGCCAGAAGAGTTTGCTTTATTATTGCAGGCGTGTAAGTGCGCAATATTTGCAGCTGTTGTGTGATTTCGTCTGGAAAAAACAAAACTCTCTAAGGTGAAGGGAGTAGAAAAATATTAATCAAATCAAGGAGGTACGTTAGTGGCTTAAGGTTTGTCATTGTTATTGAATAAATATTGGCATAATAAAATTTATATCATATGAAGTGAAATCTTCTTTAAGTAACAAAAAGAAATGAGAGATTATATAAAACCGACATTAATGTAATTACTTCCTAGGGAATTTTTCATCTATAAACACATACACCCACTAAAACGACGAAATAGATACATAATATGCAGGCTTGTGAGCGTTCAGCTTTTTTTGTGTTCAGCGTTCCGTTCAGCGTTCAAAAAAAAATAGCGTTCCTTTCAGCGTTCCGTTCAATGTTTTTGCGTTCAGCGTTCCGTTAGCGTCAGCGTTCAAATATTTAAAAAAGTGACGACGTTTTTTTTAGAAAAGAATCTCCAGAAAAAGTGATGACGTTTTTTTTAGAAAAGAATCTCCAGAAAAAGTGATGACTTTTTTTTTTTAGAAAATATTTCCAAAGTAATACGGAGTGATGACGTTTTTTTAGAAAAGAATTTCCAAAAAAAAGTGATGACGTTTTTTCCGAAATAAGCCCAAGAAATGTTTGGAAAAATTGAACGCTGAACGTTGAACGCAAAACTCTTTTTTTGCGTTCAACGTTCAGCGTTAAAAAAAATTGCGTTCCGTTCATTGAACGTGCGTTCAGCTGAACGCAGTTCAATTTTGCGTTCCGTTCACAAGCCTGATAATATGTAACATGTTATAATTTTTCACAATATTTAAAAGGCTAAATTAGTCCAAAATATAAAGTTGTTTTTAAACAAAAATGTTCGTTGATGTTAGGTTAGACACAAGTTTCTTGAATGAAATTTCATTTTTATCTTAGTTTTAATATATTTTTTATCCACCCTGTACTTATTTTATTAAAACTGCCTTATTATTAATACGGCAGTTTTAATAAAATATTTACTAACAAAAAAATAACTTTTTAGTAGCCCTTAGTCAAGGAGAATATAAATCCTTGTCCTTAGTACAAGTCAAACGCCACTGACGTCATACATTGAATATTTGTAGCTGCAGCTCTTCAAGACATAAAGAAGAAAAAGAGAGAGAGAAGAAACCACAAATATGTCTTAGTGTTTATTATTGTATTTCGACTGACGTTATTCCTTGGACGGATGTGTTGAAATGATTGGAGGTCGAATGATGGGGCATTCTTCACCTTCCTTCTCTTCTTGGATGTTAGGAGTCCCTCCGCCTCTTTGAGATGTGTATCCTTGTGATGGTTTGAAGGATGCCCAGTTCTCGCCGTCGTGGATTGAAGCTTCTCCAGACTCCTCCTCCTCCCAGTATGACGTCCTCCTCCTCCTCCTTCGTACCCCTCCTCAACTCCCACGAGCTCCGAATCCGCTTCATCGTCCCCGAGGATGTTCCTGTGATCAAGTCTCTCTGTCGTCAATGGTTCCCCATCGAGTACCCCGACTCCTGGTTCCGGGACATCGCCACGCAGCAATACTTTTCCCTGGCGGCCGTCAAGGGATCAGAGATACTCGGAATACTCGTGGCGGAGATCAAGGACCCCTCCTCACTACTCAAGGAGGACAAAGACATTCTATCCACCCGCTTTCGACGGGACAAAATCGGGTACATCCTCTCACTGGCCGTGGATGAAAAGTATCGCAGAAAGGGGATTGCATCCTTTCTCCTTAACACTTGACGCGCTCTGTCCTCTCGGATGGCTCCGCAAAGGCCCTTTACCTACATGTACTCTCCACGAACATACAGGCCATCTCATTCTATGAGAAAAGAGGATTCAAAGCACACCTATTCCTGGTAAGAAAAAAGGAATCATGCCATGACATCAAATCCGGGTTATCACTCCATTAACTCACAAACAGGAGCTTCAATTTTAAAAATGAAAATAATGATCATTATATCATAACAAAGCTTAACTTTTTAATCGAACGTGATCATTAAAAATCCATAGCAACCACAAATAATAAGATACCTAACGTTTCACTTTACATGGCAACATGAATAAACGTACCCGGGTTTTTATATACTCGGTATCACCTCTTACCGATTCAATCCGATATAGAGTTTTTACCATTTTATGTAAGTTAAAAAAAATCTTTCTCAGAATCGTCATCCACAGAGGAACAATCCATTATATAATCCTGATAAATATGTTAACTTTTCAATATATTGTTACCGATGGACCTCAAATCATGCATGCATGGTATCGTTAGGAGAAATCCTCCACTAGGTAGTATGAACCTATTGAATATCAATTGATAGTCCCATCTCTGAAGATAAATAGAAGGTCCTTGTTTTAGTTCAATTATACATTTTAATTATATATAAGTTATCAAATCATTTATTATGATCCGTTGTAACATCATGTAGCTTTTTTTACTTAGTAATTTAAATGAATCATACACGTACAATTTCCTTTCATTCATTAACCTATGACCAGAATTGCGCAACTTAATTTTAATAAAACCAAAAAATGTTACCCTTAGAGTAACCAAAAAAAGTATACATATTAACAAGTTCCTAATTCTTTGTTTGTCTATTTGGTTCGATAGAATTGCATCCTTGTGGATTTAATTAAGCATACTAGCGCTAAAATTTATACATCTTTTCAATGAAGTTGACCATAATTGACCTTCCCCTCTCGAGTATCCAATTTGAGCCAACGAACTCGGTTGTAAATCTATGTAGCTTGTTTTATTTTGTAATAAAAATATTAGCAAGTACATACTCTTATTTATTTTAAATGTGTCAATAATTAGTTTGGCATTTTTCATTACTATTAAAAAAGAAAGGAGAAGATAGAAGCATACTGTTTTTTGGTTTCAGGTCAAAGGATACTTTATTTACTTGAAAGATTTAGTTATACAATAGAAAAATAATCATTAATATAAAAATATGCAGCAATGATCAATCTTCTGGGATATACACTATTTTACAATCGTCCTTGCGTAAAACGTACTATCGGATCCAATTAATGGGTCGATATCTATTAAGTACTGAAAATCGATTGGCAGCTCTTTGATGATAATTATTCTTATCATATCTTCACCCTTTCTCTTTTTTTCAGCCTTACTACTACGCCATCAAGGGCAAGCGGAAAGATGGCTTCACCTACGTCCTCTACATCAACGGAGGACATCCTCCCTTCACCTTCTTCGACCATGCATTCTCCCTCTGCTCCTACGTCCTCCAAACAGGATACTCACTCCTGAGCCCATGGATAGTCCTCAAAAACGTCCGAAGCGGATGGCTAAGGATACAGCCACGGCTTCAGCAAATTGCACGAGGAACCACGGCTGTTTTCTCATGATAAAAAATTATCAAACACATCGACAGCTGATTATAAGGACTGCAGCCGACTTGTTTTGCGCATGCAGTCCATAAATAAAGGTCTTCAAGGGAGAGAGAAAAGACTAGTCGTTAATGATAATCTATTTAAAAGATAACTGCCTATTGTACGCGAGAGGCAGCCAAGCTGCTGGACTGATCTCCACCAAAAGTTCGAATAAGTAACATGGGTAGGTTAGCTTTTGTGGTATTGTACCACAATAGAAGGCAAGGTCTTTAATTGAATTTAGGTTGAAGAACAATGAAGTTTTATGCAAATATAAAATACAAATAATAAAACAAATATCTTATTTTTTATAAAATAAATATAAAATTACATATTTTTACGAGTTGTGTACTTTTACAAAATCCAGAACTTTAATTTTAGCATTTTAAGATTAAAACAGAATAATATAAAGAACACTTATTCCTTGGCTTTGCTCTTTAATTAGCTGAATGGGTCCCAAAATACTATTTTAGTGATGAAGTAAAAGAGAATAAGGAATATTTATTCCGGTCACTTATGTGTGTATATATGATTCCTAGGAATTGCATTGATATTAATAAGTAGCATGATAGCGTACTTAAGCCATTAATCTATTCCAAAGAATAAATAAAACTATCTTGGCTGTATTAACCAGGAGATCAATAAAAGAATGTATAGGGATGAATATGCACTTCGTTTTTTTTTCAACACTAAGCATTAAAATTGAATACTCAGCAGAAATGTTGAGTGAATTTGAAGCCTCTTTATACATATACCAAAAAAATGAATGGCTTTTATATATTGGTTATGATATCTATTATTTCTTTTTCTCTCTCTCATATGGGTCCCATTTTTGTCATTAAAATAAAATCATTTGTCTAACGTCCACTTTAACGCCTCACGCCTAGCCCAATCACGATAATACGGCTACACAATCGGCATTGCCATTCAGAATGAAAGGAAAACAACTTAGAATGAATAAATTGTCTGTTAAATATGAAATTGTATTTTATAGTATAAATTATATGATTAAAAATATATATTTTTCCGTCTTCATGGACACCAATAAATATTACTTGTTTTGCTTTATTCGTGCTCAACATATCTTGCACTGACACCAACCACAATAGATAAGAAAAAAATAGTTCTTTGATGACTATTAACTACTTTATTTGGTGGTCAAACAACCCAGTAGTCTTAGGAATAGGAAAAAAGGAATCTTGCAATAATGTCCATTGAATTCGTCACCCTTTGTTCAAAGCGTTAAATTAAAGTAGCGCATGCATAACATAATTTTTTCCTTTTGTTCCAGAAGGAATTGGCCAAAAAAATTAGTTCTTCTTTAGTCCGTAAGGGCGCTTTTATGGTAGAGCTCTTTGAAAATAATAACAGTCCTTTACTATTTATATTTGGAGACGTTTTTTATCTTTTAGTGATTTGATATATTTCAAATCATCAAATTTAATCCCTTTAAACCGTTTTTAAATAGGATTGTAACTTAATTTCATGGACAACGACATCTAACGTTAAAGGAATACCAAAATTTTGGCCAATTTTTTTTTTTTACTTTTTCCTTGCATGCGCCACTTTACTTTACGCTTTTACCTTTGTTATGTTTCAACAAAAATTAGTCTCTTAAAATGACGTTACTGGATATTAACCATAGAGATATAGACATAGGGAGCTTATTGGATTAGTCAGAATTGTTATTGTGCCCACTACAAACAAGTATTTCTATCTCTATGATGAACGGACGTAGTACAAATTACTTTGTTTATATTGGACACAGGCGGCAGCTGAACGATGTTTCTTTGCTATTGAAGGGTAATGGTTGATACCATAGAGGTAAGAAAACTTATTCCCTTCAATATCAGAGAAACATCGTTCAGCTGTCATATGTGCCCAATATAAAAAAGTAAATTGTACTACATCATCATAAGTTCATCATGGAGATAGAAAGATTTGTTTATTGGGCATAATGAAGTATTCAATAAGCTCTCTATGTCTTTATATCTATGGTATTAACTATATAATTTTCTTTCTTTGTCTATTCCTTAAGACGTGTTATTTGACTTTAGCTACTCAAGGGATAATAGTGATTCCTTCCTTCTTGTCTTAAAGAATATATAATTCCTCATAAAGCGTCATTAGATGGCTCCCTTCAGCTACTGAGCCGAATATTTTTCCTTTATTTATTTTACGAATACTTTCATGAAGCTACTCGAAATTTCAGGGGAAGCAAGCAATGGATATTATGCCACGTAGCTTTCACAGTGATGAATAAATCGGGCTCAATGACAAAATCTGTTCATCAACAAAGTATATCATTTATTGTGAGTGGTTTTCAGTAAATAGTCTCTATAAATAATTATTATTCTTGTCATAATATCTAACAGAAAATGGCAAATATTATAACAAAATAGATTTTTCTCCACTCAATATTTTTAAGACACTAGAATCCATTTTTTGTATATTTGACAATTTCTCTATAAACATATAGAAAGTTTAAAAAGTAATATTGATAAGGGAGACTAGCTTTAAAAAAATGATATCTTTGGTAAATACATGCTGAGTCATTAATCTCTTTTATTTATCCAGACTTATATTTCCCCTCTCATTTCGTTTCTTAGTTCTTCCTCCATCCACAAAAAGATAATATTTATAGTTAATTGGCTTGTGTCAGCATAAGATAACTCTATCAACGTAGATTGAAATGACCTTGAATATCAAAATATGGCACTTATATAAAATAACACACACACATATATATATATATATATATCAGGCTTGTGAGCGTTCAGCTTTTTTTGCGTTCAGCGTTTCAAAATAATAGCGTTCCGTTCAATGTTTTTGCGTTCAGCGTTCCGTTAGCGTTCAGCGTTCAAATATTTAAAAAATAACAATGTGTAATTTTGAAAAATGGAAGTACTATTTAGGGGTTTTATAATAAAAATGAGCCCGAACCGACTTTCAATGATATAAATTTGTTGAATTTGATCTAACCCAGAGGGTTCCCAACCTGGGTCCGCAGAACGTCTATATTCCTACATAAAAGGTTCGCCAGACTGGAGATTTTTCTATAGGGGGATCGCCAAAGAAAAAAGGTTGGGAACCCCTGATCAACCCCAACTTGTATATATATTTTCCTGACCCGTAACCAAATAATCATTATATTATATAGTGTTCCATATATAAAAGACAAACACGCCAGTCAGCATGAAGAAACTTAACTATTTTCAATCTTATTAAAAACAACTTCAGATCAAATATATTTGAAAAAGTGTCGCGATGACCAGACTCGCTTATTTTCGAATAACGGAGTCCGAGTTCGATATTAAGAATCTGCAAAATAGTATTTTAAACCTTCGATGTATGAGTAACTGGATCCCTACTTTCTTCCGTAATGGATACATTACATTTTAATTATAATCATATTTAAGGTGTAATAAATCAAGACAAATGAGATCAAAGCTATATAATACAAATTATATTATAAAACAAAATATTTGAATGCATCTTATTTTAGAGAGATCTATTTTTAATATCATCTTTGCAATATAAAACACATTTAATATTATATAAACACGAATCAACCATTTACTACATTAATTGAAGTTACTATCGTCTTCGTCATTAGAAAATAACTTAATCTAAATATCAATTATTACATTAAATTTATGCAAGGAACAAAACAAACGCAAAATATTAACTGCAACTAATTGTTGTAGGGTAATTTTTTGTCTGATCAATGGCGTCAAATTATCTTTTTTTAAAGCAACAACAATAAGTTTCTAGGTCGCTTGGCCTATGGGAATGTGCAAAGAATTAATCTTACATTCCTCAGAGTACTTTGGTTGAGACATTCGCGACCATCATGCACCTTACAAAATCTATATATCTGCTATATCCAGGAGAAGCCAAATTAATAAATTATCATCTATAGTCATCAATACAT
>CP045893.1:24712187-24730573 GCA_013387185.1 Caligus rogercresseyi | reverse complement strand
GTATCCTATTGGTACGGCTCATACATTTGCCCTTATGAAGAATGACGCCTTTCAGGCTGCTTTTCGAAACTATCGATAAACAATCGCCATCCTTAGGATCATAATTTGGCATCCCCAAAGGCCAGCAGAAGACCTTGAACATCATGACAGTAGACTAAATCATCCTGTTCTTCAAAAAAACGTAAAAAAGAATGCTCTCTTCTTCTGTAGTATGAAACTTTTGTAGTTGAGTCCAGTAAACTATGTTCCTGTAGAAGTGAGGCCAACAATGGACGATTCAAAGGGATTCTGACAAAGTATACAAACGAAAAAGTGCAAAAAGAAAACTTTGAACCAGTTTAAAATTTCATTGTAATCAGATAGTACAATAATATACTTAAGTTTATCTATGTTTAATATGTCTAGTTTTCTTATTTCAAATCCCGCAACCATTGTAAATGGTCACCAAACCTAGCAAAAAATTGAAATTAAAAGCGCTTATAATTTTTATTCATTTGCTAATAATAGTCGTTAAATGATTAAACTAATAATACATAATTTAACATGATTTGCAAGGGTTTTCGACTATAGGAATATGGTCTCTTTGCAGAATTTCATAAAAATCCAAGAAGTTATAGGCATTACTTTGAAATTAACCATTTTGACTACTTTTCACCAGTTTTGAGATCATACCAGGACTTTGAATGGAAGGAAAATAATTTGAATGACCATTTTTTTTTGTTAATTCATCACGAACAAATATTATTTTATTAATTTTCTTTTAAACTGAATATACTAACGAAGATCGTATTTAAAAATTGTACTCATCATAAAGTGACCCGTTTCAAAAAAACTCAAAAATCAAAAAATCTGGATGTGCCACAGAAAAAGTAAGGCCAGATTGGATTCAGGAGGTCTCATTTTAGTTATCTATGTACATTTCATTCAATCAAGGGAGATTGACCAAATTTGTTGGCCTGTAATCAATGACTGAATTGATTCTTAATTGATTCTTCAATGGTTTTTCTATTCATTAAATTAATATGATTTCCTATGTCACATATTTGATATATTAATGATATTTATGTAAAATAATACGTCAAAATACTGGAGTGAAGATTAAAGCTTAAATTTTTAGAATCATACATCAATGAACACAGACTAGAATAAATATGATATTGCCTCTTCCTGCTCGTTACTAACATTATGTTATAATATTCGTTTTCAATATTCAAATAAAAAAGGTATCGCTCACAATGTACTGTTATCGATCGACTGCAAATCATACAATCAATATGAAAATATAAAATAATCAGGTTCGGTGACAGAAATCTATAGTCAGTGACGTGCACTGATGTCATCAGTTAGATTTACAGAATCATGATATAATACCCGCTTACTGTAGAGTTCATGTTTGTAAATCTGAGATATGACGTCAGTACCTCCTCAGGTTCCATAGCCTCACTGTCCATGCCTGTCAGTAGTAATGATCTACTGAAATATCCACTGTAAGACCTCGCTCTAAGAAACAAAATGTCAATACTTACATAGACAAATCATCGAAACTTTTTCCGGATACTTTTCTCCAGGGATGGTCAAGACCTTAAAGTTCGAATTTTGGTATATGATGCTATGTACTTGTCCTTGGCCCTGGATATGGGCTCCGCGTTGTGAATAATTTGATTGGCTTTCTCTTCAACTTGGTTCACTTCCTCACTCGTCAAATTGAGCTATATAAAATAATATTCTTTAGATAAACAATAAAAAAACTCACACGTAATGAAGTTCATATCCCAAAATATTATTTAAAAACACTTTAAATGTAAAACAAGGATTTATTGCAATAATGTATGCATCTATTTACTATACGTCATAATTAAATTAAGTTACTTTATATCATTCCTTAAATAGAATAAAAGGAAAGAGTACTTCTGAAAATCGTTTTTATTTTATTTTATATTAACATAATACATTTTACGAATTTAAAACAAAATCAAATAATGTGTTAGTAAACTAGAAATTGGTAAATTCATATTTCAGCGGATAAAGTGAATTAAGGCTATGCTAACTCGCCTTACCTTGAAAATGCATGCGTCAAACTTGAACCCAGAGCTGTCTATCCGTAGTGAACGCTGCGTACTCAGGGAAAGGACCGAGTTGAGAGCAGCATTGAGGACATGGGAGCCACTATGATTCTGCATATGCGTCACCCTTTTAAGAGGGTCAATCTTCATATTCACAGTGTCCGAAGGAACGAAGGACCCACTGCTCACAGTTCCAACGTGATATACAACCCCCCTTCGAGAAAACACGTCCGTCACCGTGAAAACAGAGTCCCCCTTCTCAATCGTCCCAGTATCACAGGCCTGACCTCCCGCTTCGGAGTAAAAGGTGTCCGCTCCGCTATGATGACTCCAGAATCCCCTCGATTAAGCCGAGAGACGCTTACTGGGCCACTTGAAGACGTGCAGAGTACCTGTTGGACCTTAGACTCTATCACGTAGAACTGATACTTGTTTCCGCACTTGGCCCACTTATATTTAGAGAGTCATCCGTTGGATGCGCTGAGGTTATGGCCAAAAGATTATCTTCGCTCATACGCCTAAAGGACGACGTCGCTTTAGACTCCTCCTTCATTTTCGATAGAACGGAGTGGAACTCCTTGGTATCATATTTAGCTCCGGACAAAGACGCAAAGAGCTCAATGTCTTCATTTCTAAAGCCAAGGGAATCATAGAGTCTATAGGCAAACTCCCCGGATATGGACTTTTTTTCAATCGGAGACGCCATTTTGAATGCATCATATAGGCGTCCAATCAGGAGGGGGTCCAATTCGGACTCATATTTATCATAAGCTTCCTTGAAGGGAGGACCTCAAGGAGACGATTGAGTGAACCTTCTTGGGTTCTCTTATGTTCCTTGAAGACATCTCGCTCGTACTCCAAGATGAGTCTTAGTTTGGACTCATCGCTGATGAATGGGGAGTCGCGGTACTCAGTATGGTGATCCCCTAGGGATTCGCACACAGCATATACCATTTCTTTGAGGAAAGCAACTTCGTTCTTGGAGCCAAATGTGGAGGTGGCTATTTTCATGCTGCGGCGGATTATGTTTCGTAGGCGATATGATGCGTCAGGGAGGAGGCCATCGGAGAGGCAGGCGGATATCATGCGACTGTGGTCTGCTAGAATGCGATATCCGAGGTCCCTTGGGTCGCTGAATGAGCCTAGAGCATAAAAGAGATTAATAAATGTTTCTACTTCAATACTATTAAAATGCTTTTTTGTATATATATATATATATATTTGTAAAATTTAGACATGATAAAATAGTCAAATAGTTTAATTATCAGATTAAAAATGGCCTAAGTTTAAAACAATAAAAATAAGATAAATCAATTAGAAATCACTCTCCATATTTCATTATAAAAAATATATAGTCCCTCTTAACTTATTTTTGTCCCTGTATTTCCCTCCTTAACGAAGGGAGAGAACAAACACCCTGTGGCGAACCCGGTGCATCATCAATTATATGTAGCGCCATCTATACCATTTTCTCTTATATATTAACATTGTTAATGTGAAAGAATAAAGACCTATATTCTAGAAACTTCCTTTATTGGTGACCCCGACGCTTTTAACAAATTTAAAAGCAGAAATATTAATAATAATGTCAAAGAATAAGGCGCAAAAAACATTCTTTGGATCCAAGCGAACAGATGAAGAATATGAGCTCCGTAAGACTTCCAAATTCTGGCCAAAAGCCCCAGATACGTGATTTTCCCAAGCAGAAACCCAATTTTTATAATGGGAATTGACATAGACGAAGCCAATATCATTTGGTACTTGCATCGCTGGACCAGGACACCGCCACCCGTTTGACTGCCTTTTTAAGTGGACCGCCGAGTGAGAATAAGTATGTCGCAATCAAATCCAAGCTCTTAGTCACTTTTCAAAAATCAGAGTATGAAAGAGCTGGAGAAGTTTTGGATGCTCCACCACTTGGGGGTAGCAAGCCATCCGAGTGGATGGACAGGATGCTAGGACTGTTCGGAAATCATAAGCCCTGCATGCTATTCAGAAGAATATTGTTTCACGCCTACCAGAGACTGTCCGGACTGATCTAATAAACATAAGACGGAAAACTATCAAGAATTGGCCGTAATAGCGAATGACCTCATGGAAGCACCCCATCGGAACGATTAGCTTATTAATAGTGCATCTCCATCAATGGCACTATCACATTCTCTGAAAGTGAATGAGAATCAAGGAGAATATAAATAAGGTGAGTCAAAGAGGAAATCTTTGACTTATGCTCTTGATCAAAAGGAAGAATTTTGTGACGTCACGAATGCTACAATGAAAAAAACATTATTTTTAGTGCTATGATTTAGTAATTATTTATCAACTTTATCTTTCAATTGAAAATATTTCATTACAATATTGTTCTGTACTAGTGTACAGAACCCATGTTGCATAATTTTTTTGTTAAGTAAATGATAATATATATATATTATTATAATCATTAGTATTCATTATTTAAGTAATTACCAAATAATAATTTCAAACAATAAAAATAATTTTTTAAATCAAGATTTTCATTTATTTCAATAAATTTATAAATCTCAATAATAGAATTCTACATATGTACATATAAAAAAGGGGAACATAAGGATATGAATAGAATTACGCTAATTAGTAACCTGGCCTATGTGTTTAAGTTTTCACTAGCATTTTTCATTTGAAGTAGCTAATTAAGAAAATTGACTCGAATCCGTGTTCCTTTTTATTATTACAAAAGCAATAATAATTTCTTTTGACCAATTTGGATATAAATTGATAAATGGCTTTAAAATTCTTAGAAAAACATGGGGTCTTTATCGATGACTATTATAAAAAAATGGAAATTATTTTCTAAGAGGTGGCAGAACTTCAAAAATCGGGAAAAGGGGCGGTAATAACTCAATGTTTTGTGTTTCTTCAAATCCTTCAATGTTACTCGTCTGTTTCCCCAAATGTGGGTGGAGGTCTTTAAACTTCCTGAGTATCCAGCAATATAGGAGAGACCCTCGTTGGAACAGTCATAGGAATTTTCCTGTGTTTGCCGACTAGGCAGAGGAATTCCGTGAGTGCAAGTACTCAAAGGCCCGGGTACATATGCTCCGTAGAATGAGGGCGGTACATAGTTACATCTTCTTTTGAGTAGCCACGATAGAACATTGTCAAAGGATTAATTAACCTTCTTGTTTGAATTCACTCTGTAGTTCTTTTTCAATGAGGTTCTAATTAAAGTTTCCCTTAAGTTGATTAGCTAAGTTTGAGGCTCTTAGCTTTGTAGCAGGAAATCTTCATTTTCGTGAGTGAGAGTTCTTCAAACCTTCTCACTAGTCAACTCACAATTTTTTTCGTTCACGGGCTTCTTGACGAACCTATCTGAAGGACTTGGACACACTTGAGGAGGGTGATCCAGGGATGAAGAGTGAAGGAACAACTTGAGACTAAAGCTTCTTCCTATTATTCCAGCCTGAATATTCCTTTGGAAGTCATCTGGAGTAAAATGACGATCGCAGATCTTCGCATTCTTTAAGCCAATCCTGTCGGATCTTCTACATCGTGCAATCCCAGATGTTGGATATTGGGATCCCTCGTCGGAAGTGCACAATATTATGCATTTCGAGGATTAGAGCAAGAAGGGGTGGCACAAACACCATTACTTCCTCGAGAATATCGCATTTTCGCTTTACAATACAAACTGAAATAGAATTCAAGCGTAGCACTTGTGATATCACAACAAAATAGTCAGCTGTCGCCCTGCAATTGCCTACGTCGATTCCCATTGCCTCACCTTATTTATATTCTCCTTGATGAGAATAAACAAAAGTCCCTAAGGTGTGGTAATGCGAAGCAAGATTTTCAACAACCCCAGAACCAAGGATATTGTCGCTTCTATAGGAGATTCGGTGCCAAAGCATTTAAATGCCTCAAGCCATGTACCCATCCCTTAGCCAAAAAATTGAGGATTCCCACAAGGTACAGGGAAACGGTCCCGCCGGTCACTGACAGGGGCTCCGCAGATCGGCCAATGTATAAACAATGCCTCTTTTGCAGATACAGACCAAAAGTCTAATCGCCGTTTCTTGGTAGACTCGGGGGCAAGTGTAACTGTGATCCCAGCCTCTCCAAAAAAAGAAACGTTTCAACCCCGGTAGTACTCCACTTGTAGCCGCTAATAATTCTTCCATTGCAACCTTTGGGGGGGAAAATTAACATCAACCAGGCCGGTCGACAATTCGAATGGAATTGCGTTCTGGCTGACATTCACACACCCTTGTTAGGAGCCGATTTCCTTCTTCACTCCGATTTCCCAGTAGACGTTCGCAGAAGGCAGCTCATCCATCCGGAGTCTCTTCAAACCGTTCAACTTTCAAAGTCCCTCCAAAATGTTTTACACCCCCAAAAAGTGAAATCAGATCCCTTCGAGCGAATTCTTAAGGAGTTAACAGAAATTATCAAACTGACATTCTCCACGACACCCAAACATGGAGTTTCACATTTTATTCCCACCACAGGTCCACTTGCAATAGCACGAGCCAGGAAGCTGGCTCCAGAAAATCTCAAAGCAGCCAAAGCGGAGTTTGAGAAACTAGTGGACCTTGGCATTTGCCGTCGTTCAGATAGCCAATTCAGTTCAGCCATCGTTTTAGTGGATAAGTCTGATGGTTCGAAACGTGTGTGTGGAGATTACACTCTTTTAAACAAAATGACCGTTACTCAGTGCCCCATATACAAGATTTTTCTTCCATGCTCGCTGGGGAAAACGATATTTTTCAAAGTGGATTCAGTCAGAGGATATCATCAAATCCCTGTCGCTTCAGAGGACGTACCTCCCAAAACAGCAGTTATAACCCCGTTTGGGTTATTCGAATATTTGCGAATGCCATTTGGACTTAAGAATGCTGCTCAAACATTTCAAAGACTCTGTCTGTTCTGGACTGGACTTTGTATACGTTTACCTGGAAAATATCCTTGTGCCGAGCAAAGATGAGGATGAACACGAAAAACACCTCAAGAGCCTCTCCAGAAAATTAAAAGAATACGGACTCACACTCAGCGTAGCGAAATGCAAGTTTGGAGTACCTGCACTAGATTTCCTTGGCCACAGAGTTTTCAAGGTCGGAGTTGCCCCTTTGCCATCCAAAATAGAGGCAATTAAGAATTTCCCAAGACCATCTACTGTCAAAGGACTTCAGGAGTTCATCAGGATGGTGAATTTTATCAAAAATTTATAAGAGGAGCAGCTGGAATTCTACGCCCCCTATACTCCGCAACCTCCACTAAAGTGAAAGGAAGTTCAATTTTGTGGTCGAAGGATATGGAACTAGCTTTAAAAAAAAACAAGTCAGCACTCGCATCGGCAACTCTACTCCACCACCCAGTAAACGGAGCGAAGATATCCTTAACAACAGACGCTTCTGACACAGCATTGGGAGCTGTCCTACAACAATTTGTGGATAGCAAGTGGCAACCACTAGCCCTTTATAGCAGGCAATTAAGGACACCAGAATGTAAATACAGTGCCTTCGATAGAGAACTTCTGGCAGTTTATCTATCAATTCGTCACTTTCGGTATTACCTGGAAGGTCGTAACTTCACAGTGTTTACAGACCATAAACCTTTGACTTTTGTGCTGTGGAGGATTTCAGAGCCTTGGTCTAAGCGACAACAGCGGCATTTGAGCTTAATATCTGAATTCACTACAGACTTACAACACGTAGCTGGAAAAGATAATCCAGTAGCTGATGCTCAGTCAAGATCCGTTTCAACACAGAGGAAGGAAGAGCATGATACAAACGACGAAGAAGAACCTTTAACGACTGTTTTTGTCATTACACCAGGAGTCGATTTCGAGGAGATGGCCCGAGCCCAGACAAAAGACCTAGAAGTTCGATCATTAAAGGAGGGCCAAAGTGCTTTACGACTGGAAGAAATATCGATGGGTGATTCGGGCTAAAAGCTACTGTGTGACATTTCCACAGGGACTAAGCTGCCTTTGGTACCAAAGACCTTGCGAAGTAAAATTTTGGCCAAACCTTAAAAAAGAAGTAAGATCTTGGGCACAGCAATGCATGAATTGTCAACACGTGAAAATTTATCGTCATACCCGAGCTCCAATAGGCAATATTCCTATTCCTAACCGTCGTTTTGCCCATATTCACTTGGATTTAGTAGGACCTTTACCTCCATCTCAAGGTTTTTCTCACCTGCTAACAATTGTGGACCGTTTTACTCTCTGGCCAGAATTCCTTTGAATTGTATAGACACGTCTACTTGCACCAAAGCTTTAATAAGACAATGGATATCAATTTATAGCCTCGCTTCAGAAATTACATCAGATAGAGGTGTTCAATTTACTTCGCGTCTGCGGGAAGAAATTAATCAAGGTTATGGTGCGAGACTCCATAGAACTACTGCTTATCACCCACAGGCAACCTAGTTGAACGTTTTCACCGTCATCTTAAGGCAGCTTTAAAAGCAAGACTTACCGGCCCCAACTGGATAGATGAACTTCCATGGGTTTTACTTGGATTAACAGCTCCGAAGAAAGATTTGGACGCATCTTCGGCAGAATATGTTTTTGGATCCCCATTCACAGTACCAGCAGATTTTGTACCGGCGGCACCAGACTCCCTTGACACCAAATCCCACTTAAAACAGTTTCGGTCAAGGTTAAACGAATTTTGCCCTGTTCCGACCAATCGTCATGGGACAATATCTACTTTCGTGCCTCATTCTCTTAAAGTTGCTGAGTTCGTTTTCATACGGAGGGATGATCACGGAGGACCTCTGAGAGCTCCATACGCAGGCCCATTCAAAGTAATTACGAGAAAGGATAAGAATTTTATAATCAACATGGGGGGAAGGGAATAGATCATTTCCATTGATCGACTGAAGCCTGCCCACATCGACCCAACATCTCCGGTTCCTTTAGCACAACCTCCTCGTCGTGAAAGGCCTCCGCAATTTCGAACTAATAATTAAAAATGTATCTCGATGGCTGGGGAGGAGCTATGTGGCGAACCCGGTGCATCACCAATTATATGTAGCGCCATCTATACCATTTTCTCTTATATATAACATTGTTAGTCAGTCGAATATTATAAGTGAAAGAATAAAGACCTATATTATAAAAACTTCCTTTAATCCCGATATTCAGAACTATCATATGTGACTTCGGCACTTTATGATCTCTATGGCCCAGGCCAGCTAGAACACAGACGCCACAAGTAGATCATAGGTTTCGCTTAAATGAACTTAGAGAAAATAAGTAATTTAATTTTTGAATCAAGAAGGATACGAAAATATTCTACATAAATTACTTTCATTCTTAAGTTAACTTAAGTAAAAATTAATTTATAAAAAAATGAGTTAAGGGCCTTCAAAATAATATTTTAATTTACCGAACCGCTTCTATCGGAGAAGGCTTGTAATCTTTTTTGGAGAAAAAAAATGATAAAAATTTACCGCTACTGATGAACAAAAATAATTTAATGGATAGTAGTATTCGTTAGTTTTTTTAAAAGTTAAAATTGATTGAAAACCCAAACTTTCCAGCGGTTCTTCATGTCTCCCGATTATCACCTTTAATATTACATGATCTTTAAACAAAGCATTTGATTCCAAGTGGAATACTAATTTTGGTGCATCATTTAGGGGCTAGGCATTTAATATCCTTTTACCTGAATAAGCCGGACATCCCGATAATGCCTCTATTTTCTTGAGCATGGAATAAACAAATCCGTATCATAGTTGGAGGTCTTTCCATTCAAAACAGCAGTCAACCTCTCCAGACCCATTCCTGTATCAACATGTCGTTTATCCAACCTATGAAGCTCCCCTCCGGGTGTCTTCCGAACATGCTCCATGAAAACAAGGTTCCATAGCTCAGTGTCCTTGTAGTAAATCTCCGTGCAGGGCCCGCAGGGTCCTGTAGAGCCCATCTCCCAAAAATTATCCGCTTCTCCTAGTGGGCGGATGACTTGGGATCCAGGCCCAGGCTCAGCCAAATATCTCGCGTTTCGGAGTCTTTGTGGAAGTGTGTGACGTTTAGGTGTTCCTTGGGGATTTCCAGGGGTCCTGTTAGGAACTCCCAGGCGAATCGAATGGCGTCTTCCTTGAAGTAGTCGTCGAAGGACCAGGTCCCTAGCATTTCGAAGAAGGTGTGATGCGTTCCATCGCTGCCCACGTGAAGGAGATCCGAGTGGCGTCCCCCTGGAAAAGAAAAGTTTTGAGAGAGGTATTTCTTTCAACTTGCGATAGGCAGTATTGTTTAAGTAGCGAAGAACGTTAATTTATTTTTTTGTATATAAGATTTTCTCATTTTCTGATAACTTATTTTATAACTCCAGTGATTTCGCCCCTAATCTTTTAAGCTAGTGACAACCACAACCATAAATTATTTTTTCAAATTACGACAACGATAACAGATTTTTTTCCATAAAACTTGCATAAACGTGATTTTTTTTAAAACTAGCAATAAATGTTAATTGTTTACTTTTTGGACTAGCATAAGCAATAATTTATTTTTTTAATAGTGATAAGCAATACTTTATTTTTAAACTTTCAATAAAAGATTACGATAAAACTTATCTCGACAATTATTATCGTTTATTGCTCATTTTACCACACACCAAAACAACTGATACTTCCTGGACCATTACTAAATACTCTTAAACGTCAAAACATTACTTAATTAAATGCTCTTTAGATATTTTAGAGATATTATATTCAGTAGGGGAAAAATATATACCCCGTTATGAGTAGTTTTTAGCAAGCTGTGTTCAATCTCCAGAGGTTTATAAGCTAAATATAAGCGATAATGTATTTTTCATCTTGTGGTAATTAAAAACGATGATTCATTTTTTCATCTTGTGCTATGCCACGATAATTTATCCTTTCATCTTGCGATTATAGGATTTTTTCGATCCATACATCATGTGGTTTCAGGGTTAACTTTTTTTAACTTGCTAGATGATAAACAATTATGTTTACTTGAGATAACGATTAAAAATCTCAAGTTGCAATAATATCTGCTATAAACGATACATTTACTATATAAGTTGGTATGTATAAAATTAACGCAATGAATATATATTAAACTACCAAAAGTTTAATAAACATAAAGATCTGTCAAAACACCAGACCTTGGCGTAATAGGAATGTTGACGTAATTTTGGAATGTTCAACAAGTTGCTAAATCGTATTGTCATAATAATTTTTGTAATTGAATAAAAGGGAGCATTTATTATACTTTTTTTAGGATAAAATATTGATGCTAATATAGTTTTAGAGCTCAAAGGCTACGATAAATATTGCAATTTTTGTTATCCTTAAATAATCAAAGCGGCACGGTGTTGGTTATCGCTTCTTTCAGGGGATATAAGAAACTAGAGTTATGGTCATAATCTTCTTTGAGTTTTTTGTTTATCCTTCTTCTTTTGGGGGTCATTAGTGAATAACGAAAACTCTTTTAAAAACTTAGTGAATAACGATTACAAGTTTGACCTTGAGGGATAATTATCGTGTATCGCCGAAACCAACCATACGTCCTGGACCAATAAAGCACTCCAATGTTGATTAATAAAATATTTATTTATTTAACTTCTCGATTGATTTTTTTAGAGATGACATTCGGTAGAAAAGAAATCTACCGCCGGTAGCTTGTGGCAAGTTGTGCAAATCTATAAATCAGTTGATTCTTAACAAATCTAGAGATTGAAGGAAGCATCGATAGATTTCAAAATTTTAATGAAAAAAAAAACATAATTTAGGACAATTAGAAATCTAAATTCTGGCATTAAAAAAAGGTGCGCACTCACTTTCAAATTGACAGAAATCATGGAACCGGGCGCAATATTGGGTAGTTTTATCAAAGAACAAAATATCTTGCTGGATAGAATGAATCTATCTATCGATCTACTGAAACCCCGATTATCAATAAAGAGTCTAGAATCTAAAAAAAATTGACTAAGAGACAAAAGAAGAGTTTTTATGAATATATATGAAATTGAACCTAAACGTATATACAAATACAATCATTCTTAATTCAATACTTTGAGAGGACGTAATTTTACTTCGTGCCGATTTATAAAAGTCATCAAATTACCTACTTTCTTCATGAAATATTACTTGAACTACTTTTGTTTTAAAAGATATTTTAGCTCGAAGACTATATATTGTATTTTTGTCAATTATATATATTTTTAATAAGGTAATAAATTGAATTTGCTTGGCCAAAGCGACAGTTGAACGATATTTCTCTGCTATTCAAGGGAATAAGTTCTCTATATCTTTATGTCTCTATATGAATGCTACAAAAGTCATACTTTCAGATATACCGTACCGATTGACAATCGGTACGGTATTCGGTATTTCTACCGAATATCGATAATCGGTTCAAATACAACAAGGTCCTTGATCAATACAACATATCACATTTTAAGATTTAAAAGGTTATTGTTTAACGGCCCTTTTTAAGTGAAATTTTGAAACAATTTTTTTAAATATAAAGGGTTATAAATTCGAACCTAAACGAATGCATTTTTGTGAGTTAACAACTCGGGGTACGACTGGAATGGGCTCAAACCCCTGAATGATTCCTGCAAAGTGATTCATTCCCGCGTTCACAAAGGACAGCTCCGGGCTGGAGGAATGACGGAGCCCGAGGGACGGATGCTGTGCCCTTTTCCACGGAAATAGTCCATGAACGCGGAGCGAATCCGACGTGCACCGATGCCCATGTTGGCGATTACCCTGATTTGATGTAAATAAACGAATAAAACATACGTTCATCACTACTACGCATGGAGGTAGATAATATGATATAATGATAAGCAATATTATTTTCTTTAAAAAAAGATTCCTACACCCGTACAGTGATGAGTCTTCCTTTACAGACTCCGTTCATGCCGAAATTGTTTATTTTGATTTTCAATTCATAACAACAAGAAGAGAGGAGGTTTCGTAGAGAGAGAAAAACAAGGACTGCGGAATAGAAGATTTGTCCAATGATGTCATAGTGAATATACTTTTGTCAAAATGTCCAGTAGTGTGATTTTATAAGATGACGTCACTCTATGTCATATGTCGTATTTTTTCATTTTTGACACCATTAATTAGTTTGAAGCCTTAAAAATAACAAATATATTTAAAAACTGGACTTCATAATGGCTTTGGCTTTTTGTGAACGTGATATAATGAATGATAATTGAATTTTTTTTAAGTTCGCAGGAATCTCTCAATGTTTTATATTCTGCAATGGGTTTGATAGCGGTTTGAACATTATTGCTATGTTTCAATACATGATAAATGATCAAAATTAACCCGTTTCTAGACTCTACAATCCTTCAATGTACTAATTAGCTTTAAAAAAAGCTATAATGTTTAATCCGACATATATGTATATTACAAACAATATTAAATTATATTCATGATCCAGTTGTCCGAAATTAGATGCATTCTAAGGACCCATCATCGTATTTTTGGGTCCAATAGGTGGGGAGGAAAAAAAGAAAGAAAGAGAGAAATTGAGTGACGTCATATGCTTAATAACTGAAGTGGGGTGCTTCACGTCGAAAAACATCATCGTTTTATCCATCTGTCAGAGGCTCCTCCCGGACCCAATCTAACTCAAGATGTGTCTAACTTAGGCTTTATGTTCCATGGAACCTAGTAAGAAAAAGTCATTTCTCTTACATACTTATTTATTTGACCCGATATGGCACTTTTCTGTCTCAGGAGGATAAGAAAAGGATCTGTCAATTTGAAGGCATTCTAAAATTAAGTTGGGAAAATGTTGTTATAACAACAACAAAAAAGGTGTAGTAATTAAGTTGTCTCTCCTGTAACTATTGATACTCTTGATTTATCCCATGAATGAAGTGAAACACATGGACTTGCAGGCAGAAGTGTTTCATCAATTGTCTTGAATTACGTCGAATCAATTGATTTCAATGCGTTTCTTATCACAGCTGCTCATGATCTTTCCAAAGGAATACAGAGCTTTTTTCAGGGATACTCCATTCCGTTGATAGGCAGGAAAGAACCAAAGTTAGATGAGGCAAAACTGACACACAAATATGGCCCTCCTTATAGAACGTGATGGGTAGAAAGAAAAGGAGCGTGAATCACAAGACAAGCCGTTGTCATTATTAAATAATACTTCACTCGCAACTGTGCGAGCATGCGCGCATCATCCCTTAATAGCATTAATCACCTTTCCTAATGGACTTCCATCAGGGTTATTATCGAATCCCTTCGTTGTTCTTCTTCAATACCATCAATTTTTTCTAAACATATAAAATCATAATTACATTTTCCCTTGGTTTCTCCCAAACGATTCATTAGATCTTGACAAAATTGGTAGTGAATAAATTTGAGGGCTCAGAGATTGCTTTAGAGGCATGGAACTTCCCGAAAAAATCATTATCACCATGTTGTTTTTATTCGCCATAACGCAGTTTTTGCGATTTCTTAATATTGCCAAGTAGGATTTGGAACGAATTATCTGTGGATGAGTTGTGTACATAGGTGTGTTTGAGAGCCTTTAATACTTCTGAATAATGTGTTTTCTATATATGTATTTAGTGCGGACAAACCCCTCGTTTTCTACGAATTCTTGATAATTAAATTTGGACAAATTTTATGTGAAGGATTTCGGGGTGGTTTCTGAAGATAAAAATATATATAATAATGATAAATTATTTTTTTTTTGTTGGGTCATCTAACTCTCTTAATCACATAGTTTATATTGAGCAACATTTCTATGAATAAGTTTGAGGTGCAAATTAAATTATGGGTCAAAGGGATTCACGGAGAATCCCAAGAAACGCCGGGTAGCTAGTACATATAAAAATAAAGCAAAATCCTCAGACTGTCTCATGACAATAATATATGTTATTTCATTATACATGACGATGAATGGACTATGTATCTCACGATGAAGTATACAAATCAGGCTTGTGAGCGCTCAGCTTTTTTTGCGTTCAGCGTTCAAAAAAAAATTAGCGTTCTGTTCAATGTTTTGCGTTTCAGCGTTCCGTTAGCGTCAGCGTTCAAATATTTAAAAAAGAATTTCCGAAAAAAGTACTGCGTAGTGATGACGTTTTTTTTTAAAGAAAGGAATTTCCAAAAAAAAGTACTGCGTAGTGATGCCGTTTTTCCAAAAAAGTCCAAGAAATGTTTGGAAAAATACGCTGAACGCAAGACTCTTGTTTTTTGCGTTCAACGTTCAGCGTTCAAAAAAAGTTGCGTTCCGTTCATTGAACTTGCGTTCAGCTGAACGCCGTTCAATTTGCGTTCCGTTCACAAGCCTGATACAAATAAAACGAATAATTATGTTGATAGTCAATTATGCATAAACATGCATATGAATATGTGCCTTTAAGTTATTGTGTGTGTATGCGCTTTTATCGTGCTGAATTGTCTGTATTATCATCTCTTTGTATCATTATTCTTTACTATCTGATATGGAGCTTGTATTTCTGTTTCCTCTTTTCTTCTTTAGATAAATAGATAACAAATGAGACTACTTCATAAGCATTCATGAATGTTTTATGTGTTGCAACTTTGAGAGTGGCGTCATGAAGATAGGATCAAGATTCACTCAAACCCGTATATAGTGGCATCTAAAAAATGACCCTTAGACACAGGTGGCCCGCGAGGTTTAATTACAATTTTTCTTCTGCACGATAAGATTTATTTGTTGCTAGTGACTAGTAGGGACCGTTTATAGACAGGTTATATTGTACATTCATAAAATATTATAGGCAAATCAAGACAATCTTGATATTTTTTATAAAGAACTAACGCTTTTATTAATTTTTATTAAATTAACATCTTTCCTTCACAATTTTATATTTTATTTAACATATATACAATAAATTGCTCTTAAATGGCTACTATTACAGATTACAATATTGCAACGAAGGACATCAATTTTCAGCTTTTAAGGTTGTTCGTTGCCCCCCCCAAAAAGAGGGGAATGCACTTCAGCTGCTTTTAAAAATGTTCAAAAAAATGTAATAAATCTTTTAAATGTATATTTAAGATTTCATAGAAAAATTAAACAGATTTTTTACTCCTTTTCAGCTTAGACTTTTCTTTGAAAAATACGTTAAGACTAATTATCTCAAATAATGTTTTTAAATATGTTTTAATACGTAAATTTAAATGCTTATCATAAATATATAAACTTTTTCAAAATGCCTATTTAAGAAAGTGGTAGAAAATATAAAACATATTTATAACAGTGATTTTTATTCGTATTCCAATTCAGTGATTTATATATCAAATAAATGACGGATTTTTTAATTATATTATTTTTTTGCCATTGCCCAATTCAATGGTCTATATAAAAGCTTGGATTCGATTTGTTAATATTTAGGGTTGTTTTGTCCTGGTCTTAAAAAACCTTCGTAACTTAGTCTGAATTAGTCGAATTATTTTTTGACCTATTCTAACTTTATCAGAACCCTTGATCATAAAATTAGTTGAATCAAGTACTTTTCACAAAACATGAAGAACTGATTGATATTTGGATTTAATAACTCTGGTAGTTTAACTCACCATCCGATGTCCTACATTTTACTTTCACATAATAACATCACAGTGAATGAATTGGTGTTCATATCCAAATATGCTTAATAATAAGTCTAATATGCACATAAAAAATGATGATATAACTAAAATATATTAATATATACAGAAAAATGTCAAAAATATCCAATAAGTTCATGATAAATAATAATACTATATAATATGATGATATATATATATATATATCATTCGGCCCTCGCTACTTCGCCCCTTGATATCTCGAAGTTTTTTACTACGCGACGACGGCTTGGCTCCCGTTTTTTAACGGCAAAAACTTCCCATATGAACTCAATGGCAGAAATATATATATCAACATCGCGACCCTCATATATATATCGCGGTGGTCGTGTAGTGGATCGGTGGGCCGTCGCGACTTTGCAAGGACGACTGTATATATATATATAATATATATATGTTTGGAAGCAAACGTGGACCCTGAATTAATGAATTCGAAAGAGTCCATATTTTAAGTTTTTGTTTTATAAGGAATATTTTATGAAACAAAACTTTTTGGCAACATAATATTTGCATATAAAAAGGCAGACTATACTTACTGTGGTTGCGAGCACTGAGCCAACTACAGTGTGTTGTACTCCCCACGTTTCTATAAGCCAAGTGTTGCGTAAACTGTTTATTCAGGTGAATTTCTAAGAAAAGGACGCGCAAGTTATTACCCAACTACTGTGGAGCCCCTGCATGAAACAAGTACGGCCCTAAACATTACACAGGAGAAGTTTTCCAAGAACATTCTTAAAAGTTTTCCGTCCACAGTAATTTAGATTGCGCTATTAGTGGGCATCATATATATAATAAATATATGTATATCTATATAATATATATGTTATTTTTTGTTAATATACATATGCAATATAGGCTACTATTATTTTTTTACACTTTATGTACTGTACAGGTGCACAAGCAAAATCGTGGAACTCACTATGCCTCACCAACAATGACAACTTCTGCTTGAACCATCAGGAGTACCCCAACAATCTAAACATGGATGAAAAGAAGAGATAAACTTTTATTTTAAATAATAACACTCGATCACTGATTCCTTGAAGTCTCAATAATGGACCTGATGAAATTGAGGATAAATGTCAGTTTGATAAAATTAAATGATTGTCATCGCAAATGTGTAAGGACTATTTAAAGGTTATTAAAGAAAATTGTAGCATCTACTATCCTAGTATTGCCCCTAAAAGTTAAATAGTGTAATAGTACAGTGCATAGGAAACAAAAACTCTAAAAAACTATTGAAAAATGTATAACCCCTTTTAAAAGAAAGGTTTCGTGATTTTAAATGGTTTGCTCCCGTTGATTTTCTGCTGGAATCTTTGGTATAAACGAAAAAACCCAAGTTTTGTAAGAAAAAAAGTTTTATCTAAGTTGAATATTGCAAAAAGTTATGGAGGTTCAAAGAGGGAAAAGATTGCAGTCCTTTGTCAGGCCGCAGTGTCAATCCCACCATTGTGGGTAAATGAAGTGCCCCAGGAGCCTGATTACAAGAGGGTAAAGGCCTCTTGGTGGATGACAAAGACCTTGGAATAAGAGCAAAGGGAAGTCACAAAAAAAAGCTAGATGAGAAAGTTACAGGATATACAGGCCAAATTGGGAGGAGGGTACATACCCATTTTGGTTAATTATATATTGTAACAATCTCATTTCTTCTACTAAATAATAATAAAAACTCAATTTTCGTTGGCGACGCCCAAAACGGCTCATGGGGCAGGCATCCAGGGGTCCAAATTTAAA
>CP045893.1:24690029-24712087 GCA_013387185.1 Caligus rogercresseyi | reverse complement strand
ATATAAATGTGTGGTTGGGATGCCTTTGGTAATATTATGTGATTAGTATATCAATATCTCAGAGTCGTCGCCAGTTAGGTTGCACGGCAGGAAGGAATATAATAGAAAAAACACGTGTGGAGGGGTCATGACATGATATATATTATATCACAGAAGAAAAGGAGGAAATATATAACGAAAGAGGAAAGAGTGAGGCACATTAAACATGACGTCAGGTGTCTTTTCAGCGTGACGTCAAGGACATAACAATAAAACTCATCATGAGCATATGAACCCTCCAATTAATATAATATAAACTCGTCAATGAGCATATCAAACCTCCAATTAGTATATATAAATTCGTCAATGAGAATATAAAACCTCCAAATAATAAATAAAACTCGTCAATATAAAACCTCCAAATAATATAATATAAAACTTGTAATGAGCATATACGACCTCCCAATAATATTATTGTCTTTATTAATATTTAAATATGAACTACAAGCACCTGAGTCAGAGCTATTCTTCTATGTACTCCTTTTTTATCAATTGTCTTCCGGCTCGTTTCCTCCCTCAGCCACCACCCCTTCTCACCTGGAGGAGGCCCAAGAGGATCACCTCTGAGTCAGAGGGGGCAAGTGCACCTTTATTACAAGAAAACCCAACGTAGTTGTATTCCTCCTTTAAGAACAAATACAACTTATCATTCATGATTTTTTCTTTCTTTCTAATCTCTTACGTTCTTTGTCGTCTTCTTTTTTTCTGCTTTCCTCTCTTCTCTCAAGGAGCTGTGTGTTAGACTGAAGTAATTATTTAGTCGTATCTCTATTATTATTCGCAATCCTCTTCTTTATATAGGATGGGTTTTACCCAAGGAGAATATAAATAAGGTGAGGCAATGGGAATCGACGTAGGCAATTGCAGGGCGACAGCTTACTATTTTGTTGTGATGTCACAAGTGCTACGCTTGAATTCAAGTTCAGTTTGTATTGTAAAGCAAAAAAGCCATATTCTCGAGGAAGTAATCGTGTTTGTGCCATCCCTTTTGTTTTAATCCTCGAAATGCACAATATTTTGCACTTCCGACGAAGGATCCTAATATCCAACGTCTGTGGATTGCACGATGCAAAAGATCCAGCAGGACTGGCCTAAGATCTGCGATCGTCATTTTACTCCAGATGACTTCCAAAGGAATCTTGAGGCTGAGCTTCTTGGCATCTTTGCTAGGAAGAAGCTTAAGTCTCAAGCTGTTCCTTCACTCTTCATCCCTGGATCACCATCCTCAAGTGTGTCCAAGTCTTTCAGATAGGTTCGTCAAGAAGCCCGTGAACGAAAAAAATTGTGAGTTGACTAGTGAGAAGGTTTGAAGAACTCTCACTCACGAAAATGAAGATTTCCTACTACAAAGCTAAGTGCCTCAAACTTAGCTCATCAAACTTAAGGGAAACTTTAATTAGAACCTCATTGAAAAAGAACTACAGAGTGAATTCAAACAAGAAGGTTAATTAATCCTTTGACAATGTTCTATCGTGGCTACTCAAAAGAAGATGTAACTACCGCTTTCATTCGTCGGAGCATATGTACCCACACCCGGCGGGATGGGGGGGGGCAGGCCCGCCCACCCACCGAGTGACGTGGGCCCGATTTATTAATGAATATGCCAACTGTGCCCCCCCATAACAACTGTAGCCCCCCCCCAACAACCTGGGCCTGCTGCCGGGCCTGTATTTACCCAGCCCTTTTAGTACTTGCGATCATCATCCTTACCCCGGTCGGCAAAACAAGGAAAATTTCAATGAGTTCCAACGAGGGTATCTCCTAGGTATATCGCTGGATAGTCAGGAAGTTTAAAGACCTCCACCCAAATTTGAGGAAACAGCAAGTAACATTGAAGGATTTGAAGAAACTTAAAGTCCTTGGATTCAGTTATTACCGCCCCTTCTCCCGATTTTTGAAGTTCTGCCACCTCTTAGAAAATAATTTCCAATTTTTTCATAATAGCCATCAAGACGCAATCGATAAAGACCCTATGTTTTCTAAGACTTTTAAAACCACTTATCAATTTATCTCCAAATTGGTAAAAAGAAATATTATTGCTTTTGTAAAAAATAACACGGATTTGAGTCAATTTTTCTTAATAAGCTACTTAAACGGAAAAATGCTAGTGAAAACTTAATCCCATAGACCAGGTTTCTAATTAGCGTAATTATATTCTTATGTTTCCTTTTTTATATTGCTTATGTATAATTCTATTATGGTGATTTATAGATTCCTTCAAATAAATGAAAATCTTGATTGTAAAAATTATTTTTAAGAAAATATTATTTATTTTTACTTAAAATAAATGAATATTAATGATAAATCATTTACATAACCATATTTTGATGTAACATGGTTCTAATACACTATTTTCATGAACATGGGTATCGACCCACTAGCAATTGAGAGAATAAAGTTGATAGACTAATTTTGAAATCATGGCACTAAAAATAAAAAATAAAGTAGCATTCGTGTACGTCACTCGTGACGTCACAAAAATCAAGAGCAGCAAGTCAAAGATATTCTTTGACTCACCTTATTTATATTCTCCTTGGTACCCAAGGTGAATGTTAAGTATAAACATATGAAGTTAGAATTGATTTTTCCGCTTTATTTTGTTCATGACGTCATAACGGAGTCTGGGATCAGGCAAGGAGAAGTTAAGGACTGTAGTAATGCTGATATTTGTTGCTGTTATGCTCTCCATAGTTGGGAAAGAAAGACTCTGAGTAAGACGAGCATAGGGGTTAGGGCAGGACTATGGTTTATTAAATTTGAAAAAAGGGCCACAGCAGTACATCGACTGTCCACTTTCTTTTTCTTTGGTCCGCTCATTTTTTACAGAAGGGCTCAAATGCCAATGAGAATATTCAAGAGAGAAATAAAGAGTAAGGTGCGGCCTAATTGTCAGCGCACCATCTATTGGTGAAACGTGGAATTGTAATATATTTAAAACCTTTTTAAATATATTATTAATTTGATCATAGACGTAATGAATTATTTATGAAGCAATATTATTTCATTTACTGGACAAGCTCGGCGGACCGGATTAAATTGTTTAACGGGCCGTATACGGCCCGCAGGCCTTAGTTTGCCCATGTCTGGTATAGAGTAACAACTGGAAGTGCTGAAACTCGGAGTAATTGAACTCTCTCCATTGTTATGTCCAGAAGGAATAAACCAGGAAAATACGTCCTAGGAAGAAATAACACAAAATATAAAAAGAAAATGATGACTCATGAAAAAATGACCCAAATGCATGGATAGACAAGTATTTGAGTGGAATTCAATTAAGTATTGAATAAATATTGTAATTAGTTATTTTAGTTTTTATTAATGATTGATAAATAGGCAAGGCTTGGAGTGGAAATCAAGGAAGTATTGATCAAATACTATTTCTCAAGTAAATTGAGTAAATAATGAAAACAAATAATTTTATTTAAGCCATTATAGATAAATGATTTGTTATTAGACGATATAAAGATTTATTTGGGTCATTTTTATGTTATTATTATTACAGGGGCAAATATGTATTTGGGCCATCATTTTCCTTTTCTATCTTGGATCATTTCTTCCTCGTTCATATTTTCTTAGGGCCATTTCTTCCTAGGCCGCATTTTCCTCAGCAATTTCTTCCTAATATCCTCCATTGACTCAGAAAGAACGAAATAAATATATTTGTATCGTGGATAAAAGTGATGATGGATAGGAATAAGCTCACCAAACAACATTCTTTTTATTTATTTGTTAAAACTTTATTTTTACACTTCCAATACTCAGGGTGATGATCCATTTATCGGCAGATATGAAACCACAACAAAAAAATCAAAGACTCACTTCCTTTATTTACAGCTGTTGTTGCATGAATTATTTCGGAGCTATTAACACTCTAACCTTCATGGCTACTAAAAATATATATTTATATAAGCAAACGAATTATAATAAAATAATATAATAGGAAACAAAAAAAAAATAAATGACGCTTTAAAAACTGGAAAGATCTATATCGTTCCTCCGAGAACTTGATATAGTGCATACCTCTTTGTATGGATGTGACAGGCGGCCCCAAGGCTTTGAAAGGTTGACAACATGTCAAAACATGAACGGTGTTTTTTATTATTATCATTCAATTACCTACATTTGGTTTGCCATTACACTTAATTTATTTTCCAATATCTTAAAGCTTTAAAACATTTATTATGATTTTTGTATTCATATGGACTATTATAGTATTCGAGAGCTCAGCTTTTATTTGCTTTATTCCTTTGAAGTTCCTTGTTAAGTTTATTGGATTCCTAATCGACCAAAGCTGTCAATTTTTTATTGGAAGACACGTCAGAATTGTTGCCCCAGAAACTGCATGAACACAAGTTTTGTGCCGTTTTAGAGTGGTGAGCAGGACACCTGAAAAATAGATCTTCCTATTGGAGACAAGAATAAACAGTTTCTGCTGCGAGAATAAGCAGAGACTTGCTGAGGATCTCTTAAGTAGTGTATATTTAGTGTGTTGCGTGAAATCAGGCCAGTGGCTGACAATGGCCCAAGACTAAAAAATTATATGGGGAAATATCACACTTGAAGGGGGTTCCACGGTGTCCAAAAGAAATGACCCAGAGTATACGGTATGGAAAGAAATAGACCAGGAAGAAATGACCCAAGATAGAAAGAGGAAAATGATGACTCATGGAAAAATGGTCCAAATACATGATGGGTAGTCATCAAGGTTTGGAGTGGAAATCAACACAAAGTATTGATCAAATACTATTCTCAAGTAAATTGAGTAAATAATAGAAGCAAAAAAATAATAATTTTAGACATTATAGATAAATGATTTTTTATTAGACGAGAATAATATTTATTTGGGTCATTTTTCCATGATTCATCATTTTCTATTTTGGGTCATTCTTTTTTAAGCTGTATATAATCCTTGGGGAACATTCTTCTTAATATCATCACATTGCTCCAACCAAAAGTGATAATGTTTCTTACTAATAAATATACTGGTTTTTTGGTTAACTCCATTATTTTTTTGGGCATTCAATTAATATGATGAATATGTGGCAAGCAGAGACATCACTTCAAACGCCCATGAATAAAATACGATTAGTATTTAAAAGGATGCACTCTTTCTCTCTGAATTGCTGATGTTCACGCCTATACAGCAGTTGGTAGTGTTAATTAAAATGTATATAGTTTGTTTATTGTATTGTTCAGCGCCCCCTTGTATTATTATATTCTTGTTGATCTCATGTCTTATATTTGTAGTATTAATGTATAATTTTACACGTGTTTTTGCTTTCTTTTTGGTTATTATTATTTGTTGTAAATAGTTCACTTTGGAACGCCTTAGAATATAGAAGGGGACTGATGTCTCCCAAAATTATAGATATAGTCCACTTTATTGAGGCCCGTCCCTGCCTTTAAAGGGAAGGAGTTCATTGGGAACTTTTCAGGTAGTGAGGTGAATCTCTAATGCATAATGCCAACTTTTCTTTTCATATTATTATTATTTGTCTCTTAACCAATCACGTAACTCAAAAAAATGACCTTTTTACCATTCTTATAGAATCCTTAGCTCCATACTCCTTAGCCGTCCTTAGATAATAGTGTATATACTCACCTTGGGCTGTATTATCCTAGCCACCTTCTTTAAATTACTGCCTCTAACATCCCCCCTAAAAAACATACAAAATGTGTATGGGGATTTATTTATTAGAACTATTATTATTACATAGAAGACACATAAAAAAGTTGTTGTTAAGAGTAACTTATTACCTCCGCCGAAGGAGGTATTGTTTTCACTGGCGTTGGTTTGTTGGTTGGTTGTTTTGTCAGCAGGATAACTCAAAAAGTACGGAACGCATTTGGATGAAACTTTGTGGAGTTGTTGGAAATGCCAAAAGGAACAAGTGATTAAATTTTGGCATCTCTGAGTGCTTCTTTAAGATGCAAAATGAGTTAAATACTAATAAATATTTCAAGTTAGCCTACTCTGCCAATAGATGTCGCTGTGCTGTGAAATTGGGTGCCGGGAGCGTCTTCCTCTCGGAATTTCCGTCGAGGGGAACCTCCCCCGTCCCTCTACGCCGCCCCAGTCGTGAAAAATCCGCCTCGGAAGGCTCATAAGGACTCCATGACGGCGGAGGTTTGCACTTTCTGAGTGTATATATGCTCTAGTTCTTCTTCTTTTTTTCTCTCTCTCTCTTCTCTCTCTCTCTCTCTTCTCTCTATATAGATATATATATATATATATATTATATATATATATATATATATATATATCTATATATATATCATATTTCAGAGAGCAAAAAATAATTCCCTGGAAGAATGAATTTACATTCATAGTTGTAGCAGCAGGAGTGCGGGGAAGGGCGCACACGCCCTCTCAATCTGACGAGGGCCCGCAATCTTTATTTTTATGAATGAATGTTCCTTCTTCCCTTTACATAGTAATAATAATAATAATAAGTATACTACAATAAAGAGAAGAAGAAGAAGAAAAAAAAAAAGGAATATTGGGTGAGTCTTGAAGGATCATCAGTTTTTAGTACATATATAATATTAGTGGAGTGAAGCGGGATTTTAATAATAATTGTATCTCATTTATATATGTATATATAATAGAGTGACACCTTCGAGGAGGAGTGATATATATATATATTCAAGGATATTTTTGTATGTGTGTGTGTCTTGGATGTGTTTTGTCGTGATGTGACTCTGCTATGGGATCAGTGGCTTGCTACAATCGCCTGGAGGACTCTGGTGTGATTCCGGGTGATGATCGATCCCTTCTCCTTGGATCCAAGGCACTAAGAGGTACGACAAGACCCACCTAAAAAAGCTCATTTTTTTGATTTGTGTCCTAAAACACATACATCAAAAACAGGATTAAACATTAGTTCTAAAATGCACTCAAGGAAGCTAAATTTGTACTAAATAATTGTTATAATCGTTTTTTAATATCTTAAGGAGGAGGGGGGAAGATATTTTAAAGGATTTTAGATCCTTTGAGCTGGGATATGTCGATCTAATAAATCTTTCGTATATATATATTTACAAAAAATACTATCTTGCTATGCATATAGCCTTTTGTTTTCGTCATGATTGTCAAAAAATGGATAATAGTAAATCAAAAGAGATTTGTTTGGTTCAATATATATTATATATGTACCAAACAAATATCTTTTTGATTTAATATTATCCATTTTTTGACAATCATGACGGGTCATATATATATATATATATATATATATACCAGGTTTGTAAGTATGAAACCGGGATTTACCCATAGGTGGCGCTGGATGTCGATGCAGTTACCAACACATCACGTCAGCGGTGTCCTGTTATTGTTTTGATATCCGATAGAGATTTCCAACTCACAATAACACGAGTTTCATTCAGTAGCATTAGTTTATTAGAGATAAACTTGTCGAATTTTGTGCCAACAAATTACGATTTGCGGACAGCCCTACTTTTCTGTTTTCATCTGAAGAAAACCGCAGCAAAGAAAGTCATTTCTCCATCGAATTGTGACTGGCGATGAAAAGTGGATATACTTCGAGAATCCTAAGTGCAATAAGTCTTGGGTTACTCCGGGTGAACCATCAACATCGACGCCAAGACCAAACCGCTACGGACGAAAGACAATGCTGTGTGTTTGGTGGGGCGTAATCTACTACAAGTTGCTGAAACCTGGGGAAACTGTTAATACTCAACGCCACCGACAACAAATGATCGATTTGGATCGAGTTTTGCCTGAAAAACGACCAGAATACCAACAAAGACAACACAAGGTGATTTTGCTGCATGACAATGCACCAGCACACAAAGCAAAACAGGTCCAGGAAACGATAGAGTCGTTCCGTTGGGAAATTCTTCAGCACGCGGCTTACTCACCGGACCTTGCCCCATCCGATTACTACTTGTTTGCATCGATGGGACACGCACTTGCTGAGCAGCGCTTTACTTCTTACGAAGCTGTACGAAAATGGCTCGATGACTGGTTTGCCTCAAAAGAGCAACAGTTATTTTGGTGAGGAATCCACAAATTGCCAGAAAGATGTTTCGGGAAACATTTTCCCCCCAAAATGGGAAAAAATGTATAGATAGCGATGGGCAATACTTTGAATAAGTTACTTTGTATCATATCATTACAATAAACGTGTTTTTTCTGTACAAAAATTCCGGTTTCATACTTACACACCTGGTATTATATATATAATATTGACCCATAAAATTTCTTTTTATTATAGTATTCTTCTTTTCAATTGGTAGTGTTGAATACAAATGTATTTGTTCCGAAAAGGACACTTTTCAGATCTTATATAGAGGATAGTCGGCCTGTGTCATTTGTTGGAATCATTTGAGAGGCAATGGCATTGTCTATTTATAACTGAAGGTCATTCACGAGGTACCTCATTACTACATTGCTAACATTATTAAGAACTAATCTAGTTTACTTGTTTTCCTGCTTCGCTTATGGAACTGATGCATTTATGAAATTCTTATTCGTTTGAAACCTATTTCGAAAGTCAGTTGTTGATGTATTGTAGGCATTACTGATTCAAGGTCACTTCATTTATACACAGAGATCTACAAAAGTACAAAGTATTTCCAGATGCTTTAAAGTTTGTCTTATAATTTTGCTGAATAACCCGGGATTTAGGTAAAAATCTGTTCAAAAATCTTACTAATATAATAGTTTAAAATTCTGGAGATGAGTTTTTAGTTATTTATCACCCCAAAAATGGTTTTGAAGAATGTATTGAGAAATATATTATAAGTAGTCGTGATTCTTATCATTTTAAAATGGGCATTCTTTTGTAATGTTCTTTTATGGGTTTAAAGGTAGCTTTTGCTTTATTGGTTATACACTATATCTCTTAAAATAATACATAATAACCTGTGTTAGCAACCACCCACATTACCCCCGCAGAAGGTAAAAATAGGTGAATCCTAATATGTGACCCCCCCCCCCCCCCCCGTCTTTATTTTGAGAGGTTGCGTTATTTTGATATTGGTCATGTTGTCAATTAAACAATTATTTTTATAAGAAATCAATAAAAAAGTAGTTATTTGTATAGAAATAAAAAAGTTACCTTAATGAATTCATGAGCAGCCTTTTACCGGGGTGAATCCTTGTTTCTCTGTTGAAGCATTGTTCATCGAAGGAGTTTGTTTGACTAATGTCCTCGAGCCCTGAAGGCTGGATGGCTTAGATCCTACACACCAAAACAATAGCGACCTCTTTTCTGCCCCAGGACCAGAGGAAAGCATTATTACAAACAAACTCCTGGACTATATTGCTTTGGTGTCATCATTCTGATGGATTAATAACAGAGTTCTTCTGCCAATAATAACATAATTAATTAATAACTAAATGAGTAATATTGACTTTTGAGGGCCTTCAGATGTTAATTAAATAATGGTTATATTTGTCATCCATGAGTTAATAATTGACTTCTTAGAGGAAGATGTTTCGAGAAAAGGTGATGATGATGTTTTTGTAGCGTGATTGGTTGAAATAAAAGGAGAGGGGAAAATTAAGAAGCAAAGGGTATCACTTCACTCACCGGCTACTGCTGTTGAGAAGTGAACATTCAGCGAGAACAAATTAATCCTTAAAGATATTAATTGTTTCTTCTTACTTGGCCTACACCAATGACGTCATATTTGAATCCTTTAAATGGACTCCTCCCCCTATTCCAGTGGTTCCCAAAGGGGGGGGGCGCCCCTAGGGGGGGGGTGCAGAGCAATTGCAGGGGGGCGCGGGAAAAAGGAATGAAACTGCAATCAACTCTGAAAACAAAATGTGCGTATGTCCTTTTTTGGGGAGGGGGGCGCAAAAATTTATTATGTACCAAGGGGGGGGGCAGCAGAAAAAGTTTGGGAACCACTGCCCTATTCTACCCATTATTAATATTAATTCAATAAAGCAAATGTTCAAACTCAAAGAAACGACGAATGTTTAGCATATTGCATCTGTCGATAAATGTATCCTATCTCGGAATATCGGACGTAGAAAAATGAAGAAAACAGTCTTCTATTTTTTCAAATAAAATATTGTTTATTGATGAGTTTGTGAGAACAACCTTTTTGTAATACCTAAAAATAGTCATAGTTTTGCTCCTAAATTGTCACATTGATTGCTTTTGGCGTCCACAATACGGATAAAATTATTTCAATTGATAGATATAAATAATATTGTAAAAAAAGTTACTCCATGGTTTGTTGCTCTAACAATAATATATTTAAATGGTACGCTTAATAACTCAAAAAGGTCACAACTAACAAAATAGTTTATTTGTAATCTTGTTTAAATTCTGATATGAATACGAGTCACTCGAGAAAAAATATATATTTTATTTATTGATAAGTCAAATCAAAAATTGTTAAAAATAATTTATAGTAGCTTAACAATGAGACAACCTAGAATAATTTTTATCATTATAAGGTTAATCAATAATTCACTCAATAATAGCATTAATAATAAAGCCTCTTTCCTATCGGAAGAAGTCGATCCTGCACCATTGAGCATTGACCTCATCCTCAGAATAAAGCATACCCTAAATGCTTTATACTAAGAGGATAACAGTACCGAATATCCTTGAGATTGATCAATAATATATATTTATTTATTAGCACATTTTGTGTACTAAACGATCATTCAATTGTTTCTCGTTCCAGCAGCTATTACTGCTGGCACTTTATTAAATACAAGTTATAACGAATAACAGGTACATATATTTAATGTTCTCATAAATAAGTAAATGTCACGTATCTTATTATTTTTCTCACGTCATAAAAAGTCTAAAAAATATTTAGATGGCGTATGCTGGACAAATCACAGTTATTCTTGCCGGTGTGACGTCATTAAAAATTGCCGGAAAGTGAGTAGTCTCTTGCCGATGTGGACGTACCTTGACTTCCAATAGTCCTTGAGTAAATCTATCTCCACCCAAAAGTCTATCACGTTTTTCTTATTATTTATTTTTATCGTATCAGTGTGTATAAATATTTATATATATAAAATATTATATATATATATCTGCTTATCTATATATAATCCATGTTTCAGCTCATCAGTCTATTGTTAGTCCTCGTTCCTCACTCTTAAGTCTTCTCTCTGCCCTAATCCATCGGATACAGGACTCCATCTCGCCATCGAACCCATCATCATCATCTTCTTTATCCACAAAAGCAGTTTCCTGCGACATTAATAACAATAAAAATAACAAAAAGCTTAGTGCTGCAGCCGTAGCGGCACGTCGAAACAACGCTGCCAAGAGTCGACAGGCTCGATCTCTTGAAAGGAATCATCGGCATCTCGTAGACATCGACTCTTCATGCAGGTAAGGACATCTCATTTTTTGAGACTGAATGACTTTATGATTGACAATTGAAAATGACTAGACCATAAACAAAAAAGGCTTTTAGGTTCACCAAAGATCTTATTGAGTCGATTTAGCTCTGGATTAGCATAAAGTGAAGGTTAAATTTGCAAATGATTTGAATGATTAAGCAGAGAGTGTACAAGAAATAAATAATATCTTAAATTAACACATATTTACAAATATAAAGTTTACTTGTCAAACAGCAATGATTAAATTTAATCTTAGAAAAAACTACACATTATTAGATATATAGTTTACTAGTCAAACAGCAATGATTTTTTTAAATAATCCAGAATTTTATGTAACTCCATTTCAAAGACAATGAATGATATGAAAATAATTAAATGAGTAAATCACGGAGATATATTTCTCAATAAAATGAAAACCCTAACGACACAACGATAAGTATGGAAATAATTAATCTCTTAACCGCACAGATGTAATATAATGTCATTAATATAAACGTGACCAATAGAAAATAATAATAAATCTCACTAAAATGAAGAATCATCTTTTAGATTTATTATCCAGAAAAATACATTTAATGTCAACTCTTAAAGAATATAGAGTGCACTAAGTTTCTAATACTTTCATCGCTACTGGTCGTTAATTTGGAACTTTTATTCTCTATACTCAACATTCACGCAGTGTAAGAAATGAAAAAATAAATTGTTAAAAAGTATTTTTAAGAAATGAAAATAATAATTTGTTAAAAAATATATATTATAAAATACGAAATATAACGAAAATTAACACTCGCTGTGATGTATTAAAAACAAGCATGAATTTAAGAACGCGGTTGCAAATCTTCTTAATAATAATAATAATAATATTTCTACCCTAATAGTGTCAATAAAGGAGCAGATGCATCCCTCCTTTATTGGAAAAGTATTATAAAATGTGATTTAAATTTAATTGAGACTGAAGGATTTAGTGGTATATTGACACGAATGGTACATGTTCAGCCCTTACGAATGTTAACATAGCAAACCTCTTTGATACCCTGAAATTGGCCTGGGATCCTTAAGAGGAGTTACTTATGCATCTAAAAAAGGGAATCATAAGACTTTTAATTTTGTGTGTTAATCATTTAACAATAAATAATGACATTTTTTTAAACAAAAAATTGTTTTTATTATTTTAATAAATACTTAAGTCTTAAAAATGTCCCTTCAGTGATAACAACGTAGACTTTCATGACGAATCGCTTGCTTAATTTTGTAGCTTGAAGAGTAATATATATTTTGAGAAATATTGAATTTCTCGAAATATTCAGAATTCTTTATCTTTCCGGACGGTGTCCAGTAATTTCATCGCGCGTAAATTTGTCGCAGACCTTTTTATAGCCGTTTTTTTGTCGTGGGTAAATACATCGCTTGCTCTTTTATAGTCAGTCAATTTAGTCGTTCTTCTTTTTGTCGTGGGTATTTTTGTCGCCAAGCTTTTTTGTAGTGAAGTATTTTCGTCGTTCGTCTTTTTTTCGTCGGTATTTTTGTCGCATAGCTTTTTTGTAGTGAAGCGTTTTCCGCGCGATTTATTTTTTTACTTTGTAGACCTACTCTCGTTCGCTTAGTCGGGGGTACCATGGGGTTTAAATCTACTGCTGACACTCTTTAGGGAGAAAAGACAAGCAGCCTAAGAGTTTTGCACACCTAAGCCGTGGTTGTTCTGCGGGAGTACTATGGGATTGTAATCGACCACCGGCTCTTATTAAGATGAAAAACACTCGGCCTAATACTTTCGTAGACCTTAATCTAAGGGTATGCGCCTACTTTAACCGGGTGTCACATGGGTTTAAAATCCACCGCCGACTCTTCTTAAGGGGGAAAACCCCGGCCTAAAAAATATATACCCTAATTTCAAGGATTGCACCGGCCTCAACTGGTGCTATATGGGTTCAAAATCTACTGCAGACCCTTTTGGGTCGTAAATAAACCCAGCTCAAGAGTTTTTCAGACAATAGGCCGGGTATTTTTCACCTTAATAAGAGTCAGTGGTCGATTACAATCCCATAGTACACCTGGCGGAACAACCAAGGCTTAGGTGTGCAAAACTCTTAGGCTGCGTGTCTTTTTCCCTAAAAAGTGTCAGCAGTAGATTTAAACCATAAAGATATAGAGAGCTTATTCCTTCAATAGCAGAGAAACATCGTTCAGCTGTATTTTTGTGTCCAATATAAGAAAAGTAATTTGTACTACGTCATCGTAAGCTGATCATAGAGATAGATTCTGTCTCTATGATCAGCTTACGATGACGTAGTAAAAATTACTTTGTTATATTGGACACAAAAATACAGATAAAGGAATAAGCTCGCTATATCTTTGTATCTCTATGATTTAAACCCCATGGTACCCCCGACTAAGCGAACGAGAGTAGGTCTACAAAGTAAAAAAATAAATTGCGCGGAAAACGCTTCACTACAAAAAAGCTACGCGACAAAAATACCGACGAAAAAAAGACGAACGACGAAAATACTTCACTACAAAAAAGCTTGACGACAAAAATACCTGCGACAAAAAGAAGAACGACAAAATGACTGACTATAAAAGAGCAAGCGATGTATTTACCCGCGACAAAAAACGGCTATAAAAAGGTTTGCGACAAATTTACGCGCGATGAAAATACAGTAAACCTTTCCGAACGGATACTTTGTAATTAAGGTTTTACAAAGAAACTTAATATTTTAATCAATAATTGAGGGGGCGCCAATGATTTTTTATTGACAAAATTGTATTTAATCTACCTCATGGAAATGTAATCACTTCTAAGTCTAAGGTTTTTTTCTTTTCCTATCAAATGCCTATGTAAGCTTCTATTATTTTTTTTACATATATAGCAAAATTCGTATCACTACTTAATAGCTTCTTCCATTGAAGCAGAGAACAGGAGCAGCAGCACATCCTGTTCAAATATATGAAGCATATACAATATTACCAAGAAGCTTCATATGTTTGAAATGATATTAGGAAGAAATATCCATAGAGTATATACACGGCTTAGAAAGAAATGGCCCAAGATAGAAAATGATGAATCATGAATAAGGTGACCAAATAAATGTTATTAATCTTGTCTATAACAGCTACAACAAGGAAATCATTTATCATTATAATGTCTAAAAATTATTTTTTTTGCTTCTATTATTTACTCAATTTACTTGAGAAATAGTATTTGATCAATACTTTGTGTGATTTCCACTCCAAACCTTGATGACTACCCATCATGTATTTGGACCATTTTTCCATGAGTCATCATTTTCCTTTTCTATCTTGGGTCATTTCTTCTGGACACCGTTTGAAGTAATGACATACAATATTAGTTTATTTTATTATTATCATTCATTATTTTCAAACACTCATACAACTATCGATCGAGACATGAAAATACGAATGGCATCAAATATCCTTCATTTTCCCTCCAAGTTGTTGTTCACTGTTTCCGAATTTTCATTTCAGATATTCTAGAGAGGTGGGTAGCACTCAGGTCAGCGTGGACTTGACCTCCGGTCCGCAGGGGCCTACCAGCTCTTCTTCCTCTCCTCCTCCCTGGACCTGAGCCTTCGCTACCAGCCGGACCCCACTTCCTCCAAGCGCACTCCCCTACACCCCCGTCCCCCGCCGACACAGAGAAGAAACAACATGATCAAGTCCAGCAACGGAGGACTCGGTAACAACAACAACAGCAGCAGTATTGTGAGCAAGCCTCCACGAGGATGGCTACACCCAGATATTCTATTCCTACAGGACGGTATCAACTTTGCCGTCCAATACATTGGTTCCTTAAGAGTCAACACCTCCATGAAGGTCCTGGACTTTAACACGCGCTCCGCTATCGCCAAGTGAGTATACCGTCATATACCGAAGTAACATACCACTAAAATGGCTATTTTCTGTGCTCGACTCTCAATGAGTCATATGTTCAACATCATTGATAAATACCGATGTTCGTTAGTATAATGCTTATTCATATCCACACGACGGATACTTCAATTCCATCGACTCAAATAGCCAAAAAGACTAATTATTAATCGTATTGAATACTTTATCACTAATTTCACATGCAATTATGGATAAAAAAGTGTAGATAATATTTAAAAAATTACAAGTAATATATTAATATCACAAAATCATCAAATATGTTGGCAAAATATTCGGTACTCGTCTGATGAATCCCTCCTGTAAATATATTTTTAACAAATTATGTTCTTTTTCTTGAATGTATTTATATTACTGAAGAGAAATCCTTCATTTTTATCATCTCATACATATTTTGGAAAACACCCCACATCTGATTATATTCTGGTCTTACTGAACCCCTGGAATCACGACAACTTTCACTCGTGTTAAGAATATCTCGGCTTAATGTCTTGGCAACATTTCGTCCTTATTGATATATATTTTCTTCAGGAGAATTCATTCACAAATTATTATTACACTGGCCAACAGCCAAATTTAGGTCGGACTAATTTTCCATAATTCTTATAGAGTTTTATCCACTGATTCCAATATGGTATTCATTTTTCAAAGTTAGTGATAAATTCAGAGCTAAATGGATTTCAATTTTTTTAGCACTTTTTAGATTCAGAGCCATTTTTGGCATACAAGGACTGAAGTATAGAAAAATAAAAAGCAATGATTTGATAGAGCTTAGATCAAAGTACTCATTTCAATTTTTACTTCGTCTCTGGCACATTTAAACTTTAAAATATATGTCATTTTGTACGAAAAATGAAGGGTTTTTCTTAGAGACTCACTGTTCCTCACTGTTCCTCACTCAAAGGTCTTACATGATTAAAAATTGATATGAATATGAAGAAAAAATATCAAGCTTTAATTTGATATGCTTAATATTCCATAAAATGCCTTATTTTAATCAAAATTAGCAAATGAATATTTTTTAAATCCTCTCCATTTTGCCCTTTTTTAGAGAAATTCATAAGTCACCCAGTGAGATAGAAACAGAGAGAGAAACTGACGTCACAACGTATGTAAACAATAAAGAGTAATTTTCCTTCTTTCATTGGAATTTGAGTGTTTTTTCCCGGAAATCTTCCGAGGATCCAGGATTCCTAATGAGTGGCCTGCCGGCTGTGCCGTCGTACACAACATTTGTGAGAAGAATTCATCGTGACACAGCCTCGGATCAAGCATGGAGCAAGGAGTGGAAGCTTAGGAGGACATGACTCCCCAGAGGGTGCTTAGCCTATTCTCTTTGCATCAAAGAGGATGATGAGTCGGAGACAGACAGACAGACCCTCAAGGACATTACCCCCCTCCTCCTCTCTCTTCCTTAAGGCTGGTTGGCTGGCTCATTCCGTCTGCTCAAAGAAGATGACGTGTCGGGCACCCCGGAGGGAGGGAGGAATGGACTCCCGTGAGAGAGAGAGAGAGAGTCATTGCCTTTGTCCTGTCTACCTACTAGCCTATTCTATCGGGGAGTCTCCTTTTCAAGTGAATCCATCGTTTTTTGCAGCAGAAAAATGAATTACTTACGTTTTCGTTTGCAAAATTCACCTTTTATTAACTATGCAAAAGATACAGCGGGACGTCACCCACCCACGTCCTTCAAACTCATAGCCGCGCCCCGAGGAGCCCAAGAGTGTAGTTCCAAGATAACAAGACATCAAACAACACAATCCTTTCAACAGCCACAAATCAATTTTTAATCATGTAAGACCTTTGAGTGAAGAGCAGTGAGAACAGGGATGTCTATAAGAAAACCCTTCCTTTTTCGTACAAAAATGAAATATATTTAAGTTTAAATGTGCACGGGACGAAAGTAAAAATTGAATGAGTATTTTGATCTAAGCTCTATCAAATCATTGCTATTTATTTTGTCTATACTTCAGTCCTTGTATGTCAATAATGGCTCTGAATCGAAAAAGTGCTGAAAAATTGAAATCCATTTAGCTCTGAATTTATCACTAACTTTGAAAATGATACCATATTCGGAATCAGTGGATAAAACTCTATAAGAATTACGGAAAATTAGTCGACCTTTTTTTTTTTGTTGATTTTTGTTGGCCTGTGTTATTTTTCTTTCATTCCCGTCATTTTGTTTACTCTAAAAGCGGTTTGCATCGATGACATCATTATTTGAACAGCCTATCTGCATACACAACATATTGCAAAGGTTATTGCAAAAACAGAAAAAAAATATAACACCATGCAAGGAGTCCTTGCTTAGTCAACAAGTTTGATTTTCCTCCTCCATCTCAAGCATTCAAGTTTCTTTGTACACATAATATGCCATATTTTGAGTGATGAATCAATGCTTTACTGTTTTGCTGGGATCCTTGCTTGTTAAGAGTAAATATCATTTTGATCTCGGATGTAGGTAATGCTTTTACTGTAATTACACTCTTGTTAAAAAGTTGTCCCTGATTTGATTTGTTAAGTTTTGAATTTGTGGGAATACCAAAAAAGCATCCTTAGTAATACTACAGTCAACCCTGCGTTACCAGTCACATTTGTCAAAATGGCCACCCAAATTTTTTCCCGCATAAGAAAACGTATATTAAAATCTTCTTTGACTAGGGGCCACCTGTTTTTAATGATCACTTTTTGGGGAATCCCTTGAGTGACCCCTAGTGGCAGGTTTGATTGTATATCATAATTTCCCGATACACAATACATTTTCCTTAATTTCATTTCTTTTTGTTTCCGTCAGGGAGTGTATTCATCGTGTGCTGCAAGTCTGCAGGCCGTGAGTTCGTGATGATGCCGATCGCTCCGTGGATCCTAAGGTCTCTCGCATGCTGGACGAGTCTCCCGACATGGACCGCTCCGGCTCTTCCTTTCAGCTGACAGTGACGAGCCTTTGGCTTAGCTCTCGGACTACGATAGCGGAAAGGCTGTTTTCACACATATCATGCCAACATTTCCTTTGCCTCGGGCGGAGACGCGGAGACATCAGACTACGTGGCCTATGTGGCAAAGGACAAGACCCACGGAGGAACGCGGTCCTGTTACGTCATCGAATGCACCGGTGGGCGGGCACAAGAAGTCATCACCACCATCGGGCAAGCCTTTGAACTACGGTAAGGAAGGGATGCTGGCTTTTTATGTCTTGAATGTCACATAATTTCTTGGTAAAATATGTGTTTATAGAAAAAAATGGTACATAATGTTGTAGGTTGAGATATATATGTATGATAGAGGTCGCCAGATATATCTTTTCCGGTAGTGCACTTTTCATACTAACTATAAGCCAACACCTTCAATGTAATTTTATTTTTCTCTCAGAGCTTGGGGGTTCCTCGAGTAGCTTTTAGGTTCTCGCAAAATAATATTTGAATGCTATTGATGCCACTGGGTTTGACTGACCCCAATATTGTAGTTAGTGCAGCACTAGGGTGTGAGGAAGTGCAAATACCATGGGAGGGGAGAGTGTTCCCTGTACATTTAAATTGAGGAAATGAGGTTAAAAGGGCGAAAGTGTATTATAGGATTTACGCGTACACCTGTGTGTGTGTGTACCTGTATTATCTTGATGATGGGTCAAAGTTCCAAGTATTCGAACATTCAGCTGGTTTTTTTTCTTATCTTAATTAAATGTTGACATATCCTAATATACCATTATTGTGGTTGGTTGTTGGATCAAAGGGCTCACAAGGCTTATAATGATATGAGAGGTTATTATTTAAGGATTGTTGTCATTTCAAACAAATTATGATATAACAATCCTATTAAGCTTGATTTTGTATCTGTACTTATTATACTAATATATAAAAAATAGAACACTGGAAATACAGGGCTATTTTTTGGCGTTCCACTCAGCGTTCAGTGTTAGGGGGCGTTCCGTGCATTGAGCACCTTTTCAACTGACCACTGAAAAAGAGAAAAATTATGGCCCGATTGAATTGGCTATCACCTTTTTTAAACTGTCTTAGAACTGCTTTAAAATCAAATATCAGTGGACTTCTAATATATTTATAAATATATAGTTTGGTGTCCAGAAGAATTGAACCAGGAAAATACGGTCTAGAAAGAAATGGACCAAATAGAAAAAAAAATGACCACAAATATACTGAATAGGCAATATGAATAATTATTATAATAAGTTTTCTTTCCATACTGGTCCATTTTTTTGTGCCATTTCTTCTGATATATTATTTATGTTAAGCTGTTAATATTATGAGCAATGGAGCCAAGAATTGCCTTATTGACTTTATATCTCTTGCTGCAATCCCTTAAACTTATAAATTATATGCATATTTTTTTTTGTTGTTAAAACATTTATTATGAACGAATTTTTACTCAACTTGAGATAGAAAGAGAAAAACGGTTGCCGTATGGCATTTGGCAATAGGATTGTTAAAAAATATTCCCTATTAAGAAAGAAGACCGTATTTCATAAGAGCACATTTATTTTACTTATTAACAAAGGAAGAAGATGTTTTCAGAAATATCTGGCTCAGATCCACTACTACTGTTCTAGCTGAAGGGTCACATTCATATTATATATATCAGTAAATAATATTTTTGAACGAATGATTGGCTTTCATTTAGGGAGGCGAAAGAGCCATATACAAATAAGAAACGCATACTCATCTCAAAGAGATAATAATAATATATGTAGACGAAAGCCTCTTGTAAACTGCCTTTGCATTCATATTTTTGTCATGACTACGCACAAGTGTTCTCTTCTGCTCACTGCTGCTCTACTTTGCCTTCTAGTGTTCGTCTCATATTACTCCTCCTCTCAGAATAGTCAGACATCTATGTTTATACACCAAAATAGACAGCATGAAATAAATTGCATACAAGTCGCCAAAATGATTAAATAATTTATATACATTATAGTTGGATTCTTTTCAAAATATGTAATTATAATTATTATTCATCAAATAATATATATTCCTTAAAATAAAAATTTTTGCTTTCACGAGTTGAGATACTTTTTATTAATTGTCTCTTATAGGAATTATCAATTTAAGGGGGGGAAAAATCTAATTTTTTTACTGAATATAAGAAGAATTTAGTGTATAACAGCTGTGTTGAATTTAAAAAGTTAAATTAAGAATAAAAAATCTACATCAAATAACACAATATTGAAGAAAAATTACCTTTTATTGAAATTGTAATTAGATTTCCTAATATATCAAATTTTAAAAAAAATATTTCTCGAATAATATTATAATCTTTTTTTTGTCTCGAAGGACATTTTTTTTAAACTAGTATTTAACGAACAATAATAATTATTTTTTTCGTTTCAAAATAAATTTCTTGATGTTTGCATTTAAGGAATATTAATATTTGTGATTCTTTATGCAAGTTTATATTTATATTTCAAGAATATTAATTACACTTTTTCAAATAATAAAAAAAACACATTTCAACAACAAAATAAAATTGTGTTTACCTAATAATAGTAATTTCAATTATTGTTCGTCGAATGACACATTTCAGACTTTTTTTGCATTTTTAGTGATGTATTTTAGGTTTAACTTGACATGATAGTTGTCATGATTCTGTTGCCTAAGATGCGAATAGCATTAATAAATAATACTCTTTGAAGAGGAGCAGCGTTGTCATAGAAGCCTATTGGACTGTTTATGTTGTCTAAACGTCGTGACCTTGATATTTACTCGTGTTTCTTTGTATATTTGGCTTGGTTTTTTTAGTCCGTGCTTCATGACGTCAAACGCACTTTCAGGGACACTTGTATCATAAGGCGCTGTTTCTTTAAATATTCTGAAGTGTATTCAAGAGCACAGACAAATCTCCTGTATAACACTATTTTACAAGGAGTTATACTTTAAGAACAGCTGTACTCAATCTAAAAGTTATATTTATTAAATAAATATTCCCATTTATTATTCAATTAAGTTATTTGATTCAATCAAGGATTAGTTAATTAAATACTTAGGTAGGCAAAGTCACTCATTTTTTCAGTGTCTGCTTAACTCATTCAGAGCCAATATGATTATATGTTAGTTAGGTGCATTTTTGCTATTTCTTTACAGTGCTTTCACTCAAATATTGTAACTATTGTTTATCGAGTTAGACAAATCTTAATATATATATTTTACAAATCTTAGTAGATATGTTAACTGGAAAATGCCCAAAATGGACCAGGAAGAAATGACCCAAAATAGAATGTTAGAATGATGAACCAATAAATAGCTCCGTCAAATAACAACAACAAAGAAATCATTCATCTAAAAATTGCAATAATATGTTTTTGTCACTATTTTTCTCGATTTAAATGTGCATATTGGGTCAATATTAAGATGTATTCTACTCAAATACTTGCCTATACAAGTATTTGGACCATTTTTCCATGCAGTCATCATTTATTGTCCTATATTGGATTATTTCTTCCAAGGTCGTATTTTCTTGGTCTATTCCTTCGGAATACCCAGTAATTCACTTCCAAAATGTAACTTATTTGGGCCATTTTTCCATGTTCTTATTGTTTGTTTATCTTGGGCATTCTTCTGAACACCGAAATCAATATGTATAGGTGTATTATTGCCAGTGATAATCATCGATTTCTTTTAAGTGTTTTCACTTAAATAATAATTAAATCTATTTTAAGTCAATTCATCAAGTGAGAAAAATCTACAATACTTTTCACTCCCAGTGTAACTTGTTGAGATTTGAATGATACAAAGCATATGGGCTTTTAAAAGTACTACAT
>CP045893.1:24650376-24689929 GCA_013387185.1 Caligus rogercresseyi | reverse complement strand
TCGAGAAAAGGTGATGATGATGTTTTTGTAGCGTGATTGGTTGAAATAAAAGGAGAGGGGAAAATTAAGAAGCAAAGGGTATCACTTCACTCACCGGCTACTGCTGTTGAGAAGTGAACATTCAGCGAGAACAAATTAATCCTTAAAGATATTAATTGTTTCTTCTTACTTGGCCTACACCAATGACGTCATATGTGAATCCTTTAAATGGACTCCTCCCCCTATTCCAGTGGTTCCCAAAGTGGGGGGCCCCCCCTAGGGGGGGGTGCAGAGCAATTGCAGGGGGGCGCGGGAAAAAGGAATGAAACTGCAATCAACTCTGAAAACAAAATGTGCGTATGTTTTTTGGGGAGGGGGGCGCAAAATTTATTATGTACAAGGGGGGGGGGCAGCAGAAAAAGTTTGGGAACCACTGCCCTATTCTACCCATTATTAATATTAATTCAATAAAGCAAATGTTTCAAACTCAAAGAAACGACGAATGTTTAGCATATTGCATCTGTCGATAAATGTATCCTATCTCGGAATATCGACGTAGAAAAATGAAGAAAACAGTCTTCTATTTTTTCAAATAAATATTGTATTGATGAGTTTGTGAGAACAACCTTTTTGTAATACTAAAAATAGTCATAGTTTTGCTCCTAAATTGTCACATTGATTGCTTTTGGCGTCCACAATACGGATAAAATTATTCAATGATAGATATAAATAATTATTTGTAAAAAAAGTTACTCCATGGTTGTTGCTCTAACAATAATATATTTAAATGGTACGCTTATAACTCAAAAAGGTCACAACTAACAAAATAGTTTTATTTGTAATTTGTTTAAATTCTGATATGAATACGAGTCACTCGAGAAAAAAATATTATTTTATTATTGATAAGTCAAATCAAAATTGTTAAAAATAATTTATAGTAGCTTAACAATGAGACAACCTAGAATATTTTTATCATTATAAGGTTAATCATAATTCACTCAATAATAGCATAATAATAAAGCCTCTTTCCTATCGGAAGAAGTCGATCCTGCACCATTGAGCATTGACCTCATCCTCAGAATAAAGCATACCCTAAATGCTTTATACTAAGAGGATAACAGTACCAAATATCCCTTGAGATTGATCAATAATATATTTATTTAGTAGCACATTTTGTGTACTAAACGATCATTCAATTGTTTCTCGTTCCAGCAGCTATTACTGCTGGCACTTTATTAAATACAAGTTATAACGAATAACAGGTACATATATTAATGTTCTCATAAATAAGTAAATGTCACGTATCTTATTATTTTTCTCACGTCATTAAAAAGTCTAAAAAATATTTTAGATGGCGTATGCTGGACAAATCACAGTTTCTTGCCGGTGTGACGTCATTAAAATTGCCGGAAAGTGAGTAGTCTCTTGCCGATGTGGACGTACCTTGACTTCCAATAGTCCTTGAGTAAATCTATCTCCACCAAAAGTCTATCACGTTTTCTTATTATTTATTTTTTATCGTATCAGTGTGTATAAATATATATATATATAATATTTATATATATATATCTGCTTATCTATATAATCCATGTTTCAGCTCATAGTCTATTGTTAGTCCTCGTTCCTCACTCTAAGTCTTCTCTCTGCCCTAATCCATCGGATACAGGACTCCATCTCGCCATCGAACCCATCATCATCATCTTCTTTATCCACAAAAGCAGTTTCCTGCGACATTATAACAATAAAAATAACAAAAAGCTTAGTGCTGCAGCCGTAGCGGCACGTCGAAACAACGCTGCCAAGAGTCGACAGCTCGATCTCTTGAAAGGAATCATCGGCATCTCGTAGACATCGACTCTTCATGCAGGTAAGGACATCTCATTTTTTGAGACTGAATGACTTTATGATTGACAATTGAAAATGACTAGACCATAAACAAAAAAAGGCTTTATAGGTCACCAAAGATCTTATTGAGTCGATTTAGCTCTGGATTAGCATAAAGTGAAGGTTAAATTTGCAAATGATTTGAATGATTAAGCAGAGAGTGTACAAGAAATAAATAATATCTTAAATTAACAACATATTTACAAATATAAAGTTTACTTGTCAAACAGCAATGATTAAATTTAATCTTAGAAAAACTACACATTATTAGATATATAGTTTACTAGTCAAACAGCAATGATTTTTTTAAATAATCCAGAATTTTATGTAACTCCAATTTCAAAGACAATGAATGATATGAAAGTAATTAAATGAGTAAATCACGGAGATATATTTCTCAATAAAATGAAAACCCTAACGACACAACGATAAGTATGGAAATATTTAATCTCTTAACCGCACAGATGTAATATAATGTCATTAATATAAACGTGACCAATAGAAAAATAATAATAAATCTCACTAAAATGAAGAATCATCTTTTAGATTTATTATCCAGAAAAATACATTTAATGTCAACTCTTAAAGAATATAGAGTGCACTAAGTTTCTAATACTTTCATCGCTACGGTCGTTAATTTGGAACTTTATATTCTCTATACTCAACATTCACGCAGTGGTAAGAAATGAAAAAAATAAATTGTTAAAAAGTATTTTTAAGAAATGAAAATATAATTTGTTAAAAAATATATATTATAAAATACGAAATATAACGAAAATTAACACTCGCTGTGATGTATTAAAAACAAGCATGAATTTAAGAACGCGGTTGCAAATCTTCTTATTATTAATAATAATAATAATATTTCTACCCTAATAGTGTCAATAAAGGAGCAGATGCATCCCTCCTTTTTTGGAAAAGTATTATAAAATGTGATTTAAATTTAATTGAGACTGAAGGATTTAGTGGTATATTGACACGAATGGTACATGTTCAGCCCTTACGAATGTTAACATAGCAAACCTCTTTGATACCCTGAAATTGGCCTGGGATTCCTTAAGAGGAGTACTTATGCATCTAAAAAAGGGAATCATAAGACTTTTAATTTTGTGTGTTAATCATTTAACAATAATAATGACATTTTTTTAAACAAAAAATTGTTTTTATTATTTTAATAAATACTTAAGTCTTAAAAATGTCCCTTCAGTGATAACAACGTAGACTTTCATGACGAATCGCTTGCTTAATTTTGTAGCTTGAAGAGTAATATATATTTTTGAGAAATATTGAATTTCTCGAAATATTCAGAATTCTTTATCTTTCCGGACGGTGTCCAGTAATTTCATCGCGCGTAAATTTGTTGCAGACCTTTTTATAGCCGTTTTTTTTGTCGTGGGTAAATACATCGCTTGCTCTTTTATAGTCAGTCAATTTTGTCGTTCTTCTTTTTGTCGTGGGTATTTTTGTCGCCAAGCTTTTTTGTAGTGAAGTATTTTCGTCGTTCGTTGAGTCGTAGATTCTGTCTCTATGATCAGCTTACGATGGACTTTGTAAAATTACTTTGTCAATATGGACACCAAAATACAGACTAAGGAGATAAAGCTCGCTATATCTTTGTATCTACTATGATTTAAAAACCCCATGGTACACCCCCGACTAAGCGAACGAGAGTAGCGTCTACAAAGTAAAAAAATAAATCGCGCGGAAAACGCTTTCACTACAAAAAAGCTATGCGACAAAATACCGACGAAAAAAAGACAAACGTGAAAATACTTCACTACAAAAATGCTTGACGACAAAAATACCTGCGACAAAAGAAGAACGACAAATTGACTGACTATAAAAGAGCAAGCGATGTATTTACCCGCGACAAAAAAAACGCTATAAAAAGGTCCGCGACAAATTTACGCGCGATGAAATTACAGTAAACCTTTCCGAACGGATTACTTTGTATATTAAGGTTTTACAAAAAACTTAATATTTTAATCAATAAATTGAGGGGGGCGCCAATGATTTTTTATTGACAAAATTGTATTTAATCTACCTCATGGAAATGTAATCACTTCTAAGTCTAAGGTTTTTTATTTTTATCAAATGCCTATGTAAGCTTCTATTTTTTTTATATATATAGCAAAATTCCGTATCACTACTTAATAGCTTCTTCCATTGAAGCAGAGAACAAGAGCAGCAGCACATCCTGTTCAAATATATGAAGCATATACAATATTACAAGAAGCTTCATATGTTTGAAATGATATTAGGAAGAAATATCCATAGAGTATATACACGGCTTAGAAAGAAATGGCCCAAGATAGAAAATGATGAATCATGAATAAGGTGAACCAAATAAATGTTATTAATCTTGTCTAATAACAGCTACAACAAGGAAATCATTTATCATTATAATGTCTAAAATTATTATTTTTTTTGCTTCTATTATTTACTCAATTTACTTGAGAAATAGTATTTGATCAATACTTTGTGTTGATTTCCACTCCAAACCTTGATGACTACCCATCATGTATTTGGACCATTTTTCCATGAGTCATCATTTTCCTCTTTCTATCTTGGGTCATTTCTTCTGGACACCGTTTGAAGTAATGACATACAAATTAGTTTATTTTTATTATTATCATTCATTATTTTCAAACACTCATACAACTATCGATCGAGACATGAAAATACGAATGGCATCAAAATATCCTTCATTTTCCCTCCAAGTTGTTGTTCACTGTTTCCCGAATTTTCATTTCAGATATTCTAGAGAGGTGGGTAGCACTCAGGTCAGCGTGGACTTGACCTCCGGTCCGCAGGGGCCTACCAGCTCTTCTTCCTCCTCCTCCTCCCTGGACCTGAGCCTTCGCTACCAGCCGGACCCCACTTCCTCCAAGCGCACTCCCCTACACCCCCGTCCCCCGCCGACACAGAGAAGAAACAACATGATCAAGTCCAGCAACGGAGACTCGGTAAACAACAACAACAGCAGCAGTATTGTGAGCAAGCCTCCCGAGGATGGCTACACCCAGATATTCTATTCCTACAGGACGGTATCAACTTTGCCGTCCAATACATTGGTTCCTTAAGAGTCAACACCTCCATGAAGGTCCTGGACTTTAACACGCGCTCCGCTATCGCCAAGTGAGTATACCGTCATATACCGAAGTAACATACCACTAAAATGGCTATTTTCTGTGCTCGACTCTCAATGAGTCATATGTTCAACATCATTGATAAATACCGATGTTCGTTAGTATAATGCTTATTCATATCCACACGACGGATACTTCAATTCCATCGACTCAAATAGCCAAAAAAGACTAATTATTAATCGTATTGAATACTTTATCACTAATTTCACATGCAATTATGGATAAAAAGTGTAGATAATATTTAAAAAATTACAAGTAATATATTAATATCACAAAATCATCAAAATATGTTGGCAAAATATTCGGTACTCGTCTGATGAATCCCTCCTGTAAATATATTTTTAACAAATTATGTTCTTTTTCTTGAATGTATTTATATTACTGAAGAGAAATCCTTCATTTTTATCATCTCATACATATTTTGGAAAACACCCCACATCTGATTATATTCTTGGTCTTACATGAACCCCTGGAATCACGACAACTTTCACTCGTGTTAAGAATATCTCGGCTTAATGTCTTGGCAACATTTCGTCCTTATTGATATATATTTTCTTCAGGAGAATTCATTCACAAATTATTATAATTATTTTTCTTTCATTCCCGTCATTTTGTTTACTCTAAAAGCGGTTTGCATCGATGACATCATTATTTGAACAGCCTATCTGCATACACAACATATTGCAAGGTTATTGCAAAACAGAAAAAAAATATAACACCATGCAAGGATCCTTGCTTATGTCAACAAAGTTTGATTTTCTCCTCCATCTCAAGCATTCAAGTTTCTTTGTACACATAATATGCCAATATTTGAGTGATGAATCAATGCTTTACTGTTTTGCTGGGATCCTTGCTTGTTAAAGAGTAAATATCATTTTGATCTCGGGATGTAGGTAATGCTTTTACTGTAATTACACTCTTGTAAAAATGTTTTCCCTGATTTTATTTGTTAAGTTTTGAATTTGTGGGAATACAAAAAAAGCATCCTTAGTAATACTACAGTCAACCCTGCGTTACCAGTCACATTTGTCCAAAATGGCCACCCAAATTTTTCCCGCATAAGAAAACAGTATTATTAAAATCTTCTTGACTAGGGGCCACCTGTTTTAAGATCACTTTTTGGGAATCCTTGAGTGACCCCTAGTGGCAGGTTTGATTGTATATCATAATTTCCCGATACACAATACATTTCCTTAATTTCATTTCTTTTTGTTTCCGTCAGGGAGTGTATTCATCGTGTCTGCAAGTCTGCAGGCCGTGAGTTCGGTGATGCCGATCGCTCCGTGGATCCTAAGGTCTCTCGCATGCTGGACGAGTCTCCCGACATGGACCGCTCCGGCTCTTCCTTTCAGCTGACAGTGACGAGCCTTTGGCTTAAGCTCTCGGACTACGATAGCGGAAAGGCTGTTTTCACACATATCATGCCCAACATTTCCTTTGCCTCGGGCGGAGACGCGGAGACATCAGACTACGTGGCCTATGTGGCAAAGGACAAGACCCACGGAGGAACGCGGTCCTGTTACGTCATCGAATGCACCGTGGGCGGGCACAAGAAGTCATCACAACCATCGGGCAAGCCTTTGAACTACGGTAAGGAAGGGATGCTGGCTTTTATGTCTTGAATGTCACATAATTTCTTGGTAAATATGTGTTTATAGAAAAAATGGTACATAATGTTGTAGGTAGTTGAGATATATATGTATGATAGAGGTCGCCAGATATATCTGTTTCCGGTAGTGCACTTTTCATACTAACTATAAGCCAACACCTTCAATGTAATTTTATTTTTCTCTCAGAGCTTGGGGTTCCTCGAGTAGCCTTTTAGGTTCTCTCAAAATATATTTGAATGCTATTGATGCTTACTTTTGCACTGGTTTGACTGACCCCAATATTGTAGTTAGTGCAGCACTAGGGTGTGAGAGAAGTGCAAATACCATTGAGGGGAGAGTGTTCCCTGTACATTTAAATTGAGGAAATGAGGTTAAAAGGGCGAAGTGTATTATAGGATTTACGCGTACACCCTGTGTGTGTGTGTACCTGTATTATCTCTTGATGATGGGTTAAAAGTTCCAAGTATTCGAACATTCAGCTGGTTTTTTCTCTTATCTTAATTAAATGTTGACATATCCTAATATACCATTATTGTGGTTGGTTGTTGGATCAAAAGGCTTATAATGATATTTGAGAGGTTATTATTTAGGATTGTTTGTCATTTCAAACAAATTAATGATATAACAATCCTATTAAGCTTGATTTTGTATCTGTACTTATTATACTATATATAAAAAATAGAACACTGGAATACAGGGCTATTTTTGGCGTTCCACTCAGCGTTCAGTGTTAAGGGGGCGTTCCGTGCATTGAGCACCTTTTCAACTGACCACTGAAAAAGAAGAAAATTATGGCCCGATTGATTGGCTATCACCTTTTTTTAAACTGTCTTAGAACTGCCTTTAAAATCAAATATCAGTGGACTTCTAATATATTATAAATATATAGTTTGGTGTCCAGAAGAATTGAACCAGGAAAATACGGTCTAGAAAGAAATGGACCAAAATAGAAAAAAATGACCCAAATATATATGAATAGGCAATATGAATACTGTTTATAATAAGTTTTCTTTCCTATACTGGTCCATTTTTTCTTGTGCCATTTCTTCCTGATATCATATAATTCCCTTAAGCTGTTACTATTATGAGCAATCGAGCCAAGAATTGCCTTATTGACTTTATATCTCTTGTTGCAATCCCTTAAAACTTATAAATTTATATGCATATTTTTTTTTGTTAAAACATTTATTATGAACGAATTTTTACTGACTTGAGATAGAAAGAGAAAAACGGTTGCTAGTATGGCATTTGGCAATAGGAATTTAAAAAAATACAAATACTTCCCTATTAAGAAAGAAGACCGTATTTCATAAGAGCACATTTATTTTACTTATAACAAAGGAAAGAAGATGTTTTCAGAAATATCTGGCTCAGATCCACTACTACTGTTCTAGCTGAAGGGTCACATTCATATTATATATATAAGTAAATAATATTTTGAACGAATGATTGGCTTTCATTTAGGGAGGCGAAAGAGCCATATACAAATAAGAAACGCATACTCATCTCAAAAGAGAATAATAATATATGTAGACGAAAGCCTCTTGTAAACTGCCTTTGCATTCATATTTTTGTCATGACTACGCACAAGTGTTCTCTTCTGCTCACTGCTGCTCTACTTTGCCTTCTAGTGTTCGTCTCATATTACTCCTCCTCTCAGAAATAGTCAGACATCTATGTTTATACACCAAATAATAGACAGCATGAAATAAATTGCATACAAGTCGCCAAAATGATTAAATAATTTATATACATTATAGTTGGATTCTTTTCAAAATATGTAATTATAATTATTATTCATCAAATAATATATTCCTTAAAATAAGAAATTTTTGCTTTCAACGAGTTGAGATACTTTTTTATTAATTGTCTCTTATAGGAATTATCAATTTAAGGGGGGGGGAAATCTATTTTTTTTACTGAATATAAGAAGAATTTAGTGTATAACAGCTGTGTTGAATCTTAAAAAGTTAAATTAAGAATAAAAATCTACATCAAATAACACAATATTGAAGAAAAATAACCTTTTATTGAAATTGTAATTAGATTTCCTAATATATCAAATTTAAAAAAAAATATTTCTCGAATAATATTATAATCTTTTTTGTCTCGAAGGACATTTTTTTAAACTAGTATTTAACGAACAATAATAATTATTTTTTTCGTTTCAAAATAAATTTCTTGATGTTTGCATTTAAGGAATATTAATATTTGTGATTCTTTATGCAAGTTTATATTTATATTTCAAGAATATTAATTACACTTTTTCAAATAATAAAAAAACACATTTCAACAACAAAATAAAATTGTGTTTACCTAATAATAGTAATTTCAATTATTGTTCGTCGAATGACACATTTCAGACTTTTTTTGCATTTTTAAAGTGATGTATTTTAGGTTTAACCTTGACATGATAGTTTGTCATGATTCTGTTGCCTAAGATGCGATAGCATTAATAAATAATACTCTTTGAAGAGGAGCAGCGTTGTCATAGAAGCCTATTGGACTGTCTTTATGTTGTCTAAACGTCGTGACCTTGATATTTACTCGTGTTTCTTTGTATATTTGGCTTGGTTTTTTTAGTCCGTGCTTCATGACGTCAAACGCACTTTCAGGGACACTTGTATCATAAGGCGCTGTTTCTTTAAATATTCTGAAGTGTATTCAAGAGCACAGACAAATCTCCTGTATAACACTATTTTACAAGGATTTATACTTTAAGAACAGCTGTACTCAATCTAAAAAGTTATATTTATTAAATAATATTCCCATTTATTATTCAATTAAGTTATTTGATTCAATCAAGGATTAGTTAATTAAATACTTAGGTAGGCAAAGTCACTCATTTTTCTCAGTGTCTGCTTAACTCATTCAGAGCCAATATGATTATATGTTAGTTAGGTGCATTTTTGCTATTTCTTTACAGTGCTTTCACTCAAATAATTGTAACTATTGTTTATCGAGTTAGAAAAATCTTAATATATATATTTTACAAATCTTAGTAGATATGTTAACTGGATATTAAGAACTGGAAATTGCCCAAAAATGGACCAGGAAGAAATGACCCAAAATAGAATGTTAGAATGATGAACCAAATAAATAGCTCCGTCAAATAACAACAAAGAAATCATTCATCTAAAATTGCAATAAATATGTTTTTGTCACTATTTTTCTCGATTTAAATGAGCATATTTGGTCAATATTAAGATGTATTCTACTCAAATACTTGCCTATACAAGTATTTGGACCATTTTTTCCATGTGTCATCATTTTATTTTTCTATATTGGATTATTTCTTCCAAGGTCGTATTTCTTGGTCTATTCCTTCGGAATACCCAGTAATTCACTTCCAAAAATGTAACTTATTTGGGCCATTTTTCCATGTCTCATTATTGTTCTGTTTATCTTGGGGCATTTCTTCTGAACACCGAAATAAATATGTATAGGTGTATTATTGCCAGTTGATTATCATGTATTTCTTTTAAGTGTTTTCACTTAAATAATAATTAAATTATATTTTAAGTCAATTCATCAAGTGAGAAAATCCTACAATACTTTTCACTAACAGTGTTAACTTGTTGAGATTTGAATGATACAAAGCATCATGGGCTTTTAAAAAGTACTACATCTAATCCAAGGACTATTCAAAAATAAGCACCGTCCATATTGCGAGGGCATATATCCCTATTTTTAATTATATCCGTCCGACTAGCGGGATGACCAACTGTCTAATGTGTTTCTTCCCACTGTCGTCATCAAAAATCCATTGCTACATTATTAGACTTTTTGATGGTGTGAATAGAATGAAGATTCCTGACATGAAAGAAGAAAAAAACTACCTGGTATTCTATATATTTTGACGGAATTGCAGATTCTTAGTGGATATGAGTTTTATATTATTCCATCGAACCTAGGAATATATTTTTTAATGAAAATAAATACTTCCGTTGAGCTAAGCAGTCTCTCAATGAATTATACATACATAAAAACAGAAGATGAAATCTATCTATATATTAATTCACCAATCTCTGTCCGTCTGTATGTCCGCACGCTATCTCCTCCCACATTTATGGCCAAATTTGAACTTTGAAGGTACCTATGGAATCCTTGGGTCAAGACGGACCTAATAAAACTATTTGCAAAGTGATGGGACCAGAAATGAAGGGGGGAAATTCAGACCTTGTCTGATTTGAACTACCTACTTTTCGAGGTAAAGAGAGGAAAAAAGAAACAGAAAAGGAGGAGGAGGAGTTAGAGAAATAGAAAAAGTAAAAAGCATCTCATGTGACTTAAAATATATTCTTTGTACAAAGTCCTTTTATGAGGAATGTTTGTACAAAGCAGAAAATTATTTTCTCTCTCCTCTCTTATATTCTTTAAGGTCTGTTTCACTCACAAACTAGCTCCAAAACCTACCCATACCCGAAGGTCGAACATATGGGCGAAGTAGGCGCCAAATAGCGAGTAGCAATAATTAGTGTTTAATTTGGATTAATTTCTGCCAAAAAATAGTGCATTATTTTCTTGTTAAATTGTATTTTTATAAATGACGAATAATAATATAAATGATATCAAACTTTATGGCATGTATTTCATGAACAAACAATTTCAATGAGAGTCGACCCTACTACGCCCCTCAAAAATTATAGAGAGCCCAGCAGGCTTCAATCTACCAAACGCTGCAGTTAATAATTGAATGATTATATTTAAGCATAAATAAAGTGGATCGATTAGTTATTAAGTTGAATTATTTTCAGCCAAAAGAATTATTTGTTTTTCCCCGTCAAATAAGGTGCAGTCAAACCTGTGTTACTTGTCCAAAGCGGTCACTTTCCCGCAAAAAACCCCAATTTAGTAGTAAAATTTTATGCTCACCTGTACCGAAGGGCTACTTTTTGGGTGACCACAAAAGACAGCTTTGAATGTAAAAAGATGACGAATATTTATATAAATGTAACTTTAACATTGCGGCACGTGTTATATAATATTCATTTTTGTCATTATCTAGCTTTAAGGAGTACCTCAAGAAGGCTCCACCTTCGAATCAAGCGGAAAGTCGTCCTCGCAGCAGCAGCAGCCTTCCGCCAGACAAGACGACGTAGAATACTACAACGATCTACCTGGGAAGAAGCCACCTCAGGAACCCCTCACAGGTGTGTGTCTAGCTTTTATTTATTTTGAACAATCTTATATTCATCAATGATAAAATATTGTTGAATGAATTTTGATACCCTATATATATATATATATATATATATATATATATATATATATATATATATATATATATATATATATATATATATAAGGATATAAGTTCATGAATGATTTGTCGGCTTACATGTATATATAATTAAAGATGGGAATAAGATGAAAAAATAAATATTGGAAAAATAATCCAAAGTCAAAAATCATTTTGCTCCCTCAATCACAAATTGAATAGAGGCCCCACTGATCCTCGTTCCTCTTCAGGCTGAGTAAACGACATCCTTTTAAAAAATAAATAATCACTGATATTTAAAAACATCCGACTCGAAGCGTGTGTACTTTTTGAACTACCTAGAAGAGCGATGAACGCATTGAAAATATTGAGTGCCGAAGTCACGACTGGTATCCCTTATATTTGGGGTACTTATGTGTGCTCTCCATTGTGGGAGAAAGATAAAGAATAACACAAGAGAGAGTGAGACTTTTGAAATTGACATCATTAACCAAATTTCATTAGGGGGGGGGGGGGGATGCCATAAGAAAGTACACGTCAATTTTCAACATAATCTGTCATGGGCGATAAATAAACCAATAATTTATTCCTTTTTGACCTTTAAGGAACTGTCATCTTTGAGGCCGTGAAGTTAATATTCAATTTCTATGAAAAGGGTTGTTTGAAGTCCCTCCTTCAAAGTGAAACTCTGCTTTTTAATATCCAGGATAGTGGCTTCCGAATAGGGGCACTCCTTGGATTCTAAGGAAGATTAATGCCTATTTTCTACTAAATTCCTCTTGTAGTACATAGAAGAAAAACCATCATATATATAGTCAGGGAACTTAATATATTTGTTCTTTCTTTCCCATCTAATGTTTTCCTTTCTCCTTTCAGAGCCCCAGAGCAACGTGTCTTCATCCTCCTCTAACAATCTCATCGACTTTAGTACGGAGATATCTCCTTCCCTCCGACTCAAGCCGGAGTACATCAATGGTGACGTCCTGACGGCGTTGCTGGTGCCCGTGATGAAAGGGGAGGTCCTCATCAGGACCCCTTCGACATGAGCCCCTTCCCTGCCCTCCCTTCACCCGTTCTGCCCCAAACACTCGGGGAACTTACCTCAGAGCCATGGTTCCATGGACCCATCTCCCGAAAAGAGTCCGAGGGAAGATTACTTAAAGTAAGTAGTAGAAGTAGTGTAGTAGTAATCATTTTTAAATGGAGTTCCTTTTAAAAAGCTTGTTAAAGACACTGCCTGTGAAATAGTGTTGGGCGTGTGTTTAGTCCAAGTTTAGAGTAAGAATTCTACACCCCGACCATTATAATAACTCAACAGAGAAGAATATTCAGTCCACCTAAGAAGGAGCTCTTGAAATGCTACCTAAAATGGCTGCCCCATGCGTTGATGGAACAATGAAATAATCTTGTGAATTTAAAAAAGAAGAAATTCCATCAATTAATGCCAAGTGATGTTATGTTTAATAATAAAAATCAGTCCCTTAAAACGATTGGGTATTAAGACTTGTGTCATTTTCTCTCAGTTACTCATTATCCCTTCTGTGGTGGACATGTTTTTGTTATTCAAGCGATGTTTGTGGTGGGTCTGGTGGAACGAGTTCACTTTGAGGCTATCATAAAATTAAAACTTTGATACTCAACAGATGTTTACTTTATCTCAGTCACATGTCCTTTGAACAGCAATTGTGGCTAATATCTGTCTTTTGTTTCATCACAATTATGAATGAATATGATTTCTTTTAATACATATGAAAGGGGCCCCAGAGACTCAAACAAGTCACACTTGGACTTCTCAAGGGATGATAATGAGTATTAATTTCTTCTCTTCTTTGTTACATCAGTTGCTGACACGAATAGTGATTTTCCCTTTTTATTCAGTCTATTGTTGTGCATCCAGTGGGTACGGTTACTTTTATCTCCTACCTGAGCTAGAAACAAAGAGAAACCACACTTCAACACGGCCATCGTGCTAACATTCCTCACAAACCTCTCTATTATTGTACTTATTATAGAAGGATCTGGATCCACGAGTCCCGTTGAACATATTCATGAGCCGAGTCAGTACTAGGAGCGACCACATTGATGAAGGAGCTCCCAAACGTCTCGTCTCCTCCTCCGATCATTGAGGAGGAGGATGAGACGAGACGGGGCAAATATAATGACTGGAATCATGCCACCCGTCCACTCCCATTCGAGAAATTTGATCCTAGGCAATGATGAATCAATGTAAACAATAATAAGAACAAGGCAGGGGCACTCTGGATGACAAATACTTTTTTTCCTTCTTCTTCTATAATAAGTACAATAATAGAGAGGTTTGTGAGGAATGTTAGCACGATGGCCGTGTTGAAGTGTGGTTTTTCTTTGTTTCTAGCTCAGGCAGGAGATCAAAGTAACCGTACCCCATCCAGTTATTAGTTGGGTGTTTGTGGATTCTTAGGTCCTTGGACTCTTCTAAAACTTAATTGGTTAAAAGAAAAAGAATATTTTTTATGAAATCATGTAGACTTGTTAAAGTGGAGACACAGCCGGCCTGCGAATAGAGAGAGGGGGGGGGTATTAATAAATAGTTTATAGATTAATATGGATTTATTTCTATCATGAAAAATAGCGTGATTTTATATGTAAATTCGTCATTTTAACTTATTTATTTATTTCAGGACGGCGACTTTTTAGTCCGGGAGTCTCAGGGTTCCCTGGTCAGTACGTTTTAACGGGGATGATGAACGGATCCAAGAGGCATCTCCTCCTCAAGGACCCTGCGAGCGTTGTTCGTACCAAGGATCGGAGCTTTGACTCCGTTGGACACCTCATCAAGTATCACCTAGAGAATGGACTGCCCATTATATCTGCAGAGTCCACGCTCCGACTCTTATATCCCGTGCCAAGGAGCTAAGAGAGATTTTATCTTCTGATTTTATACAAAAAATGTTTTTAAAATCTCTTTGAATCTGATAATGCAACAACGAATATAATATATGGGATCGTAGGTCTATATTATGCATATTAGGTCTAAGCGAATAATATGATTAATATAAAGTCATACAGCACATCATAAGTCCAACAAAACCTATTTGGTTATCAAGTGATTCATTCAGAAGCAATAGCTTTCAGCAAGATAAGCGTTTGTTCTGAAAGATACAAGCGATATTGTTAAAACCAGTTGCTTATGTCGTCATGTATACACACGTAAACACGTCTTATTTTGTTATATTAGGCACACCAATGCCTTCATAGCTATAAACAACAATATTCTGCTGTTGAGAGAAAAATATTTGTTTTTAAGGCTAAAACCAGCTACTTGATACGTCACTATTCCACGCATAAACAAATATAATTAGACCCCGGACGGTGTTTCTCTCAATGCACTCATTCTTTTCATGGCTCATTGTCAACAAATGACAAATATCTTCAGTGCTGCTCTAGAGTTGTCTAAAAATAGTAATTATATTGAGCTCTCTATATATTGTTGGTATTGAATTGAACACCATCTTGGGAGCATACTACTGTTTCTGAATGTCATTGCTTGAGTTTGGACGGCTTGCGTTACGTTGGCTTTGGTTTTTTCATATTTGGTATTGCTTTGCCTACTTATTCTACATTCTGTAGACCTTGATCCCCGCTCCGCTGTGCTCCTCCTTCCCGTCGCCGCCATCAACCAATGTATTACCATTATAATTATTTTCCTATTTAGATTGACAAAATATTAATATATTTATTCATAAATATAGCTATATATTATTATATTTACTTAACTCCTCCTCCTGTTGTCTTATTTAAATTTAAGGGTTAGAGATAGCTTAAAGGTCAATAAAAATGTTTTTTTCTTCATTTGATTGTTTTCTTTCTTTTTCTACGTCCGATAGTTCGAGGCATGAGCAATTGATCGACAGATTGAATTATCTTTATTTTTAGAACGATAACGATTCTGTCACGGGGGGTGACTATCGACCACCGACCTAACTAATAACAGAATACTCACGAAACATCCAACCAAATCTTGAAGCCGTCAATAATATACTTAAAATGGCTGCAACACGAGATGGAAAACGATGAAATGTTACTTACATTGGCATAGAATACGAGGGAACAGAAGAAGGGAAATATTCTACCAATAAATACAAGTAATGCTACGTAGATTCTTATGTATTTATTTCATAGAGATAAAAAGATAGAGAGCTTATTCCCTTCATCTGTATTTTTGTGTCCAAACTAAACAAAATAATTTGTACTACGTCATGGTAAGCTGATCATAGAGATATAATCTATCTGGGTTTTACAAGTTTTTCTTGCCTTACAATATCTAAGTATGCCTTCATTCTCTTCTTTGTTTAATTTCTTATCTGTAGACATTGAAAAAGACAAAGTGACAGGGAGAATGTTCGAATGGTACAATTGAGTTCAGGCTCTTATCACTATTATCTTTCTTTTCTTGAGGAATATTTATTTCATTTATGAACTAGGCAAGGAATACTAGATACATATCTAGTATTCCTTGACTAGGCCAAGTCAGCCGGAACGGAAGGTATTTATTTTATATTTTAATCTCTGTCTTTGCTCCTGTTCTGTATACCTGTAAAAATCAAAAGAGGAAACTCAATTGTACCATTCAAACCAAGGAATACTAGAAAGTACCTGGAAAGGAAAGGGAAAATTGTAGCTTCCAAGTGAAGGCCATGATACGTTGATTAACATAGCAATAAATTAACAGTTGTATTTGCATTTTTTTAAATAGCTAAATGAGCCATTTTCACTTCAATAATTCATAATTCAACGATCAAATAAGTAGCTATTATATTTAACAAAAATGGTCAAACAAGTAGCTATTATATTTAACAAAAATGAATAACGAGTTTGATATATATTTAATACTTTTTATTAATGAACGATAGTCTCCACAATAGTATATATAAAATTATTTACAAAACGATACAGAGTTTAACAGTTACAAACAAGTAATTCAAGATTATATGTTTTCATTGTGAAATAGACTGTAATTAAGAAATTTTTCTTTTCAAATTAAATTTCATATCTGACGATCTTTGTTTTTCTGAAAATACACTGCCTCATTAAACTTCCAGTTTTGGAGGTGCCATGAGTTTCAAATCGGGGGATCTTGAGGAGGTTACAGCGGGGCTGGCGTTACGTTTGAGGGCGGCTCCGGTTCAGCTTGAGGTTGAGCCAAACTTTATTCATCCACGGAAAGATAACATTCCGATAACGCAACCCCGATAGTATTTGACTCTTCCGCCCCTACTACAATATGAATAATTTATAAGAGATATAGGTGATATTAAATTTAACGTCATAGCGCAACTCTATCCTGTTTTATCACTACCTTAACATCATTTAATTAAAAACAGATGATGACACGAACGGAGTGGGAAGAATTTATCCACCGGGACAATTATGCCCTCGCCGGCCTTATACAGGCCCCAATATGCTATTGGGAGGCTGTCAACGGCCGTTTATGTTTCTTGAGGCCAGCGGCCCACCGGGAATAGTCCCGGTTCTCCGCCCCTGGATGATGGAATATGCTTTTTATTACTAAAAACAAAGTCAATAACAGAATAAAAGCTACGTATAGCTACGATACTATTTAAATTGGACAATGATATACTCAACATATTTAATGTTTAGTTAATATATATTTACTTATTTATTGGCTTGATATTGTGATAGAGTAAAAATCTATATCATAAAATAAAATAGTTATGATTAATATTACATATATATATACATTAGGGATGTTCTTATTTTTCAAATGTTTGAAATGTTAGCAACATTGTGGATTTTCTGGTTCTTGGTGATAAAAGAAGACGACAAAGTTTGAACAAAATCGGTCAACATTAAGAGGTCACTCAACGAGGTCAAAGTTTTAAAAATTTAGTAAAAATATAGTTTTCTGCAAATTTCTTGAAAATGGTGGACGTTACAGACTTCAAAAATAATTATTAATTTAAAGGAAATCTAATTTACTACCAGACGTATGTTTGATGTTTTTAATAAAACAAAGTTTCCAGTAAAAACAAAGAAAAAATGGAGTGTGTAATGTTAGCATATTTCTTAGCTTTTTTGTATCAATTAACTTCACTCGCCTGTAGAAGATGACTTGTTCGCTTCAGAGTAAAATAGTATTTTTAAGTTTAGTAAGCCTGGATGATAAATTTAAAATGACCTTGGTTGCATTCTATCAATTCGGAATTCAGTACAATCTGAGTTTACATCCTATGATTCAGAGCCTGTATTGACCTATAAGAAATCGATTATGAAAAAAAATAAAATTATTTGCTTATTTCTCTTAAAGTATATTTAATAAAAAAGTAAATTAGATTTCCTTTAAATTCATAATATTATTGAAGTCTGTAACGTCCACCATTTTCAAGAAATTTGCGGAAAAACTATATTATTACTAAATTTTTAAAACTTTGACCTCGTTGAGCGACCTCGTAATGTTGACCGATTTTGTTCAAACTTTGTACGTCGTCTTCTTTCATCACCAAGAAACAGAAAATCCACAATGTTGCTAACATTTCAAACATTTGAAAAATAAGAACAGCCCTAATATACATATATATATTTATATATAAAATATATGTATATATTATATCATTCATATTTTAAATTGCTTTAAGATTTAAAAAATGGTACTTTTTTTATGAACAGTTAGAAACTCTTATTAAAAATAGTTAGAAACTCTTATTAAAAAATACTTAAAAACTCTACTTTGACTTGGACATCCATCCACCAATAGACTCGATGCTCGAGCTAAAATACGGATAAGATCCTCTTCGTAGCTTTTGTATCGAAGTTCTTGCATATGAACAATGTCCATTATTTCACCCTTGGAGCAAGGCAGCTTAATAGCCATTTCACGGTAGCAGTCCACAGGAAGGGTAGCATAGCAGTTTTGGATGGAGTTCTCTGATTGGACCTCATAGGTCAAATTCTGTCTGTTGAAGGAGGAGTGAAACCATTTTGGAGACTTCATTTTAGATGATGGTATAATTCCGTTCGGACGCGTGGCGTCGCGATGGCCGTTATTGCAATAAAAGGGACTTGGGGGAAATCACTTTGGAGCTTATGGAGAAGCTAGTAGTCTGGGTGAAAGTAATGTCCCCACTGAGACACACAGTTGGCCCCATCAATAACTAATCGCTTGAGGGGATCCCGCGAATAAAGGCTTCGAAAGACTATTGAGCTTCTGAGAGGCAGGTACCTTTTCGGGAGTCACGTAGAGGAGTGTGATTTGGGGCGTGAGGAGAAATAACTTTTCGTATATTTCTGCTGCCGGCCATAGTCGTCCCCGATGAGATGATCTGCAGGATTCCCAGACGTCGAGCTTTGTGAATTTACCATATATGAGGGATGCCGGAGGGATAGGACTACAGTGACTCCGCCCAGGACCACGGTTGGTAACTGATAGCAGAGACTCTTTCCGCCCCCGTGGGCATAAGGACAGAGGTGACGTTGTTTCAAGAGGATCGCATTAATGGATGACAGTTGATTGAGGTGAAAGCTGTGGATATCAAAGTGACTCTTGAGCTTCCAAAGAGATTGTTCGAGAAAGTGTAGTCCCTCTTTGGCATATTATTATATCCTGTTTACAACAGGAGCAAAGAACTTGTATACCCCTTTGAAACACAGAAAATAAATAACTTAAAATAACATTACACAACCACGTTTTTTGAAATAAATATTATAATTGAATTAATAATGATGGCCTTCAGGTGTGCATGAAGGGAGTGCCCGTTATGACGACATTCTTCCAGCTAGCTTCTAGTATTCCTTGATTCAAACATTCTCCCTTTCACACGCTCAAAATATCCCTCGCTTTCTATCTCAAGTTATTAGTAGAGATAGAAAGTCGAGGGATATTTTGGGCATGTGAAAGGGAGAATGTCTGAATGTCTGGAGGATGAAATTGCACCAATTGAGTTCAAGCTCCTTGTTATCACTATTCTCTTTCCTCTCTTGAGGAATATTTATTTCATTTATGAAGCAGCCAAGTCGGCCAGAACGGAAGGTATTTATTTATATTTGAATCTCTGTTTTTGCGTCTGTTCTAAGGAAAGAGAATAGTGATAACAAAGAGCTTGAACTCAATTGCACCCTTCAGACATTCTCCCTTTCACACGCCCAAAATATCCCTCGATTTTCTATCTCTAGTTATTAGTAAGGTCGGTGCTATAGGCATGCAGAGGGACGGCATTTCATTTGTGGGAGTGAAAGGATATGAGCAGTGCCATAGAGTAGGAGAGTCTGGACGAAAGACTGAAGAGTCATAACTAGAGAGTGAAAAAAAAAAGTGAATCACATAGAAAATATTTTTTCACATTTTTCCATTTTTTATAGATAAAAACTTTTTTTTGGAAATTTAAGAAAAAACAAATTTTTCATAATATCCTGAAATAATATTTTTATGGTCTTTTAGACATATTGTTGAGCTTATTTTAATAACCTCTTGCATCTTTTTATAATTTTTCAATTCATTCCATTCTTTCTTGATTTTTGGAGGGATATATGCACGCCTAAATTTATGACGCCTTTCAATAAGTATGAGGCTTTTGGTCAATCAACGGTTTACCCAAATAAAAAGGAAGAGTTATGCATCTAATTGGGCGTTTAGATAAAAACTCCTTTCATGTTCCATTTGTGATGAAATGCTCATTTGTCCCCACTTCTGACTCAAACACCATGGCTAGGATCGTCAATGATACTCTCAGAATGATTGATCTTCAGTTTGAAGCAAGCTTGTGGCAAAATTATCGCGACTGACGCAGCTGAGTATATGTGGAAGTGTGGACGAGACCTTAGGGTCTTTTATCCGTAACTGTTAGCAGGAACCTGATATTTGGGCCCCACCACGAAAAATTATTTAGAATGTCAAGAAAAGATCCGACTTATCCGCCGGCTCTGCACCACGGTATCGCAAGGGTCACTGCTAGCCGAGATATCTAGAGTCATAGTTATGGAAACTTCAGACGTCTGCTTGGGCGACTAGAAGTGTAAAATTCTCGTCCGCTGCTGAAATACCTCACAACCCTACAATGACAAAGGCAGGCTCAGATTCGCAACTTGCATCAACGATCTCGCACGCATCTTGCTGGGAGTTCGAAGGGCAGATCGGTTGCGTGTGGGGTGACCTTCTCGACAGGTTACATCTTCCATCTGTAAATGAGATTTTAGTGAAGCAGGCTGTCAAATCCGCTTGGAAGGCTATGAGGTGTTCCCTTGAAGAGGATTAAGTTTAATTTAATTATTAAAATTATATATATATATACTATATTATATATATATATATATATATATATATATATATATTATTATATATATATATATATATATATACAGGCTTGTTGATCGGAGTTTTTTCTGATCGGCGATCAATAGCGATATAACGATATTTGATCGCTGATCGGAGTATCGCAAAAGGTCCTGATCTTTATATCTTTTGATCGTAAGAAAATCACTAAAAAATAGCGATCCGATCAATTTGTATAAAATAACTAAAAAAGAAAAAAATGTTTGTAATAAGGACTTTGAGACAACCCTACATTTCTTAAAACTTAACTAGCTGTCACATTGACCAAAATCTATTCCAACAACTGTTTAGAAAACACAAAATACAGACTTATACTAATGGAAAAAGCCAGTGCGTGCTATCCTGATATATTTTTGTCCTAAAATATACAGACAAGCGACTATGTAGAAGTCATTGTTTTGGAGCTCATAGGCTATGGGAAACATTCATTCTGGCATCTCCTGTCTTAAAGTATGCAGACATATGTCAATTGTGGAGCCAGAGTGTTACCCCCCCAAATTGCGTTCAAAGGTTTCGTTATGAAGCAAAACTTTTTTGTTATTACTTATTTTGGAAAAATTAGTTTTACAAAATTTAGTTATGATCAATTTATGACTTTGCTATTTCTTGCAAATTTTCGTCAAATAATATTTAGTGCCAACAAATGAACATAAGTGCTGACGCACCAACCATTTTTAAATAACGGCTCCTACTAAGGTTCTTTTATAGTTTCAAGAAGGATAAAGAAAAAAAGGGTACTCATGTTGATATTTTTAAGTTATTTTTTTAAATACGTTTGCTTTTCACATCTTAATTTTCACAAAGTAACTCCCTCACATGGTTGAGAATATAAATCTATGACGTTGATTATATCCATAAACTTTTGCAGATGCCTCCGTTACTAGTATACAGCTGTTTCCATTGATTGTGAATGGCAAGGATACTTATTAATTTTTTAAGGATGTTCTTTTGCTTCAATTACTTTTTACTTCTTTTGGGTTCTATAATTCCCCCCAATGGACTGCCATATAAAGATGAATACTTATAAGGTTTGACTATATATACATTTAAATTGTACTTAGAATTAGTTTTACATAGGTAATTATTTTGTTGATCGCAATTAAATTGATCGGATCGCTGATCGGAAAAATCCCTGATCGTTATATCGCTATATCGCAAAGAATTTCTGATCGCTATTTTTGATCGGATCGCTATTTTTTTCCTGATCGCTCAAAAGCCTGTATATCTCTATATATATATATATATATATATATAATAATAATAAGCGGCGAGTGTCCGTGTTTCCGTCCGGACTGAAATCTCTTCCTTAACAAGCTATCTTAAGGCCAGGGTGTGACCAATGTGACCAGCTGTGACCAGGTAACAATTTGTGACCAGTTGCAACCAGTTGTGACCACCTTTTCAGTAACTGATATATGTTCTCTAATGGGGCATCTAACGACCATGGTGTGACCGACGTTTAGTGTAATCCTCCACCAACTTGATCATGAGAAGGTCAGAGAGAATCCAAGCAAGGCAAGGAGTCCCACCTCAGGGGCAAGTGGTCCCACCTGGGGGTCCAAGGCAGGTGGTCCCACAACAGGGTCCAAGGCAAGTTGTTCAACCTGGAGGTCCAAGGCTGGGGATCCCACCACAAGGTCCAAGGCAAGTTTTTCCAACTAGGGGTCCTAGGCAAGGCATCCCACAGCAAGGTCCATCATCAGGGGGCAAGTTGTTCCACCTGGGTTGGGTCCGAGGCAGGGGGTCCCAACTCAGGGACCAGGGCAAGCTGTTCCGCCTGGGGGATCAAGGCAAGGTGTCCCACTTGCAGGACCAAGAAGTACCTCAGCAGTTCCAGACCCTCCTAGGACATTGCGTTCTATGACTAGAGCAGCGGCAGGTACCTCTGCATCAGGGTCATCAGCTAGGCCATCGATTGCGCCTCCAGGTTTCGGAGTGAGGCCAAAAGGTGCTCCTGCAGGACAAGGACCAAGGTCAACAGGTGCACATAAGTTCCCAAGGGAGGGTGCAACTACATTTGTATACTCAACAACGGGTTGCGCAAACCAAGGCATGACGGTTGGCCTACCATTCAAGGAGCGTCTAAGTGTGCCTCCAACAGGGGGAGCTGCAAGGAGACAGGTGACCCCTCCAACAACACCATGCCCAAAAGGCAAGACAAGAGGCCTTCTCCTCCACGTCAAGGACCTCCTACACCTTCTACCAAAGGATCAAGTGTGTCTCAAAAGGGGGGAGGCGCAGGGAGACAGGTCACTCCTCCTTCAACACCTGCTCCAAAAAGGCAGGACGTGAAGCCTACACCTCCGCGTCCTGGACCTCCACATCAAGGGCCTTCCAGTTCTGTAGTACAAGGTGATCAAACAAAAATGTCTAAGAAGGCTGCTGCAAAGGAGTCAGATAGGGCCAGGAAAGCAGCACAACGGGCATCACAACAGGCTAATGAAACACCAGCCCAAAGGGAGGAGAGACTTAAGAAAGATAGGGACCGAAAGGCTGCAGCCCAAGCTGAGGAGACTCCACCTCAAACACAGGCAAGGCAAGAGGCTAACAGGACCCAGATGGCACAATCTAGGGCAGCTGAGAGTGTGGAAGAAAAGAAAGACAGGCAGCAGGCTGAAAGAAGACTGAAGGCAAAGAAAAGGAGACGAGGCAATTGGTACAAAGAAGCCTTCAGGTATGACCCAACCAAAGACTATGCATCAGAAAAGGCTGTGTACTTAGGCCCAATGAGTGAAGTGTGCAATTGTGTCAAGCCAAGAAGTTCAAGAAGATAAGGTGGGACAACCATGAGTCAGGGGGAGAGGCACCTGGATTCTGTTGTGGGCTGTCAACTCATGGAAGAGTTCAGCTGGATCCACTTAGGCCACCACCAGCGCCTCTAAATACTCTTCTGGATGGTTATGGTGATAAGGATTTTCTTAAGAACATAAAGCCCTACAATTGTGCTTTCAATATGACTTCATTCATGGCCAAACAAATCAATGAAGTGGGGATGGATGCCAGCCTTCAAGGTACAGGGACAGGTCTACCATCTCATAGGGTCACTTGAGCCAATGCCAAATGTACAACCAAAGTTACTACAGCTTTACTTTGTGGGAGGGTCTCACGATCAAGCAGAGCAAAGGTCTGAGTTGAGTAGTGCAACAAAGTATGAGCTGATTTTGCAGCTGCAGAAGATGCTGTACAGGTGCAATCCCTATGTGAAGGACTTCAAAACCCTGCTGGAGAAGCCACCACCAGACAATGTAAAACTGGTAATTGATGACACAAAGCGGCCAGAGGGAGTACATCCCGGACGGCTCAACTTGCCCACCTGTCAAGAGGTTGGTGTCATCATTCAAGGCGGTGATTTTAGCAGCAGGTCCATCATATTGGAGACCAAGAATGCTCACAAACAGAAGATTACAGAGACTCACAGGTCCTATGATGCACTGCAATATCCACTCCTCTTTCCCTGAGGCGAGGATGGGTATCACATTGCCATTCCACAGGTTGCTCCTGGAACAGGCCTCCCTGGGCTCCCTAATGAGAAGCCAAAGTTGGTGTCATGTGAACAGTTCTATGCATACCGTCTGCAGGTCAGGGATCCTGTGAGTCACTTACACAAAGCTGGTGACCTCTTCTCTCAGTACATGACTGACATGTTCGCCAAGATTGAAACTGAAAGGCTGCTTTGGATCGAGAGGAATCAGAAGACCCTCAGAGCTGAGAGATATGAGCACTTGAAGGACAGTACTAAAAATGATGGAGCAGAGTTGGGACAGCAAGGCCAGATGGTAATCCTGCCATCATCTCATACAGGTTCTCCTCGCTACATGCATGAGAAGACACAAGATGGCATGAAGTATGTCCAAACTTTTGGTCGCCCTACCCTCTTTGTGACCTTCACTTGCAATCCTAAGTGGAAGGAAATCACTGACAATGTCATACCAGGGCAGAAGGGGCAGCACAGGCATGACATTGTGGCTAGGGTGTTCCAGCAAAAGCTCATCAGGCTCATGGATCTCTTCACCAAAGGAAGGATCTATGGTGACGTGCAAGCATACATGTACTCTGTAGAGTGGCAAAAGAGAGGGCTTCCCCATGCCCACATCTTGCTGTGGTTGAAGGACAAGATCCATGCAAGTGACATTGACAAGCTCATCTCAGCAGAGCTGCCTGATCCTGAGGAGGACAGAGAGCTCTATGAAATTGTCAGCAAACACATGGTGCATGGCCCGCATGGTAATGAAGTAGGCATATGGGACTCACCCTGCCTGAGGGACAAAGAGTGTGAGAAGCAGTTCCCAAAACGCTTTATGTCTGAGACCCAGATAGGAGAAGATGGCTACCCAGCCTACCGAAGAAGGAGTCCAGCAGAGGGTGGTCAAACGTCTTTCAAGAAAATCAAGAATCGGTCCTACCCAATTGACAACAGGTGGATTGTCCCCTACAGCCCACTGCTGTGCAAGGCATTTGATGCACACATAAATGTTGAGTGGTGCAACTCAGTCAAGAGCATCAAGTATGTGTGCAAGTATGTCAACAAAGGACCTGATGCAGCAATGTTTGCCCTTCTGAAGGAGAACACTAGGGATGAGGTTGCACAGTTTAAGCATGGCAGGTACATTAGCTCCAATGAAGCAGCTTGGAGAATTTTTGGCTTCAATGTGCATGGGCATTATCCAACAGTACAGCAACTTGCAGTGCACCTGGAAAATGGGCAAAGGGTTTACTTCACAGCTGAAAATGTAGCAGAAGTTGTCAATAACCCAAAGGACACAACCCTAACAGGATTCTTCAAGCTCTGCCAGAAGGACAGCTTTGCCAGGACACTCCTCTACCCAGAAGTCCCTAGCTACTTCAGGTGGGAAAGGAATGAGTGGGTTCCAAGAAAACAGAAAGTGCCAGTAGAAGGATTTCCTGGATATTTCAAGTCTGAAGCTCTTGGCCGTGTTTACACAATCCACCCAAACCAACAGGAGTGCTACTTTTTGAGGCTCCTTTTGCATGAGGTGCGAGGTCCCAAATCCTTTGATGCATTGAAGACAGTGAATGGTGAGGTCTGTCAGACATTTAGGGAGGCTTGCAACAAGCTTGGGTTGTTGGAAGATGATGCTCACTGGATGGCCACACTGGAAGAAGCTGCAACTTGCGTCCCAGCTGGGAAGATGAGGGATTTGTTTGCAATTATGCTAACTCAGTGTGGTGAGATTGCCGATCCCCTAAAACTCTGGACTACCTTCAGAGAGCCAATGAGTGAAGACATTCGCCATCAGTCGAGGCTGCATGTCAATGACATGAGTGTGGATTTCTCAGACCACATGTTCAAGCAGGCCCTCTTAGACTTGGAAGACAAAGTCCTGGAACTCGGAGGTGAGAACCTGGAGAAGTATGGACTTCCTAAAGTGGACAGATCAGTTGGAAAGGGTCTTGAGCCAAGGGAAGTGCTCAGAGAAAGGGCATACAACTTTGAGGATCTCCAGGATTTCACAGAAGAGAATGAGCCAAAGCTTCGTGAGAATGAGGACCAAAAGCATGCCTACGACACTCTTCTCCTAGCAGTTGAAGGAAACAAGGGAGGATTATTCTTCTTAGATGCCCCTGGTGGAACTGGGAAGACATTCCTCACCAATCTGCTGATGGCCAAGGTCAGACAGCAAAAGAAGATAGTTGCTGCTGTTGCCTCAACTGGGATTGCTGCACAATTGTTAGTTGGAGGTCGGACATCCCACTCTGCGTTCAAGCTTCCATTGGATATGACAACCACTGATACTCCTACCTGCAATGTGAGCAGAGGAAGTGGACTTGTTGAAATGTTGAGACAGTGCTCTTTGATTGTTTGGGACGAGTGCACAATGTCTCGCAAGCAAGCATTGGAAGCAGTGGATCGTCTTCTCAAGGACCTTCGCAAGAGTTCTGGCTTAATGGGTAATGTCACTGTGGTGCTGTCAGGAGATTTCAGGCAGACCCTGCCAGTTATCAAGAGAGGAACCAAAGCCAATGAGTTGAACGAGTGCCTAAAATCCTCAGCTCTGTGGAAGAGGGTGCAGGTACTCAAGCTCAGGACAAATATGCGAGCAAAATTGTCTGGAGATGCATCTTCAGCCATATTTGCCCAGAGGCTTCTCATGCTTGGTGACGGGAAAGCTCCACAGGATGAGGAAGGGCTGATTGACATTTCTCAGATCAGCAAAGTGGTTCCAAATGAGGATGGACTAATCAGCAATGTCTTCCCTAATTTGGAAACCCGGTTCAAGGACTTGAAGTGGCTGAGCGAGAGGGCAATCCTGGCTCCAAAAATGTGATGGTGAATAGCATAAATCACAAGCTTCTCTCAAAGATCCCTGGCCCAGAAAGGAATTACAAATCAGGTGACACAGCAATGGATGTGAATAATGCGACAGCGTACCCAGTAGAGTTCTTGAACACATTGGACCCCTCTGGATTTCCTCCCCACAATCTTTCTCTTAAAGAAGGGGCCCCCATAATGCTGCTCAGGAATCTCCATCCTCCTTCATTGTGCAATGGAACCAAGTTGGTAGTGACAAAGCTGCTACCCAATGTGATCAAGACACTTGTTTGGTGTTCTAAAAATCGCTATACTTGAAGAGATATAAACAAATACGTACTCTCCCCCAAAAATTGATCTTTTGATATGAGAATATACGATTACCATATGGTAACTGCTGTTAGTGTAACTGGATAGGAAGAAAAAAAGAAGGGAGAGAAGTGAGGCAAAATACTCTCTCCCTTCTCTTTTCTCTTTCTATCCAGGTAACACTAACAGCATTACCAAATGGTAATCGTATATTCTCATATCAAAACATCAATTTTGGGGGAGGGTACGTATTTGCTTATATCTCTTAAAGTATAGCGATTTTTAGAACACCAAACATATCAAATGAAAGCTTGGTTAACCAGCTTTAATATTTTGGTATACTAAATCATGTCAATTCAATAAGTAGAGAGTTATATGTACATTAAAAAAAGCCTATCTCGCGTACAAAATGACGCATATAATGGATTATGTATGCGTCAGAGACAAAGTAAAATTTTGAGAGGATACCTTGACGCATATCTAAGAAACACATTATTTTTTTTTATAATCGATTTCTTATAGGTCAATACAGGCTCTGAATCATATGATGTAAACTCAGATTGTACTGAATTCTGAATTGATAGAATGCAACCAAGGTCATTTTTGGATTTATCATCTAAAGTCTTAATAAACTTAAAAGTACTATTTTACTCTGAAGCGAACAAGTCATCTTCTACAGGCGAGTGAAGTTAATTGATACAAAAAAGCTATGAAATAAGCTAACAATAACACTTTTTGTTTTTACTGAAAACTTTGTTTTATTAAAAAACATCAAACATACGTCTGGTAGTAAATTAGATTTCCTTTAAATTAATAATTATTATTGAAGTCTGTAACGTCCACCATTTTGAAGAAATTTGCGGAAAACTATATTTTTACTAAATTTTTAAAACTTTGACCTCGTTGCGCGACCTCGTAATGTTGACCGATTTTGTTCAAACTTTGTATGTCGTCTTCTTTTATCACCAAGAAACAGAAAATCCACAATGTTGCTAACATTTCAAACATTTGAAAAATAAGAAAAACCCTAATATATATATATATATATATATATACAGAGTTGGTCGAATATTACTTTGAAAGTAGTAAGTAATATACTACTTTTACTGCGTAGTAATATCTTTTTCAAATCAGTTATTACTTCACAAAAGTAATATACTACTTTGAGTAATATACTACTTTTTGAGCATTCGAAACAATAAGTAAAGGCAATTCAAACAGATTTGTAAAAATCCTCACCAAACCTAGTTTGCATTTTTATAATAATCCTATATATGATATTATAATATATAAAGTGAGCACATGGCTCAAACATGATAAAGTGGGTGAATTCAAAGACTAAAAACATGACTTCTTAAATATGAGAGGTAGGTTTAATTATCCAAACCAAGCCCTCGGGTCCCGCCTGCTGATATAAGCTTTTATTTAGGGTTAAAACCACCGCCAACTCTGGCTATATTAAAAGGAGTCCTTACTTTCAATATCATACACCCAAGCCCTCGGGTCCCGCCTGCCGTATGGGCTTTATTTAGGGTTGAAACCCACCGCCAACTCTGGCTAGGTATAAAAGGAGTCCTTACTTTCAATCTCATACACCCCAAGCCCTCGGGTCCCGCCTGTTGATATAGGCTTTTATTTAGGGTTGAAACCCACCGCCAACTCTGGTAGGTATAAAAGGAGTCCTTATTTTCAATATCATACACCCCAAGCCCTCGGTCCCGCCTGCTGATATAAGCTTTTATTTAGGGTTAAAACCCACCGCCAACTCTGGCTAGATATAAAAGGAGTCCTTACTTTCAATCTCATACACCCCAAGCCCTCGGGTCCCGCCTGCCGTATGGGCTTTTATTTAGGGTTGAAACCCACCGCCAACTCTGGCTAGGTATAAAAGGAGTCCTTACTTTCAATCTCATACCCCAAGCCCTCGGGTCCCGCCTGTTGACATAGGCTTTTATTTAGGGTTGAAACCCACCGCCAACTCTGGTTAGGTATAAAAGGAGTCCTTATTTTCAATATCATACACCCCAAGCCCTCGGGTCCCGCCTGTTGATATAGGCTTTTATTTAGGGTTAAAACCCACCGCCAAACTATTAAGGACCCTATTTTTTATTCAAATTCAGCCCAAGTCCTCGTGTCCACCTGTCGACTTAGTCTATTTTGGGTGTCGAAACCTACCGCCAACCTTTATTAGGAATGAGAGGGACCCTATTAATATTTGCAAAATTTTACCTAAGCCTGACTGGGGATAAAATATCCGTATTTATCACTCTCATTAATCCAAAACCCTTAGTCCTCGCCTTCTAAGGCAGGGAATTCCTTTAGGACCAAACCCAACGCAAACACCTTTTGTGTATATGTGGTACCAAACAAAAAAGAAAGTAGGTCTTAAGCCTGCAGGCCCGCCTACCGATTTAGGCTATTCTTTTGGGTGCAAACTCTATTGCCAACCTAGTAAGGCATAAGTGGGACCCTAATTTTATGTATCATATCCTATATCTGTCTGGTCCTGCATTTCATATTATCTCGTACTATTTTAAGAAGTTTGTTTTCATTTCATACTGCCCATGTCTTAATCATGGGCAGACATAGAAAAGCAAGGGATATTTTGGGCGTGTGAAAGGGAGAATGTGTGAATGGTGCAATTGAGTTCAACCTCTTGTTATCACTATTCTCTTTCCTCTTTTGAGTTCCTACAGGTATACAGAACAGAAGCAAAAACAGAGATTCAAATAAAAAATAAATACCTCCCGTTGCGGCCAACTTGGCCTGCTTCATAAATGAAATAAATATTCCTCAAGAGAGGAAAGAAAATAGTGATAACAAGAGCCTGGACTCAATTGCACCATTCACACATTCTCCCTTTCACACGCCCAAAATATCCCTTGCTTTTCTATGTCTGCTCATGGGGAAAAAAATATTGGTAGTTCTCACAAGTCCTATGTCTCTACTGGGGGAGAAGATCAACATATTTTTTTTTAAATATTAAAAAATGTTGACTTACAGAGAGAGGGGGGAGGGTTTGGGATGTGTTGGGCTTGACTGTATGTGCCAAATCTGTATAACCAAAATCTGAAGGGCCTTTTTGAGTCTAATGGCATACTTGTTCTGAGGTTTTTATGTTTATATATTGCCTGTTTAGTCGATCATATTATATCCCGAGAGGGGATGGTCATTTTTGGTCTACCTCATTGATAAGATCCTAGGTTCGATAGACTAATTTTAATGCTATAATGCTTATTTATATCCTATCGGATACAATTCTGTCGAACCATATAGGCAAAAAAAAGTAAGGACTCCTTTTATAACTAACGAGAGTTGGCGGTGGGTTTCAGCCCTAAATAAAAGCCCATAACGGCAGGCGGGACCCGAGGGCTTGGGGTGTATGAGATTGAAAGTAAGGACTCCTTTTATACCTAACGAGAGTTGGCGGTGGGTTTTAACCCTAAATAAAAGCCCATAACGCAGGCGGGACCCGAGGGCTTGGGGTGTATGATATTGAAAGTAAGGACTCCTTTTATACCTAACTAGAGTTGGCGGTGGGTTTCAACCCTAAATAAAAGCCCATAACGGCAGGCGGGACCCGAGGGCTTGGGGTGTATGCGATTGAAAGTAAGGACTCCTTTTATACCTAGCCAGAGTTGGCGGTGGGTTTCAACCCTAAATAAAAGCTTATATCAGCAGGCGGGACCCGAGGGCTTGGGGTGTATAATATTGTAAATTAGGTTTCCTCTCATTGCTAATTGGGATTGGCGGTGGGTTTCAATCCTAAAATCCCCAATCGACATGCGGGCACGAGGGCTCTGAGGAACTTATTTTCTTTACGATAAAATCCTCCATAAATAACGAAAAGGTTGTTCTGTGTGTTTGGGTCTAATGGAATCCCCTGTCTTAAGTATCAATATTGACGTGCATTTTTAATTTTATTAATAAGCAGTATTATGTCCATTGGGTGACGTCACATACATTCACAGATCATAAATTTTCATCAAAAATGCCTGTCGAATATTTTTTTCACGAAAGTAATATGTAACTAGGATATTACATATTAGTTATTACTTGAAAGTAATATCTAATATGTTTGTTCTTTCTAGTTATTGCGCAGTAATATCACAAAGTAATATATTACTCGCACGCGCGTTAGGGAACAACACTGTATATATATATATATATATATATTATATATATATATATATCTATTATATATATATATATATATATATTATATATATATATATATATATATATATATATAGATATATATATATATATATATATATTTAGTAGCCATGAAAGGCCAGAGTTATATTAGCTCCGTAATAAAAGCATACAACAACAACAACTAATGCATATGAAGAAGTTACAGAGCAGATACATAAATAAATTTCTCTTTCTTTCTTATCTACACCACCGATCGATATTCGGTATTAGGTAAATATATAATAAAATCTACTGAATCGGCGATATCGAATCCCAGCTCTGCCAGATAGGGAACCTGGATCCGTGCAGCTGTTTGTTATGGTCAGAATTTCGAGCAAGTCAAATTAGTCGTGGATATGTTTGACCTTGAGGATGTCAAATGTATATCCAATAGTCAGCGGATTCTTAAAATTAAAGGCATCTTAGTTGACTTAACATTTATTGCAAGTTATTATCGCTTTTGCAAGATTCAATTACCAACCTGGAGACCACAGAAGTTACGTAAAATCTTGAAGATGCTTAGGAAAGGAACCGCAAGATTCCAAGTTACGTCAGAGAGGTTTTTAAATTAAGTTCGATTACGTTGTAAAGAAAAATCCTGCCCTGCCAGCATTGAGACAGGTACGAGATGTGCTGCTAGGCAAACCTGGAGCTGCTAGGTAACTGGAGCTGCTCTTCCAGATGGTATGAGCCCAATGGATGGAGCTATTCTAAAATACTGTCCTATTACCTCGGTAAATGTGGAGATATCATTTTTGAGGTTTAAAAATGTTTTATCCGAGCGTCGCCAAAACTTCCACCAGAAAAATTTGGCAGAGATTATGTATGTCACTGTTTTATGAAATAATAAATTCACATTAAATCAAATTTGGAGTCTACATAATTAACATTTTTTCAACATTTTCGATCATTTTGGGTAACATTAAAAAAACATTTTTTGGCAAAAATCATCACATTTTTTTCCGCTCTCTAGTCATAACAAAAGCTGACAAAAACCCATAACAAACAAATTTCATATCATAAATTAATAGGTGTTTTGGATTTAATAGCAAATTAATGTTATTTGTATAAATCAACGGGGATATATTTTAATGTAAAAAGATGGCAATTGAGTTGAATTTGCTATGAGTTGCATTATTTTTATGATTTTGCCACTATTTTTGAGCAGAAATTGGATTTATATGTTGAATAACAATATTATTGCATTTCTAATTTTATTCGTAATGTGGGAAACCCTCATTAATCACGAAACTTTTTGTTTCTCTGGTTTTGAGCCCGACATGCTATTTCACCAGGTGGCGCTCCAATCTATTGTCGTAACTCTCCTTATAGGGCTTGAGTAAATGAATATGTAGGAATTTTGGGATATATCAAGTGTCCTTGTGACGTGTTAGTGACGTAGACTTAAACAATTGTTCCAATAACATTGTTATGTATATTATTTTTATTGCTCTGCGGAACTTTGCACTCGATACTCCACATGAAACCTCACCTTCTAGATATCTATAGTAGAGCCCTATATACTATTATATAATATATAAAAATATTTCATAAGACTGTTTATTTACAACTCCCTCGATAAATTATAAATATTTTGAGCCTGACTTGAGAGTCAGCTGCTACACAGACAGATCTCACGACGTAACTCTCCTTATAGGGCTCTGATCTATAGAACATTACGGCAAACCCAATGCTTTCTAATGCAGTTGCCTAATAAATTGAAATATTAATTTTCGTTGTGAAAATAAGTATAAAAGTAGCAGTGAATGCAATTATTTAAATGGATGTGATGAATGAGATCGAAAACAACCTGGTATGACGTCATATTTTTTAAATCCCATAGCGACATCTGCTGGCAAAAAGAAAAAGAGACTCAATGAAAATCATTTCCAAGCTACCTGCCCCGCAAGGATACTAGAAACTAACTGGAAAGGAAAGGGAAAATTGTAGCTTCCAAGTTAAGGCCATGATACGTTGATTAACATAGCAATAAATTAAGTTTATATGTATTTTTATAGCTAAATGAGTCATTTTCACTTCAATAATTTATAATTCAACGATCAAACAAGTAGATATTATATTTTAAAAAAATGAATAGCGAGTGTGATATATATTTTAATACTTTTTATTTATCAACAATAATTTCCACAATAGTAAATATAATATTATTTACAAACGATACATAGTACAAACAGTAATTCAAGTAATCATATTATATGTTTTCATTGTGAAATAGACTGTAACTTTAAAAAAAATATTTTCAAATTAAATTTCATATCTGACGATCTTTGTTTCTCTGAAACGACACAGCCTCATTAAACTTCTAGTTTCGGAGGTGCCATGAGTTTCAAATCAGAGGATCTTGAGGAGGTTTTAGCGGGGCTGGCGTTGCGTTTGAGGGCGTTCCGGTTCGGCTTGAGGTCGAGCCAGACTTTTTTCATCCACGGAAAGATAACATTCAGCCACAGCGACCCCGATAGTATTTGCCTCTTCCGCCCCTATTACAATATGAAGAATTAATTATAAACATTTAGGTGATATTAAATTTAACGTCATAGCGTAACTCTATCCTGTTTATCACTACCTTAACATCATTTAATTAAAAACAGATGATGCAATATGCATTTCATTACAAAAAACAAAGTCAATAACAGAATAAAAGCTACGTATAGCTACGATACTATTAAAATTGGACAATGTACTCAATATATTTAATTTTTAGTTAATACTTATTTATTTATTGGCTTGATATTGTGATAAAGTAAAAATCTATTTCATAAAATGAAAAAGTTATGATTAATATATATATATATCTTTAAAATCATTCATATTTTAAATTGCTTTAAGATAAAAAAGGGTACTTTTATTTTTGATGAATAGTTAGAAACTCTTACTTTGACTTGGACATCCATCCACCAATAGACTCGATGCTCGAGCTAAAATACGGAAAATCCCAGAGCCTTCTTCGCTATTTAGAAATGCAGCGTATTCCTTATCCTCCAAATAACTCAACCGTTGGTCCAAAAAGCTCTGGCAAATTGGGATAAGTTCCTCCTCGTAGCTCTTGTATTAAAGCTCCTTCATATGAACAATGTCCATTATTTCACCCTTGGAGCAAGGCAGCTTAATAGCCATTTCACGGTAGCAGTCCACGGGAAGGGCAGCATAGCAGTTTTGGATGGATTCTCTGGTTGGACCTCATAGGCCAAATTCTGTCTGTTGAAGGAAGAGAGAAACCATTTGGAGACTTCATTTTTAGATGATGTAGAATGTCCGTTCGGATGCAGGGCGTCGCGGTGGCCGTTAGTGCCATAAAATAGACTCGGGGAAAATCACTTCGTAACCTATGGAGAAGCTAGTAGTACGAGTGAAAGTCGTGTCCCTACTGAGACACACAGTTGGCCTCATCAATAACGAATCGCTTGAGGGGATCCCGCGAATAAAGGCTTCGAGAGACTCCATTGAGCTTCTGAGAGGCAGATACCTTCTCGGGAGTCACGCAGAGGAATATGATTTGGGGCGTGAGGAGACGGAGCTTTTCGTATATTTTCCGCTGCCGGCCATAGTCGTCCCCGATGAGATGATCTGCAGGGATTCCCATACCGTTGAGCTTTGTGACTTTATCATATATGAGGGATGCCAGGAGGGATAGGACTACAGTGACTCTGCCCTGGACTGCAGCGGGTAACTGATAGCAGAGACTCTTTCTGCCTCCGTGGGCATAAGACAGAGGCGACATTGTTCAAGAGGGCCGCATTAATGGCTGACAGATGATTGAGGCGAAAGCTGTGGATATCAAAGTGACTCTTGAGCTTCCCAAAGAGATCGTTCGAGAAAGAGTAGTCCCTCTTTGGCATATTATTATATCCCTGTTTACAACAGAAGCAGATAACTTGTAAACCACTTTGAAACACAGAATATAAAGAACTTAAAATAACACTACACAACCACGTTTTTTGAAATAATATTACAATTGAACTAATAATGATGGCCCTTACTTGAGCATAAAGGGAGTGCCCGTTAATGACGTCATCCTTCCAGTTAGCTTCTAGTATTCCTTGCTGCCCCGATGCGCTACTTTACTTTTAAGCTTTATACGAAATCAAAGGAATAAAGATATAAAACACCCGCTGGATTAGTGGAACTACTCAAGGTATTGGTTTGACAAACAAAGTACTTCAGGTCAATCTGTTACTCCTTATCTCACACTCAGCAGATTCTTATCTTAAGTACTCTTGCCTGCAGCTATATAGCAGCATGAAAGAGACGAATTAACACACTCTTTGACTACCACTAAAAGAGTGTCACTTCTCCTCCTTCACGATACGTACGTCCATATTACTAAGAGACATTTCACATGCCGGTGATTTTTAATGACGTCAACCCGGCAAGCGGGAAGAATCAATATATTAATTTGTTTCTCCGCGCTGTCGTCATCCAAATATATTGGTACATATCTGGTATTCTATCGCCTTCTTCTTCTATTTATTCCTTTTTTCATCGACAACGCTGATCAATCTTAGGTTAATGAGTTACGCATTTAGTTTACGTGACGATTCGTTTCCGGTTTTTAAACTGTTAGTTCTTAAGCCATTTTCGTGTGCCGAGGGTTCGTCACTTCGGTTAGGGAAACAGGGTCTGAATTGTACTTTTTTACAACTTAAAAACAACTTTTATTCAAACTAGGTCACAGAGTAAAACTATCATTAAAGAGCTTGCCACTACTTAAGGGATCATATGAGGTGCTGTTGATTCTGGAAAACATTGATAACTCGACAGAGAATATTTATAGACAGCCTTAAAGGATTGTTTAAATTATAGCAGTCAGTCATAAGCTTTTCTTAAGGTAGTTTTAATTACATTTTCTTCCAAAGATGATTTTTATATGCGTGGATGGCATAGAGAAAAAAAAGATAAAGAGCTTATTCCTTCATCTGTATTTATTTGTCCAATATAAACAAATTAATTTGACCTACGTCATCGTAAGCTGATCATAGAGATATAATCTATCTCTATGATCAGCTTACGATGACGTTGTTCAAATTACTTTGTTTATAGTGGATACACAAAATCAGCTGAACGACGATGTTTCTCTGCTATTGAAGGGGAGCAGCTCTCTATATCTTTATATCTCTATTGTGGATGGTCACACAAAGAATGGGGTTTTCCACCGAAAACCCAAGGTGGAGTAGTATTTGAATCCAAGTTGGTTGAATCATGGATACTTAACACCTGGATGAACAAGAATTTGTGCTAATATGTTTCCTATTTGGGTCATCCAATAATGATTGCCTTAAGTGCTAACTTATCAAATATACCTATCTTTTGATAATCTTCTTTATGTATGATTTAAGATGGACTGCGGAATTTGAAGCATGTTCAGCAATAAAATATGATGCGATAAATATAATTGAACACCAATTTATATTTCGTAGATTGGAATTACTTGCCACAGATCAGTTACCTATATTCTTTTGATACAACTACCAGTACCATATTGATGGTATGATTGGTCGGTAAATGGAATCTATTTAAATCAGAATCTTTATTTGTCCAAATAGATTTGTAGTGAAGATAGGAATAAGAATGATAGGATTTGCTCATCAAATCAAGGATTCTTTTTTTTTCAATTAGGTACATCAATTTTGACCTTCCCTCTTGGAAGGAGTCGAGCACGTTTCCAGGATCGTTGATCAACTTCCTAGCTTCCATTTTGATAAACATGCTTGTAAAATATAATTCAACATGAATTACCATCTTTATTCAAACATATTTATAAAAATGCTAACAAAAATGGTGTCAATTTGGTACAAAATATAATGTTAATGTTTTATAATATATCATATGGAAAATAGGACGATACTCAATTCCAATTGTCATTGGTGCTCTAATGGATCATGAGAAAAGGATTAATTTCTTGGCTCTGAATTGATGCTCAGACAACTATATATAAAATGATAAATATTTATGCAATGTCATCTGCCAAACTATCATAACTTTCGTACTCCTTTTAATCACTCAACCAATCAAATTCGAGAATGGAGCCCCAGGTTAATAGCCTTCCTTATAAACCCGATGAACAAGAATGTGAAAAATCCCAATGATGACTCCATTATAAGCAAAACCCATTAAAAATAAGACATATTTTGTTTTGGAACATGAACTAACAGAGAATATATTTTGATATGTCAAACTAAAAAAGAAATAAAACATATAAGATAATAATAATATAGAATGCTAAAAAAATTGAAAACACAGTAATATTATTATTTCTATTCAATTTGGTTTTTTTTCAAAAATCAATCTAGGAAATAGATTGAGCAAAAAAAGAAGCTTTCTCTTGCTCAAAAAGGACATACACAATACACTCACAAACAAACAAACACACGTAAGAAAGAGAAGACAAAACCCTCTTTGAAATAGGTCAATTGGAATAATAAAATGTTCATAATACTTGTTAAAACATAGGTTTTTTCATCATATAGGGAATAATTTTTTGTCCATAGAAATGAGAAACACAGTTTTTTTTCTTCAGCTCGAAATGCACAAATAGGGACGCGATCCATAGAGAATATAGAGTGTATCAAGTAACTTATATATACATATAATATCGACGTATTTTTCATGATCACCCTTGACAACAATACAAATAGCTAATCAGAGTGAGCATGACTGCAAAATGTAAAATCTCCATGACATAGAGATGCGATAAATAAATAAGGATCAATGGGAAAAATTATAACCGTCATTCATTGGGGGAAACGTTTTGTTAACAACTCGTCTCTCTTATTATATAACTTTTTAAAAGTTCTACACAATTTACAAAAAAATAAAAATATGCAGACAAAAAATATATAATCGGCTAAATAGTTAGTTGTACAGTGGATAAAATAAATTTTTATCCAAATATTTGTCATTTTCTAATGTAAATCATGTAGAGAACTAAGTTATATCCATATAAAGTATTTTTATACTCAAAATTCCTCTCATTAAATGAAAGGTTTCGTTGACTTAATTGTTTTGTATTTAATTCCGACTTAGTTATCCTCAAATATCACTCGCTCTTAAGTGTCGTTGTCTTTCCTCACCAATGAAGATCACATGTGTCGATATTATGCGTCAATATAAGTCGGATCGGCTCTCTCCACCTATATTCTCTATGATGGGAGGGTCGAAAAGGATGAATGAAAAAGAAATCCAGGTTCACGGGGAGGACTTAAGGATAATTATTAAACTAGAGAGAGAGAGAGGCTGCGAATTCGTGTGACGTAGTAATAAAAATGAACTTTGGAATGATTCAGCATATTTGTATAGGCCCAGGTGATCTGTCATCATGAATTCCCGTAGTGCCCATAGGGCATCAAGGGATGTTCCATGTTCTCCATTGTCTGAGAGCCAGTGGGCGGGAAGCTTGGCTTCCTCCGTCTTGGTGTTCTCCTTGGAGGCACAAAGCTGCTTCTCCCAATTGGAAAGGGTTGAACTGTCGGTCGTGAGTCCTTCGATGTACCTAAAAAGAGGGGAAAATAACATTATATGTGTAAATCGGATGACCTAGATCTATAGACTGATACCGGATATAGTTCGTGGGCCCATCGAGATATACAACTA
>CP045893.1:24632519-24650276 GCA_013387185.1 Caligus rogercresseyi | reverse complement strand
AATTAGAAAGGGACTCTACTCTTCATGACCTTGGCCAAGATGGCCTTTCAAGGATGGTAGATTCTTGTATCCCCTGCATAGATCTGCGCGCTCAAATTCATGGGCTGAAACCTGGTATTGAAATTGGATGGCCAGGATCGTTGGGTTTGAGGGAGAGTAAAGATATCTGTCGTGAATTTCTCAGGCTTCTTGATCTTCCGGGTTCATGGGAAAAGCGGATAAAAAGATTCCCTAGCAGAAATAATTGATGGAAAACAATTAACCACCTTGGACACGGTGGATGGTCCAAGACTTCTTTTTTTCTAGCTAGCTTCATCGTGGTGTACCCTCAAGGCTGCCTTGACTTGCTCAAGTAAAATTTAACTGGTCTTCCGGAGTGGGTTTGTCCTTGAGGTCGTCTCCGTCACCCAAACACTTCTGACGCTGCAGACTGTGGCCTATATATATATATATAATTATATATATATTATATCTATATATATAATAATATATATAAAGATATAGATAAGATAATATATATATATAGATGTAAGATAGATAGATAAGATAGTATAGACTCAAAGAAAGGAGGTTTTTCATATGGCTGATATGAATACGGCTTTTTGAAATAGGAGTACTATATTCAAATAATAGTGGTTTCTACGATGAAATATTCATTTTTTACTTACTAAAATATGAAAAATACAAAAGTCAATTTGCAATAAGAGCTACAAGTAAATACTTTGCAATAACACAAACGATGGCTGTCCATTTTCACTAATTGATCGAAGATTGTTCCCCATTTTTGGGACTAGTGATTTGGGATATCTTAGAGTTTTGAAAGTTGAGAAATAATTAAGTAGTATAAAAAATTACATCTTAGTGTCATTATCATTGACTTTATCGCACATGGCAGCCCTTGCTAAAAATAATGTCATACAGCTTTTTTATAATTTTGGTCTTTGCTCTTTTACCACATTGTTTTTTTAGTTGCATAACTTTTGATAAAGATTCAAATGCTGTCCGTATTTATAAATTCCTTTATATTTTTTTTACTCCAATAAAAAAATAAAGAAAAAAATAAACCAATTTATTAAAATAGCTGATTTCCTTGCATAACGTTCTTCTGGTTTAACAGAGAGTTCCATTTATTTGTTAGGAAACGGGCTTTATCGAGGGTTTTTTTTTAATTTGGGGTATTCCTTATCCCATTAATAAATATTTATTAGTCTTGATGAAACATTAATTTAAACTATATGATTAATAAATAACATGCTACTGACGTATAGAAATATATGTATATTAAATCATATTAAGATTGTTGATTATACACCTCATCTCGATGATACAAAACTGCATCTACATTATCAGACTAATCAATATTGAGGTTACGTCTTTTAAAATGGACAACCGTCCTAACCAACTTAATGACCTTTTCATTCATTCTTGAGCCGATTGCGTAGCTTTGTGTCCACAAGACCGATGGATGATAAGGCACTTTCAAGTCCTAAAAAATCAACAATACCTAGTTATAACATAAACAAGAATTATATTATATATAATTAAAATGAATGCTACCAGCTGATGAAGGTGGACAGGTAAACAGCCTAATGGCCAGTTAACAGAACTCCACAAGCGGTATCAATTCAGCGAACTCCGAAACATAACTTCAATACTTTATTGCTTTCAAGATATCTTTGATACTAGAGACAATGAATAATAAAACAATCAGGAATGGTAAAGTCGTGCAACCTTTCAAAACACAAATACAAAGTGGGATCGACTAATTTATTTATTTGCAGCGTGAATGAAGTAGTGGAAGTGTGTAGAGGAATCGTTTTAGAACTACCTATTTATCTTCAAACTAGACGACAATGGGGAAGGTTTGTGTTGCTCCGGGTTGCAAGAGTGGCTACAAACCAAAAAACAATGAGGGGAAAAAGAGACGGTTTCATATGTTCCCCAAGGAACATGTTTCCCTACGCCAACTCTGGACAAAGGCTGTTCCGCAAAAAATTAGATACCTTCAAGACATTTTGCGTTGTGTGACGTACATTTCATGCCCTCCGATTATAAGCCAGAGTCTACTGACTCTAATCCATCACGTTCAGAAAGATCTGGAAAAACTCTTTGTCTTAAGATATTAAAAAAGATGCCGTCCCTTCCAATTTTCACTACTATTCAAAAAAGCATCCTCCAAAGCGTTCCTCCTCCTCACGACTCCTTAATGAAAACGAGCGAATTTAAAAAAAGATTAAGGCTTTTGAAGAGGCCAACTCATTTTTAACACTGGAAGAGCTTCAAATTAAAATGGATAGGACTTGCCTTCCGAGCGGCGTTCAAGAACATTATGATGAAAAAGATAAAGAGCTGGTGTTCTTCAAGATGAACTTTAGTCATGGAGGACCGTCAATAGACTTCAGTCTAAAGATTAATGAAGAAATGACAATCCATATACGGTAAGCCAAACTTCATTCCTTAACCTTCTTTATTTATATATTGTTTTTCACATATCAAAACTTGACTATTCCTCAGTATTTTCTTATTATACTGATTCATACAACTACGATGACTTTATTCCCTGCTATGTTGTATTTTTCAGGGTGAAAGATAGAGATCTATCTTTTAATCATCTCGAACATATCACCAAGAACAATCATATTACAAAATGTGACACCCTTCTTAATATTTGGCCTTCTTAAATTCATTGACATCAAACTCTTCCACCAATAAACTATTTAGCTTGGAAAATGAATTAAACACAGCTTTAAATCATTTGACAAATATCTTGCCCCATTTGGACGAAGCAAAAGAGAAGAAATTAAACTTTTTGATTGAACAATTATCCTTCTTGTTTAAATGTCATAAGTTTAGGCAAAATTTCACTGAAAGATCTGGAATATCATTTTTCTGAGGATATAAATTGAACAAATGAAAAGATTAAGTCTTCTTTTTTAAATATATTTTCCAATTTAAAACATTTTACTTTTAAAGATTCATTTAAATATATTAATGACGTATCTATAGTTTACTTATGTTCTGGTTATATCGCGCATTCCTTATGTAAACTATAGCCTGTCATTCTTGCCACAATTTATTGACAGCTTTAAATAAAAAATTCGATGTAAAATTATTCTCCTTGGAAAATATTGATGATGAAAGTAAACTTTTAGATCAAATTAATCGAGGTGGGCTAACTCGTCCTTCTGATGTTCTTTTTTTAACGTGTTCCTTTGTTTATGCATTTTTTTCAGAAATTCAAAATTCAAAAAGTATCTTCAAAAAGTTGAATTCTTCCCCTTCTTCAAAAAATATTTTTGTTCTTTCGTTTATTAAACTTTTGGAAAATGATACTTACCATTTGGAAATTATTTTAGCAGAATGCGAAGAAGACCATTCCTTTGAAAAATTTATTCCACAAATCGCTGCTAATTTTTTTAATTGTATGTCCAAAAATTATGTTTCGGAAATCAATGATCAAATTCACAAAAACAAAAGAAAAACAAGCAGTCAAAATATGACAAATAATTCTAAGAGATTGAAAAAACTTAAAGTAGAATATGTTAAATGTATGTATGTTATTATAATTTTGCAGACTGTCTTAAATGTATCTATGTTTATTTAATATATGTCCATAAAATTTTTAAATAGTAAAAATATATATTTCGTTCTCAAAATCATAATTGTTATGAAATAAATAAGGAAAGCGGAGAATGTACGTGTATTCTCCTTTTTCCTTTTTAGTTCCCTCATCGTATTTTCCTCGCGAGTCTTCTTTTCCTTGTTGTTTTAGTATTCATTGCTAGAGATAAAGACAGATGCTAGAAAAGTGATGAACCTTCGATCTGAAATGGAGTCGCTATTCTAGGAAAGGATGGATCAGGATCGTCAAGAAGCTTTATTTAATCCTTTTGCACTTTCTGTGGAATCGAAGTTTTGTTCATCAACATTTTTCTCCAGTTTTCTGGTGGCTTCGCCCATGAAAATAGAAATATATTTTACAAAGTGCGCAAAAAAGTCCTATGTTTGGAAAAATCTTCATTGTTTTTTAACAATACACACCTTCCCCTATATTGAAGTCTACACATATAGTCTTTTATATAAAATCAAAACTATGTTAATTTGAATATTTCGATTAATTCAGTAAAAGTTTTGTGAATTAATCGCATTTCTTTTTCACAATACTTTTTTCCTGCATAGTCATTTGTTTATCAAATTATATAATATATATTTTAATTATTATTCTTTTCTTCTGATCCTTCAATGAAAGGATTTCAAAGGGAGGTTATTTTTTAAATAAAAATTAGAATAAACCAGAGTAAACAAAATATTAAGTGGTGTTTTGGCAAAAAATTGCCAATAAAAATATAAAACTTGTTTGTTTATATGATTCGCGTATTTTGTAATTTTTCCCTCATGTTACGCTCATCTTCGCCTCGCTGGTAGACAGATATGGAAAAAATGAGACAGTCAACCGGCGTAATTTTTTTGGTACATAACGCTTTTGGGCACTTTTTCTTTACGTATGCGCTTCTAGTACCTTATAAATTCTTGACAGACGACTCTCTCTCTCTTCTATGCCTACAACTTACCCTTTTCCTTTTTTGCAAGATATTTTTCATATATGTTTGCAATTTCGTTATTTTTCTGCATATTTAGCAGTTTTTTGTTCCTGATTTCTGAACTTAAAAACTTTTTTATTTAGGTTGAGCTAGCCTTATCATAAGGTATAAATAATACTAGACAATAAACGATGAATTATCAAGTTAAAGGGGGTAATTTCATTATGGTTGAAGAGTCAACTTCCATTATTTTCTTGGACCATTCATAATCCTCTTAAAATTATTTTTTTTAGTTTGAAGTTATCAAAGGAAATAAAATGCCGTATTCGTAAAACTTACATTCAATAGCGACCTCTAACTTATTTCTCTAAGCGATGATTAATTCGATAAGTTAGGTATTTTCATATAATTTGCATACATTAACTAGAGGCATGTATACACTCAGAGAGTGCAAACCTCCGCCGATCCCCACCAAATGAATCACTTAACGGAATTACAATCCAATCATATATGTCTACATAAGTAGGTGTGTTTGGTGAATAATGAGTGAGGAGAGAGCCATCCTAAAAACATCCATTGACGTCATACTAGATATTCGTCAATTCACAAATACGTCACTGGATGTTTAAACTCCTTTCTTTTCTCCATCATGCTCTTAATATTAGCGTTATATTTTATTTAATATTAATATTAAGAGGAAGACGGGAAGAGAAAGAAGTTTAAGCACCCAGTGACGTAGTCCTAAGCTGATAAATGAACAATATTACGTCAATGAGTATTTTTTAAGCGTTTGTTCTTTCCTACTCCCTGAATATAGACCCCATTTCATTATTAATATTTATTAGTATTTAGCTCATTTTGCATCTTAATTCTGCAAAATTTAATCACTTGTTCCTTTGGCATTTCCAACAGCTCCACAAAGTTTCATCCGAATCAGTTTCGTACTTTTTGAGTTATCCTGCTGAAAACAAACGCCAGTGAAAACAATACCTCCTTTATATCTTTTCGTGGCAATCAGCCTGATGCACTACAAGAAAACCAACCGGTCCTAAATGCAGCCAAATACTTTTAGTTTTCTTCGTCAAACCGTTATTAAGTATTACAAGTTGTCAAATATTAAGTACCTAAGTCAGATAGTAAAGGAAAAAAAAGCATATGTATTTTTATGAGATCCGTACACTTATATATAAAGATAATAAACGGGCAGAGATATGCTACTACCGAATGTAAATCGGTATTTAGAACTGGAAGCGTTACCTGGTGTGAAGAAGTTGAACTTTGCAAAATAAATAAACAACTCCGGAGCTGAAAGCGCATTTAATATCGGACAACGTATAACAAAAGACAGTCAAGGAAATATTTTTTTTGCTATTGCCTTCCCTTTCCTTCAAAATCCGAGTGCATATATGATATATATATAAAGAACATGCGTAAAATTTCAAATTATCTCTAAAAAAATATAACAAATTATGTACTTCATTGTCTTTCGTTATAAATTGTCCCATACTAAACGCATATCAAGAAGTCACAAAGCAGATACATAAATACATTTTTCTTTCTTTCTTATCTACCGCACTTTTCGTGTGTATGTCTATCGTGGAAGATAGTAATAAATATAAACAAACAACTTATCTACCGCACCGATCGATATTCGGTAGATATATAATAAAATCTACCGAATGTCGAATCGGCAGTACCAAATCCCACCTCTTTAAACGGGGATCTTTTTCCCGAACATGATTGATTAAAATAAAAAGAAAGTGAAAAGAAAAAAAAACCAGTTGACATTATGCAACAAAGCATCTCACAGCTTTTGAGATGCAAACATCAATTCAGAGTGAAGAAATGATTCCTTAAAAAAACAATTGGTCTCTTTCTCAATTGCCTATATCCAAGCCACTGACGAATCCTTTGAATTAAATCCTTCAATATGTTCTATGTATTAAAGTAAATGATTTGTTTATTTTTCGTAATTATAGCTGACGATAAATGGATAATTAGACGTAATAATAATAATAAAGAAACTAAATGCATATAAGTTATATTTATTTGTGAGTTTGTGAGAAGTACAATTTTTCTACTCTATATCCTGAGATATTGATTTGGTATTTGAATACCATTAGGGAATACAAGACTCATACAATAACACGAATAAAAAGGACCAGAGTTGGGAGGAACGCGCGTTGGATCGATACGAGGGGGGTCCTGAGAAGGAAATCAATGGTTTTCTCCTCCTCTTCTTCTGCTTCATAAGTATGTAATATAGTTTATTTCATATTGCAGATGTTGAAGAAATACAGGACAAACGGGGAGGGAAGAAGAACTGCTGATATCTCAAGAGTGTGGAGTAAAAGTGAGAAGAAATAAAAACATTGTTCTTCTTTTAGGCCCTCTTGAAATTCCAACGACGCCAATCATCATACTTGAGAAAGAGTTACCTAGAGACTATAATATAATACTTGTGTCCTGAGGCCTTGATCATTTTCAGATCCTGGCCTTCATTTAATATAAACCACTGTCAATGAGTAATATCTAAATATGCATTCACCTAAAAACGTATATTTACGTGCTATGCCCCTGATGTAAAGAAAGTATAAGGTACTATATTTTCTTATTATGCACTCTCTGACTTCATGTCAACTGTCATGGTAATATTATATTCTTTTTTTAAAGGTATCTCAACCATAGAGAAAATGGAGTGTCAAAGTCACGTATGGTAGTGGGACAAACATATTAGTAAATGTTATTCTTCCCGTTTGCTGTTGTGACGTCATTAAAAATCGCCGACAAACGAAAAGTCAGCTATTTTGGTAAAATGGGCGTACCTTGTTTTTCAATAGTCCTTGGTCATTAGCCTCTTTGTTGATAATAAAACAGCAACGTCAAATGTGAAGCCGTATTCTACAATACCACCTGCGTTATTGCTATTATTATTCATGACTTTTTTTACCAATCACGAGCTAGAACGGAGTCCGACTCTGGTTCCATTATTCTTACCCTACCTGGCCCTTATATAAACGGGTTAACTTTGTCTATTGACGCCATTCCCAACCTTGGGGTCGCATGATTACCTTGTAGGATTTCCAAAAGCAATTAGAAAAGTATATATGTGCAAAATGGGCGTTGTGTCCGACGTGACGTCATAGGGCAAAAAGTGAATCGTCTCAGAGAGGTATTTTATTTGGCAACTCATCATCAAATACGAAGAAGGGCCCTATGAACATTTCATAAGGGGGTCGCAGTTTTAAAAGGTTGAGAATTACTGGTTTAAAGGACTGAATTTAACAAAAAAATGTTTATCAGATAAAAAAAGAAAACCTCCCGATCAATAAAAACAATTTTTATTGAGGATGTAAGAATTTTCCACGTGCTCATTAAATGGTTGCTTGTTAATATAAATCTAATTATTAGGTTGTCAAATATCGCCCTTCCGCTTTTTTGCTCTTTAATCAATGTTTTATAAAAATACGGATTTAGTTCAAATATGCGCCGTTTTGTTCGATAATCTGTTTCCATCTTGACAGCAACTTCATAATACTTCCCTTGTAGAAGCCCTTATTTGCGACAAACTTTTCTCAAGTCTCTTTTGAGTTCAACTTTACACCACCAAAGGCGTTCGCCATGACAAGGAACAGGTAGTAATCACTTGATGCTATGTCCAGGCTATATTTGGTGGATGCGATAAAACCTCCCATCCGAACTCCCGTAGCTTCTGACAAGTCATCAACGAAGTGTGTGGTCTGGCGTTCTCCTGGTGGAACACTACACCCTTCCTGTTGGCCAATTTTGGACGCTTCTGGTCAATCACTTGCTTCAAGCGGTCCAGTTGTTTGCAATAGATTGTAGGATTAAGCGTCTAGCCATATGGGAGCAGCTCATAGTTGATGATTCCCTCCCAATCCCACCAAACAACCAACAAATCCTTCATAGTTGTCAATCCAGGATTGGCCACTGTTTGGGAAAATTCGCCCAGCTTGATGTTATCGTATGTGATCCATTTTTTGTCACCAGTCACCGTCCACTTCAAATTGTGTCGAGTTCGTTTCGATTATATTTTATGTATATACGATTGTTCCCAGTCTTCTTAAGGAGTCAGTAATAAAATAATCACTATATCAATAGCTTATACAGATTTCTATACAATAGACTCCAAAAAAATTAAACACTCTTTAATACATCAAACTAGTGTTTTAATATGCAAGAGGTTTTTTTTTCTCCACGATAAGATCTTTATTCAGCTTGGATGTATGTATAAAAACATAAGCATGAAACTGAATATAAAATAGGAAAATTGTGTTAAAAAATACATAACATAAATAAACATTTTCGTTTAAAATTATTTTCCTACTAAAAGACTTAAATATCAAAAAACTAAAAATAAATAAAAAAGTGATGAATTCAAAAGAGACATTAAAAAACAATAATCATTTATAAACATAAATTATTTAACTGAAAAAATTAAAAAAAAACAATCCTAAGCCTCGATGGTGAGTTTGTTGTGAAGTTTTAAAATCCTCTTCAACTCTTGGAGATGTCGGGCTATCGGGAAATAGCGTATTATCCTAAACGCATATGTCCAGGAATCATCACGGACATAGGGGATCTTAATTTCCAGAGCACAATATCTCGCTGCTCTCAAGTTAGTAACATCCACACTCTTACCATAGTTCAATTTTTGCCCTATATAAGATTTAAAGTTCCTGATAAAATAGCTTTTCCTTCTTTTCATTCAAAATGTTTAAAAGAGCCGAAGAGTATATAAGCTTTCACAAAGTCTAGCCTAAAATTCGAAATGAAAACATAGTTCAGCTCTAAAAACGACCTCAAAATAATTAACATGGGACAATCGACAAAAGCATGAAGAGTATCATTGTATAATTTACCACAATTTTTACATGGACTGAAAAAGCGTAGAAGATTAGGAGAGATTAAAATTGTAATGTAAAATGTCGACCGTCATAAACTTCTTAAAGAGAATGTCTAATCATCCGATCCTAAGAGGACGGGAGGCCAATAGCTTTTTATAATATTCAGCAACTCTATTCGCGTCTGAGTATTCCAATCTTGTGCAAATAAACTTCATGCACCATGGAGTTAAAGGAAGAGGATAGAGAGCACTTTTTCTTAGAGGGAGCATAAGCCTTCAGATAATAAAAGCTGATTCTCTTTTCAAGTCGAAAATAATAAAAATGTTTGTTTGAATGGTTATGTTTTCGAGTTCTTCTGGAGTAGGTAAGTTCTTGAAGAAAGGAGCCTTATTAAATTTTAGGCGCATAATATCTATGATACTAGGTTTCTTAAATTATGAGCTTAAAAAAATACGTTCTTAACAAACGTAGAGAACCTTTGTTCTCAAGGAACGCAAAATTTTCTTCAGTTTCATATTAAATAAGCCAATATAAAGGAACATATTTATTATATGAATAACGATTAGACAATAGCCAGGAGTAGAAAAAAGGTGGTGCTTCTTGCAACATGATTGGTTTAAAGAAAAGGAGAGATAATCATAACAAACATTATCCTACAAAGCATCATTCCACCATCTACTGTTGAGGAGTGAACATCAGCAATTCAGAGAGAAGGAATGCTTCTTTAAAAAAACTAATTACATATTCCAATGGGCCTACATCCATGATTTCATTGTCGAATCCTTTGACTGGACTTCCAAATTCCACCTATTAATAATAATATATATATATATATATATATATATATAGCATCTCATACTCAAAGAAAAATAATAGTTTGTTGTCTCATATCTGTCGATAAATGGATCATTACTCTGACTATTGGAAGTATAAAAAGGAAGAAAACAGTGTTACCCCCCCCCCCCCCTCATTTAAAAAAAAACATGTTTATTAGTGAGTTTGCGAGAACAATTACTTTCTTATCCCTAATAGTAGTATTTCCTTCCAAAATATAGCAAAAGGCTCATGAATGGAACTTAGAATTCAATGTGGTTCGATGGAATGTTCCACGGACGAGAGCTTATTAAACTTTATCAACTTATTTTAGATACATGAATGCCAAAAAAATATCTTTATATATGGGACTCTATATAGCAGTTACAAGCCACACGAGCTGGGAATGAAAGTTCTTGTCGGACATCTATATTTTTAACGATTTTAATTTGCTTAGGACATTTTGTATAGGGTTTCAGCCCATAATCTGATACGGGCGTTCCGGATTGCTCTGGCCCGCTCTCATTCCTATTAAAGGGTGTCCATTGGTATTCTATGAATGTATTAAAGGTGGGATATTTATTGTTGAATTTTTCATGGGTTAATTTTTCATTTATTAAAAGCCAGATTCAGTTAATATAATGCGTAAAATAAATTGATGGCAATGTTCTTTGAGGAGCGTTGCTGTCCCTTTTGGAAAGGATCAAAACTGGGCCTAGCAGACTCACTCAGTTTTTTCATATAATATCAATTCTTTGTTTGTTTGTTTAAACGTAAGCCCCAATGCACCGGAACTTAACCCCGTATATGGCGGTAAAAGTTTATGTAGGACTTGAATAAATTATTATACTTGAATAAATTAAGTGAACAGATAATATCATACACTTTCAGTATCACATCTTTGAGCGTGCGCTAACGAGAGCAATAAACGATATTTTTTTAAATATTTTATTCTTATAGAAAATCGCAAAGTTTTCAATAATTTTTTTGTTATTACTTATCATCAGTACCACAAGTTCCAAATATCAGTTATCGCAGAAAACATTGTTTTTATATCATACTCTATATTTGTGTTTTTCAGCATAAATCCTTTCCAAGGAGCAGTAATATTGACAATAGTATTCGTCACATTCTGATGTCACGTTAAATGTATTAATAAAATGTCTAGAAGTAACAAAAAAGTAGTTCCGGCTAACTCTTCAATTATCATTTTTTCTTTTTTTACTATTACGTATAAAAAATATGGTCCACTTATCGTCAAATTGATTAAACAAGATAAACATTCATTTCTGCCCTAAAAAAACACTCACTTTATACTTGAAAAATAATTCGACAATGCCATTGATCCAGGGTCATAGAGAGAGTTTGAACTTGTCTTCATCTAAAGGATGAAGTTCTTATCTTTGAATTGATGTCAAAGTACTAGGAGATAAATTCCAACTGTGTTTTTTAATTATTCACTCTTCTCTTCTTTCAACCAATCACCTTCCAATGAGTGTTCCTTTTTTGTTAGCTTGATATATAGTCATCTATGAACAGCTTAAAACAATGATTTTCGAAGAAATAACAATATGGAATTCACCATTAAACATGTTTTTCTTTCATTTTGATATAACACTGCTTTCTTTATTTTTCTATGTCCGATATCAAGGATGATGCTCCACTTATCGACAGATATGAGCAAACATATTCTAGGGCAATCACCCCCCGGACTAGCACCCCCCGGACATTTACCCCCCGTTAGTAATATTTCTTATCTCTTAAAGTCCACTTATGAAGTTAACTATGTTTTCTAGCTATTAACAAAGGTGACGTCACTGGTTAGCACACAGTCCCAGTTCTTTAGAATTGGAATTTGTATAAATTAAACGTGCATAAATTTGCAAATTTCGTGTCTTAGACCTTATATCTGGGCTATCTATGTACAACTAGACAATCATACAGTTTGTACCCTATCAACTCAAAATATTTTATTTATCTCATATAGGTCCTAATCTATTTTCTAAGATTTCATCAAGGAACCACTTGTCCTAAATCGAAGACTAGGAGAAAGTGACTATTTGAAAATCAAAAACTCAAATAATTTAACATAATTTTTTTATTATCAATTTATTAAATTCATTTCTTCACACCCGAAAACTTGTTCCAGTGGCTTTTTTAAGATAACTAAGTACCCATTAGTCTTCGTAAGCATCGGAAAAGGAGATCAAGAAAGTGGTTCAACAGTGACGTCACCTTGTTAATAGCTGGAAACATAGTTATCTTCATAAGTGGACTTTAAGAGATAAGAAATATTACTAACGGGGGGTGCTAGTCCAGGGGGTGATTGTCTGGGGGTGCTAGTCCGGGGGTGATTGTCTGGGGGGTGGTTGTCCTGTTACGGAGCAAACATTGGTAAAATCTAATGGATGAAAAAATCCCTGATTGATGTCAATGCCAATAATTCCCTCTCTTTATCCTGCAGCCAATTACGTTAAAACAACACCACCCTTTTTTCTATGGTTACATATAATTGCACCTCATTTAACGAACGCCCTCAATTTGCGGTTGACAAGGAACAAAACCGTCTGCAATTAAGGGTTGTACTGTTCTTCTTCTTCTCCTGGATTCACATCATAATAAACCCCTTATTTCTTGTCCAATAAAAAATTGCCTGTGGACTCCGACTCTGGTCTAGAGAGAACAGTAAGGAGCAGAAGCTGCTCCGGCATGCCATCTGAGGAAAAGAAGAAGACAAGAGTACGTCGTCTTCTCGTTAGAAGGGGGCGAAGAGAGAAGAAGGAAAGTACGCTGAGAAGTAATACTTGGGTCCTAATATATATATATATATGTATATTCAGCGCCATCTGATTAGGTAAGCAGACAGAAACGGGCGTGCTTTTTTGTTCTTGTTCCTCAAAAGAACAAGCACAACAACAACAACAGCAGTGAAATGGTCCTTGTGTTTATAAATACTACTCCTTCAAGAAGCGTCAGTTTCCTTCAGCGTCTCTCCTGCGTACCAAAATCAGCCCTGGGGTTGCTCTTGGAAATAGGTTGAGAAGGAGTAGACTACAGTCATGAAGTGATGCCTTTATTCTGGCTTCTCAGTGACTAATGCCCTTCCAGTAGCATAGAAGCAGTTGTTGTGTAGCCGTGAAATAATAATAATATAAGTACTTGCCGTAAAAGTTTTCCGTACTCCGAGGATTTGTCAATCATTTAGGAGTTAAAAGGTAAGAACAGTTACTTTAATTATAAGTATATTCTTCTTCTCTTCAATCCTCATTGACTGACAAGAAGATCAAGATCCTGGGAGTCCAGGTAGAATAAGTAGGTATATATATAAACGTTTCACTACTCTGACATCATGCACAGAGAAATAAAAACGTTTTCTCCTCCTTTTTTCTTTAAAAAAGCATTCTCCTATGGCTTGTGTTCTTACTTTCATTCATATTTGGCTTGCATCCTTCTCTGAAGGAACTTCTCTCCTCTTATAAAATAATATAGATAGACCATTGAAAACTGCAGCCAAACATACTTATAAATTACTTTGGGCCTAAATATGATCAATGATATCACCGTATAGATATACTTTATTTTTAAGTGGAAGGACTATTTACTCACATAGTGTTGGTATCATGACGTCACTGGATTTTGAATGAGATTATTTTGACTCCTGTATGTATCGTCTTTTATGAAGTTCTTTTGCTTTGCAGAAATATGGGCCTAAAGATACCCTTATGATGTCATCGTGTGGAAGTGCATTATTTATATTTTAGAATGGTATATTGACTAGTATTCTTATTTCTGACGGCACTGGCTTTTGAGTACTATGAGAGTATCTTTATTTACTCCTTAAGTGTAATTATTTCGGGAGTTATCTTTTTTGAAAAAGCTATGCCTACTACCAGTTCTTTGTAAAAAAAAAGTCATGCAATTATATTTTTTTGATAGAATTACGGAACTATTATAATATGAATAATCGCGGAACCTCTCACTGTGCTTCCTGTTAGAGGGAAATCGGGATTTGATTATAGAGGCTCGACATGATCTTTGGTCTTGAATTATACTGCAAATATTATTTTTTTGTATATTTAGAGAGGATACTATTTTATACATCCATTTCAGTGTCGTTTTTTTCTATTCTTGCTCTTAAGCAAGGAGTGTTTTATATAGGGAGTTGTTAAGAAGTAGCGTTGATTTTGAGGAAACAGAGAGGGAAGGGGGGAGAGGGAAGGAAAAAAGGACCGTGAAGTGAGAGAAAGAGAGGGAGGGAGAGAGAGAGAAATGGAGAGAAAGAGAAGAGTATTTTTTATAAGTTCTCTATGGAAGCATTTCACAGTGTGATTTCGTGTTCATCCAAGAGGTGTTTATCCATGAGGGCAAAAAACCCTCTAGAGACAATCTTTTCCTTTCATTTCATCCAAAAAACAAGAATTTAAGCCCACAAATCAAGGATTTATAAGCCAAAATAGTTCCACGGAGGGGAAAAATAACTAAATATTATTCACACATCTCCTTTTTCGCGGGCTCCTATTTTTTAAAAAGGAAGACTCTTGCGCCATCTATAATAATAACAACTTTGCCGGGGTAAGACACTAAAATTAGTTATGTAGTGTTATGTTTCGGGAATTTGGAGAGCTTCGGGTGTCGGAAATCTGTTCTCTTAAGAGAAGGAGGAAGAATAAATGTTTTTTTCTTCTTTTTAGAGAGCCAGAAGTGATAAAAAGTAGAACTACTCTTTTTTTCTTATACTTCTCTCTGCATTTTTTAATATATATATAATACGGGAAAAGGAAGAGAGAGAGAAGGAGGAATAAAGACACACAGAGAGTAAGAGAGATATGAAGAGAGAATACACGGATATGTATTTGAGACTGATTTTTTTATTTATAAGAAGGGTTGAGTCATCAGCAAGAGTAGTGCTGCAATCATTCTCATCTCAACATGACAAAGCTTCCAGGAGAAAGCATTATTCCTTCGTGCCAATGGGACTTCGAAGGGATGAAGGGGAAAATAATATTATCAATATTGATCATGATAATACTATCCTTTTTCTTTTTTATATGTATGTTGTTGAAAACAGTGTCGCTCAATTAGCAAAAAAACTACGTTTTTCGAAAAGTATATATGTCAATATAAATGTCCAGCGAAGGAATATATAAAATATTGAATTATATTTTGTGAATGACAATTTATGTTAATAAGAGAAGCAACAATAAAGCGGATTGAGCGTAGTGTTTTTATTATACTAGTCGTTAGAAGGTAATCACGGTTCGTACACATGGGCTCATTAAAAAGGATTTGAAATACCTTAGAAATGAGTTTTATTTTTCTTATTTAGACACTACCTTTTATTGTTGTTGAGTCATGCAGTCATACTAATATGAAATAACCGTGCATGAAATTGTTTTTTTTTATTGATTGATTAGTGCATGCTCTGTTTTGACAGCTTTTAAAAGAGAATTTTATTTAATGCTTATGCGTCTTGTTTTGCGCATCAAGGTGCTAAGTGAGTTTTTATTTTATGTTGTTTTTAGTGGTTGTGTTTTATTACACTTGTTTAGTAGAATAAAAAAAGCTATAACCGAAGTAAAGGGATGTATAAATTGGTAAGAACTATTGAGAAAGATATATGCGATTCACCTACATATAGTAAATAAGTGACAATAAATGTCAAAGGATTTTTGTGTTACAAAGAATGTATTTTATATCTATGACTGTAAATTTGGGTTAACATAACTGAAAATATTTGGTTAAATATCCTTATATATATATATATATATATAATATATATATATAATAGGGTGATTCTTATTGCACTCTTAATCCCCCCTAAGATTTTACCTTAGTGCATAGAGATGATCTTGTGAATGTATGAACGAGATCGAATAATGGGAAGTGTCTCCTCAACGGACCCAAAAGTTATGTTGTAAACTTATATAGTAGTTTTTACACGCCATTCCATCGCCTTTCATGTCTTCATTATTAATGCAAATTTAAAATGTATGCTCTCAAGAATGCAAAATAAGTTTATTTTTCATATGTACAGGGGTGTGCAGGCGAACCTAGACTTTTTTTAGCACGGAAACAAGATACTCATATCCAAGAACAAGGCCTTTTAATTGACTTTTTTCATATCACACAAATTTAAATGACTTTTCTCTAATGTTCATTCAATCCAACTTCCTCCTTTCACAATAACAGCCTCCACACGGTGCATGAACCTCCCAACGGCATGAGCCACCTGTTCCCTGAACAGTTGGCCACTGCCTGGATGATGGAGCTTTCAAGGAGTCCACAGTGTTGTGAGCACGCTTGTTAGTGTCCCTCTCAAGGACGCCCCACAAGTAGTAGTCGCAGGGGTTGAGTTCAGGGCTGCTGGGGGCCAGAACTCCTTTGACCAGAACATGTCGAGATTCTCTAAGCACCAGTTTTTGCACCAATTGGACTTGTTGGCGGGAGCTCCATCTTGCTGGTAGAGATAAGGTCTACCAGCAGCATCTGGGTCATCCAGGGCTTCACCACAGTCTGCATGACGTCCAGTAGACCTCCTTGTTGACATTTTGGTCCTTGGCAAGAAGTGATCGTCTGGAGGCGATCAATGAAGTCGGCGCTCCTCTCCCTGACTTGGGATCGGTTCTAGAGTCTTTCTTTCCGATGTTAAGAATCCTTCCTCGATGTCCTCTGACTCCTTGAAGGACTTGGCAATGCTGTAAACAGTAGCTTTGGAGAATTTGAAGAAGTCGATGGTGGATTCCACGAACAGGGTTCCCCTCGTAATTTGCATAGAAAATTAGTTAATTTGCTTCACATTCAGACCAAAATGAACAAATTTTGTCTTTATTACTTTTAACTATCATAAGAAGGTTCCTCCAGTCTTACGAGAAAAAAAAAGACTAGAAAAACTGGATTTTTACTCTAATATACTCGGTTTTGACTACAGATAAACGGTAATTTTCTATGTAACAAATATGTAACAAGTCACTATTTCACATGCTTGGAGAAAAATTTATGAAATATAAGAACCTTTTATGACTGAAAATATCTACTAGGACATTGGGTAAAGAGGTAGAAAAATAACCACTATGTAGAAATGAATTCAGACTAAAAATGAGCAAAATTAGTGCAAGTATTGAGCCGCCTGTTTTACGAGCAAATTTGGCAGTTTAAAAGGGGCAAGTTAAAAATTTAGATTTTTTTACACGAAAAGATCTGTGGCAAGGCTATTTTCATCTTGTTTGTTAGTATACAATCCTAGGTAAACATCGCGCCCAAAAAGACCCAAAGATTCAATGTTTCCCTTTTCAATTTTGAATCCCAGTTGTAGACAGTTTAGACTTTTCCCTTTTTAGACCCAATTAATTGTCTTCAGTCTGTCTACCATGTGAAAAAACATTTTTGCCGAAGCATTACATGACGGAATCTTAATTATATTTAAAGTATAAATGAGATTAGTCTTCAGAAAATTATTCCTTAAAAAACAATGATATTGCTACCAAAAATCTTAACCGCCCAATTCGTCCTTTCCATTTTGTCCCTGCCCAAATCGT
>CP045893.1:24580381-24632419 GCA_013387185.1 Caligus rogercresseyi | reverse complement strand
TTTGCAAGTGTTGTTCGAGTGTGTACTGGTGTAATACAGTCGTCCCTCGCAAAGTCGCGACGGCCCCGGATCCACTACACGACACTGCGATATATATGAGGGTCGCAATGTTGATATATATTGAAATTTAGAGTGATTTGACATCACCGGCGTTTAAACCTACCGCCATTTTGCCTTGCTGTCGTACGTGCGTCTGAAATATGTACGCGGCCGGACCTTTTTTTGGGGCCGTCATCCTACTTTTTCGAAAGATTTACCAGTTTAGTGAAAAAAAAGGGAGCCAAGCCGTCGTCGCGTTGTAAAATAACTGCGAGATGTCGAGGGGCGATGGTAGCGAGGGCCGACTGTATGTAACTAATATTACTGCTGAGCACACCTGTAAAGAAACAATAACAAATATGACTTCATTCTCAAAACCTATCAAGGTAAAATATGAGCGTTCCTATATATATATATATATATATATGATATGTTGATTATGTCATCGTCATTTGTAATCGTTCGTTGTTTGCGAACGACAACAAAAATTCCTATCGTTCGTCGTTCGTTTTTTGCACCAAAAAAAAGAAAAGATTTTTCTTTGTCATGGCAAAATTTTATTTTCTAAAAAAAGTGTCATCACTTTATTTTTTTATAACAAAATTATTTTTGAATACTTCAGTTATAAAGGTTTTGAATCAACTTAGAGATCTCCACCATTGCAGAGCTTAAAAATAATGATTAAAAACATACTATAGTTTGGAGGATGTCTCACTTTAGTATCATAAATATGCAAATAAGTAATGTGGAATTCACATACCTGTGTTTTTCATGTGACGTAAGCTGAGCTGACCACTTGTTGTGTGGTGGCTCTTGCGTTAGGTGCTTGCATAGACGGCAAATACTATAGAGTTATGTATGACATAAGAAGACATTTTTGAGGGTTTTCCACTATTTATCTTTTTCTAAAAAAGCTATCTTTATTCTTAGAAAAAATTCATATCATACTTAACCAAATGTCTATGATTTGGACACATCTTTTTGAGCATATTTTTTAAAATTCATATTGTATATTTTGTATCAAAATCAATCTTAAATAATAGTTTCTACATACATATATATTTTTAGAAGTTTTCCTTTTTTTACATTGTTGCCTTCTAAGATTACAAAATATTATGTATCCGGAAAGTGCTCGTCAGCCTAATTTTATTAAAATGTATAATTTAATAGTCATAAGTAGATTATTATTTTTGGTATGTAGAATCAATATATTTTTGCAAAGCAAAGTCCCGATAATATTTCACTTTAGCTATGCGACTGAATTTCACAATGTATGCATTAGAAAGTAGTTTTTCTTTCTACGAATGTATCTTGTGTTTTAAGCTCAATTTGAGGTTACTTTATACAAACAACCGTACATACATAAAAGGAACCATACGCACAATCAACCATATTTACGAACAACCATACATACATACGCACAAACAGTCATACATACATTCTACTTTGCATCAGTCGAAAAGTCGCCTAACTCGAATATAATCATAAGTCCCATTTTTTCTCCATTGACATGTGTGTATAAAAATCGTACAAGTCGATTTTTGTAAGTCGATATTTCGCCTAAGTCGAACAGTTATTTTTACAGTAACACACACATAAACAAGAAAATAACTTCGCATAACTTTCCAAAACACAGCCCGCATGTACTGCACCTGCCGTTCACACTGTGTATTACAAGGAAGCAGTTGAAGCCTACCTGTATATCGAATTTTTCTTTGACTTAGCAATCAAAATTTGTAACTCGAATTTGGCCTAAGTCCCGAGAGAAATCGACTTAGGCGAGTTGACTGTATATACAAACAACTATACATACATTCAACCAGGATAAATACAGCCATACAGACAACAAGCACCATGCATAAATACAAACAACTATACATACATACAAACAACTATATATACACACAAACAACCATGCAACCAGGTCGATCTTGAGTACATTTTCAACTGTGCTCCTTTGAACATTTCGTTCCTTGGCCAGTTCAAAGATCTAGATAACCATCAAGGACCTCTGGAGACCTTCCAAGAACCAGATTTGGTCTTATCGGGTGTGCCTTTGTAGGCTCTCATGTCTTTTCCATGTTGTTCATTGTCAAAGGCATTGCAACGTAATGAAATAACAGTAAAATTTGGAATATGAAAGAACTCGTCAATCATCTCTTGAGCCGTCCGGCGAGCTTCATAGATGACATCCCTCTAGACTTGCTCCATTCAATGTATCATGAAATAAAAATGTACGTTGATAATTGCATTTTCGGATTTTTTTTTTTTCTAAAAAAATAGTTAAAATTATAAATCAAATTATTATTTCTATTGGACACACAAATTTATATATAATTTTCATTTATTATAAGACTTTCTTTTGGTATCACATATAATAATATTAAGCTTTTATAACCTATCACCAATCACTATCACAAGACATTTTCGGAATTTATTCATTGTAACCTCTAAAAAGATCATTATCGGGATTTGAAATCATCTGAATTTATCTTCAGAAACCTTATTTACACATTCATAGACCGATGGTGGAGTTTTGAAGACTGATTAATACCAATAATTAAGTCCAGAAATAGCCGATACCCAACTAATCGGCAGATAGTTTTATATATAATAATGGAAAAGCAATTGTTAGATAATTTAGAATAATATATTGATATGTTAATTAAACATCTGCTGCCATTTTGTGCATAGAAAAATGAAGTCAGCGGTTTTAAGTGTCATCTTCTATGACTACTATAACCCCAGAAATAGAAAATGTCATCTATTAGCATATATTATTTTATATTTGTTGATAAATTAAGATATATTTAGCAATCCTCATATGTAATCAACAGTATGAAAGTAAATTGCGTGTGCAACTCTCAATGTTGGGGGCGCAGGTTCGAATCCCGAGAGGGGATGGTCATTTTGGTCTACCTCATTGATAAGATCCTAGGTTCGAGTGACTAATTTTAATGCTATAATGCTTATTTATATCCTGTTATGACGAACCATAAAGCAAAAAAAAAGTAAATTTTGACGAAAATCAAGATATTTATATATGGTTAACTATCTGTGTCTAATTCGCTGACAAATATAGTTTTACCTTTGGCGTGTACCTATATATCCACCGATGTATTGTCGACCCCCTAATAAACTACAGTCACACACAAATACATAAGCATTTAGGGGCATTACTTCTTTACTTAGAGGAATACTCATTATATAAATTTTAGCTCATGTTGACGAAGTTAACAGATTCTACAATCTGTTACTTTGGGCCTAGGCTTCAAGTCTGCTCACTGTGAACATCTGTAGAGTTACTACTGCTAGGGATGATCAATTTTATCATAGGTGTATATTTAAACATCTAATTTCGAGACAACAAAAAAGAACGTAAATAGTATTTCTATTTTTTTTCATATATAATAAATTATTATAATGTGTACCGACTTCATCTCTCAATGCTCAAGGTACAGGTTCGATCCGAGAGGAGGGAGGACATATTGATAAACCTTTTGAAATAGATCCTATATTCGCTGTTCTAAATAGAGTACTATAATCGTGTTCAATTCCACACGAATACGGCATTGAACTAAATGTCCTGTGGTTGCTCGTAAACAGTTTTATCGATATTACTTTATTACTTTAAAACTTAATATATATGTTATATATAATAGTTCAAAATCATACATTTAATCATTTATCCATTTTTAAAATTAAGTGACGAAGCTTTTAATTGTTTAAAAAACTCTGTTTTTGAATTGACAATAATTTAGTAATAACTATTCTGAATGCAAGAATATGTACTTAATTATAGGATGCTACTGAGTTTTCATCCGTATTTATTTGGTGTCGATCTTTCTTTTTTTGTTTACGAATATTGATAATTTCTTATTTTCTATATTTTTGTTTTTTCTTTGTAAAAAGAAAGTTTTTTTTCTTGCTTTTTGTATTGATCCCAGTTATTGTCACCTCATTTTTCTATTTGTGTGTGTGTGTGTGCGCTTATGACTGTTCATCCCATTTAATCCTACATATGGTCCCTTGGATGTCCACGTAACGGTACATGATTAGGCCATGACCATACTTGGACGACACCATCATTATTATTATAAACTATTACATGACCCTAAATATGGCGGAAGCTGCAAATAAAAGGGGAGGAAAATCATAAATGTAACTTTAATTAAATGGTTTACATTTAGCTTTATTTCATTACATTATTCAGAAAAATAGTTACATGACAGCTTTAATTTGTCCAGTTCATTAGCGGTTTGAAAGTTGAAGGGGGCAACGGACTCTTGTTAGACAGCTATTTCTTAGCCGGACATTTCTTGGACACGGGCAATATTAAACACGGACACACATTAAAAATAGACCCCCAACATTTTTGATCAAGACTATGGCAAAGTGGGTTACAAATCATTGCAAATGGGCCTTCAAGTTCCGCTGTTACAACTGAAACACTTTTTAGACGGACACTTCTTATTTACGAATTTTTGAGACGCAGACATTCTTTAGACACCCAAAAACATTTTAATTCGTCCATCACATATGTTTTTTTACAAATACACCGCCGATATGATACATTTATAACACGCGGAACCCGAGGTCCTATTAACCTTACATTTGTACTGCCGAAATATCATAACTGTATTCGGTAGATCCCAAGGCCCATTGGTGGTAGATCCCAGCCCCAATATGTTACATTTGTAACATGTAATGTTTGGGGGTCTATTTTGGCCGGCATTTTTGTATCCTCAAAATATCATAGTTTTGTCTGGTGGAACCCAAGGCCTATTAGTGGTGGGTTTTTATTGTTCAATTTTGTGGTCGAAAATGTTCGCATGTATATTTTTAATGGGTGTCGTCTAAGAAATGTATGTGTTCTTCTTTTCTCTAAAAGTGATTGGTTGAAAGAAAATAATAAATTTTTGATGAATGCGTGAATAACACTTGTTAAAGTGGAAACAATGTGGGCCTGCGAAATGATATTGGGCGTGCATTTAGTGTAAAGTATCTGAGAAATTGTCGTTGATTGAATCTATTTATTTTGTATAAACTTGCATCTTACTGAAAATACGCATATTTATAAAAAACATATCCACAGTTATAAAAAATATCTCATTAATACTAACAAAGATATCAAAATTTTGGCAAATCAAAAGAACAATCCTCTATGGTGACTAGTAAAGATGGAGACGCAAAGGGCCAGCGAAATAATGTTGGGCGTGCGTTTAGTTCTATGCATTGACGAAAGGGATTTGCATTGATCGAATCTATATATGGACATCATAATACGGCAAATATTAGTAAATATATTATCCTAGTAAGTGAAAAAAGAATCACTTTGTTGTCCCTTATTGAATATCAAAAAATATGGTATTGTTTTTATCTAAACCAATATTAATAAGCATCATTCACAATATTTAACACTCTCTTTTTTGTTTGTTTTGTTTGAGGGTACGATTCAAGAGTACGAATGGAGGTCGAGTCACGGATCCAAGGCAGCAGAATCGAATACACGATCCCATTCCCTAGAACACACAACCACTTAACCATATTGTTGTCTCATCTCCTATTAGTAACCAATGTTACAATTCTTAAGAATTGCTGGAATCTGCTTTATCTCTAGAGGATGTTGGTTTAAGCATTTTGAGCCATTATTCTCCTTAGAAAAAAAGAAATCAACACTCAGCCAGCATGTGCTAGGACGTCTCTATCACACTCTGCTGACAAAACAGGACACTCTCGAGTGAGGAATTTGTTCGACAATGACTGATGATATCTAAAAAGTTATGACCAGTTATTTGAATACATAGAGATTCACAACTAAGATTAATCAATCGCCTCGATGCATTTAGGGTCTGGCTTTGGAAGCCATAGTGTTACTTTGCATACAGGAGCTAGCCTATGTCCATCGGAGGCCCATTCTGACGTTTTGCGGATTCATATAAAGTTTTAAAGGATGGCCCTTTTATATATGGTTTTGTAGATCATGTGGGTTCAAGTTATTGTCGGAATATAGGAAACCTTGTTGTCACCCTTCCTCACACCTGAGTGTTCAAAGTCCCAATCATTTGCGTCGTTCCATAGGTACTATTGGGGAGTTTTTCTCTTGTTTCTCTTAGAAGAACCACTCATTGCGTCATTGCAAAAAATGTGATGCAAGCCGGACTGACGAATTCCTACTCATGAAGGGGATTTATACTTATCACCTATTTAAAGCATTGGCTATTGTAATGATGAGGGGAATCTGTGAGGTAAAGAGTGGGAAGGCTGAATTTAGGAGATTCTTCTCATTTTTCAGCTGATTCAGTTCATTCATATTTTTAATAAATAATATTATTATTTTTAATATGAAGTAAACTGGTATTATTTTCATTTTGTATTAATGCAAACAAGTTTTTTTGCATTTTGGATCTTTTGACAGCTGGCACACTTAAACGACAGCTGATTCGGCCAAAAGGGTTCTAACAATATATTTCTTACACAAATACACATCACTTCAAGTGAGGTCTTGTTCCACTAATATAGAGGTTGCTTATTTAGGGATAGGTACTAAAGAACTAAGAATTGTGGCCACGTCTCTGATCTAAAAGGAATCGAATAGATGATCCTAGATCTACCACCGACCTATATAATACTCCATACTCAACAAGAAAGAAAAAAAAGCTAAGAGCTTTTGAATACATAGTGACATAAAATGACTGCCACAATTGGCAGTGGAAACAATTAATAACAAAAATAGAATAAAGGAAATGCAGCAATAAATGCACAGTGACTTCATCTACGCTATTTTTTATAAAAAAATATTCTCTTAAAATGATGTCACTAGGTATTTTCTTATTCTAAGATTTGGGTTTTAGACTTTGACTGCTCAAGGGATAATAATAAGGGACTTCCTTCCTCTCCTCTTTGTTGAACAGGCTGCCCACTCCGACAGTGATCTTCCCTTTTTTAATCATTGCATTAGTCATCTTGTTATTAGTAAAGTCGGTGGCCCGTACCCTGTAAAGCATTAACACATAAACCATCACTCAGTAGCCCCTTTATTGTTATGATGATATGGAAGATTCCATTATTACTTTGTTGTTATTAAAATGACTACGAAGTCGGTCGAATTATATTTTGCTAAGGAATCTATATTTACTAAACGCATTTAAGTAATGAGTTATGATTTAATTATTTATTTATAATAAGGCGATATATATAAATATACATATACTATATATATATATATATATATAGCTAACCCATATTGCTAGTTTATTATGCAGTAGCTTGACGATTATATCTCCACGTACAACTATATACGATTGGAAGTGTCGATCATTACAGTCATGGTCAAAAGTTTAAGACCGCCCTCGATTTTTAGCATAAATATGATCATGTTGAAAAAACGCCTCAATGAAGTTTCAAAGTATATTTTATTTTACAAACTGGTTTAAAAGGGAATATAATATATCTTCCATTATAAAGCAACTAACAAGTGCTAAGAGTTAGTATTTAGTGTGGCTTCCACCATTCTGGATGACAGCGGCCAGGCGTCATCGGCATACTGTTGGTCAGTGATTTGCAATACTCTTGGGGGATTTCTCTGACCCAGATTGTTTTATTGCTTCGGTAATCTCATTAGCATTTGACGGCATCTGCTCAGCAACTTATCTTTCATAATGGATAATCCCCCAAGAGCATTGCAAATCACTGACCAACAGTATGCCGAGACGCATGGGCGCTGTCATCCAGAATGGTGGAAGCCACACTAAATACTAACTCTTAGCACTTGTCAGTGCTTTATAATGGAAGAATATACTTTATATTCCCCTTTTATAACCAGTTTGTAAAATAAAATATACTTTGAAACGTTCATTGAGGCGTTTTTTCAACATGATTCATATTTATGCTCTAAAATCGAGGGCGGTCTTAAACTTTTGACCATGACTGTATATATTTTTACTTCGTAATAACGACAGCTAAATCGTGAGTTTATGAAAGGTTTAATAAAAAATGTACATTTTTCTGGAGCAAACAAGCCTTATCCTTGTTCGATATAATAAACCCAATATTTAGTTGAATGGATTGTAAACTGCGTTACGTAACATTTCAAGTTGGATTTTTGAGTTCCTCATTTGTGTATGTTATTCAACATCCAATGCTTGTAGGGATCGATTTGTGTGCTTTCGATCCATTGATAACAACAACAACAAAATAACATTATTGAAAATTATATGGGGAGGAAAGTTATTGATGTAACTCAGTAATCTTAAAATGAAAATCGATCCATGTCAGAATCACATGCTTCTCAAACAACAAACAAATGAATCAAAAGACTTTTAATCTGTAAATGACAACTTATATTTATATAAATTAATATAGTCATTGAATAAAAAAATATGAAATTATGAAAGCATCGGATTTGAATTATAACCAAAAAAATATATATAATGAATAGTATGTAATTACTAATAAAGAAAATATTAAGTTGAGTTAAGTAAGTTAAAGAATAAATAAAGTATTCTAACATACCTCTCAAGAATCAGGAAGTTTCAATACCAAAATACTCTCGGTGGCAAAAATGAACTTGAAAACACATTGCGTAATCATTCAATGATTATAAAGTATTTTTGATATCCGAATTTCGACAATATTTTTAAATGAATAATGAAAAAATCACTCAATGAGCCTCCAGCCTTGACTTGTTTTTAAAAGTTGACTTCATCTCCTCATTGGTTGACTATATTGATTGTTTAAAAAATATATTTCACCAGATCGTCTCCAAGAGATAATCAAACCTTATGTTAACCCATCTTCATAAAAATCAACATCTCCATTAAAAAAAAACTGAAGGGCTCTTCAAGAGAAAAAAATCTCAATGTAAAAAATTATCTATCTAAATATTCCAATATGGAAATGTAATCTCTATAGTTGTAAGAAAATAGATTTTAACTATGCAATATCATCGTTATATATATATAGTATAAGTATTAAATATAATTCAAGTACCGGTTTCTCATTCCACAAATTAGACACATACAGTAAGTATCCAAGTTGCCTTATCTCAAGTCTCATTATGGAATCCCCTGTACAGGCTCTGTCTAAACCCTTAGCATAATAATATTAGTAGTAGAACACACACATCATATATATATATGAATATATATATATATATATATGTATATAATGGTAATGCATTATTTATGTTTTTGTGTACACGTTGCCCGTACACGCACACAAGCACAGGGAGCTCTTCACCCGCCGAGGGGGGGGGGGCGACTTACATAAGCCCTAAGCCAGCTAGAGTAACCCAATCAAGTGTGTGTGCAATCACCCTGTTGCAGCAAGTCTCCTTAATAATAAGCTCTCTATGTGAATAATACTGCTGTTGTTGTCGTCGATGATGGTGTTGTCCACGTTGGAAGCAATTGACACAAGCTACCACCACACACACATACACACTTGATGAAGGGTTGGCTTCACAATAAAGGGATCATTAAAAAAATTATTATTTTTAATACGACTTTTATTATAATAAAAACAATATATTATTTACTTTATGTATAGAGTAGAAGGGGAGATTATTGATTATTTTGCTTCTACTTTTATATATATGTATACATAGAAGGACCTGACTTTCTACTTTATATTATATATATACTTATATATGGTATATATACCCCCCCCCCCCTTCTGCCAGTTAGTGCGACGGCTTCATTGGTTCTTCCTTCCATTCAAGTGAAAGCAAGGCTCCTTTCTTCTTCCCGTCTTCTGGTAGGGGGGAGGGCTTTCTCCTTTGTGCGCCAGTTGTCCCCCTTTAAAAAGGGGATCTCCTTTCTCCCTTTTCTTCTCCCCCTTCCTTCATTCCTTCCTTTGAAAAGGAAATCCTTTCTGTTTCTTTTTTCTTATATTTCTGCTTTTTATTTCTTGAGTATTTTTCTTCTTTAGTAGTTGATTGGAAATTTGGTGATGGTTGTTTGTTGGTTCATCCTCTTTGTTTTTTAAAAAAGGGAAAAAGTGTGTAATAGTGTATGTGTGTGATTCCGGAGCAACAATAGTTACTCCTAGGAAGTGTGTGAAACTGTCGCGCAAAAAACCAACCCATTCGATGAAGTTGCTCCTCATCGAGATATTCTCCTTCCTTTATTATGGATTTGTAAAAATCACAAATTCGCCATTCGTAGAGGGAAAACACAATTATTCGCCTTTTAAAATATTTATAAATATTTTATATTAAAGAATATTTTTTATTATTTTATAGTATTATTCATTTTTTAAATAAAGTTGCCAAAAAGTATTGGATATTTAATATATCATTGTTTAGAACATTTCTTATATCAGTTTTGTGGTAGTTTATATATATATATATATGTCGCATATACTTTATGTATAATAAGTCAACCACATATACAAGGAATGACTGCCTAAAGTTTCTGCTCAGTGAACACACAGTGGCTCCACCTACCTACCTACAAATACCAGTGATAATTTGTATATTTGGATATATAAATATACAAGTTTTCTCTAATAAGAGGCCATCCAGGAGTTTAATGTTGACCCAAATATATAATAAATATCAAAAACACATAAATTAAGTACCTCAATGATATTGACAAAAACTTTTTGAAAATATCATTTGCCCAATACATATTTTCTGCAGAAGAAAAATTAAGTAGTAAAACCTTCTTGACTAGGGGCTACCTGTTTCTAACGATTACTTTTTTGGGTTCCCTTGAGTGACCGCTCCAGACAGTTTTGATTGTTATTTATTTTGAAGGAACTCGTTAACATTATTGTCAAACCATCACTTAGTAATGAAAAGGTCAACTTTAATAAATTTTTCTTACTACATGAGGCTGCTTTTCTGGTTATATTCTCTGATCTTTATAACTCTTAAAATTGTAGATATATTAAAATATTAAAAAGTTATATATCTCTTAACGAGTTAAAATGTGAAAAGACGGTACATCATACCAATTATGTATGGGATGTGTTTTATTTACTCGCAGCTCTTCTGTCTTAACTGACAGTCATTCTGACAATGTAGAAATACATCTGTATTCCATTATTCTGTGCATTCTTTAATATATTTTTTTTCTTCATCTTCCTTTTTTATTTTACAATATATATACCATATATTTTATGTTTAACAAGTATCGTTTTTTTCAAAATATAGTTGGTATTAATCACATTTATTAGTTTATAAAAAAGATTCATAGCTGGTAGTATGTAGAGTTCCAGCTGACTCTCTAGGGACACATATAAACAAATATTTATTTGTAGGGTATCTTGATTGCCTTCAGATATTACCGGTTGAGGATCTGGAAGGCTCTTTAATTCCCCGTTTCGTCAATTGGGTAGTTAATAATAATTATAATATCATGCTAAATTTGTTCAATGCAGCCTGAATTGAATTTACAACAGTTGTCAGTTGTTTTGGCATGTTCTTTTTATTTAAGGAATATATAATAATATATTTCAGCAATACCTACTATAAAATAATAATGTTTATAAAAGGGTCTCTCTTTCACGAATTCTTCTTTCATAACAACTATATATTTTTTAACTTAAGTGTAAATAAGTGGTGGTGTGATAAGAAAAGAGATTATGATTTCCTTATAGAAAGAACTGGTGGGGAATTAGAGGGAGGGGGCAGCGACACTTAGGTTAGTAAGGAGTGTTAGTGTGTGTGTGTGTTTATACGTCAGAGATAAGTATTAGAGCCTTATATTTCCTAGCCAGCCATAAGGCAGAAACAGCAATGCGATGATGAAGTTGAATCTTCTCCTCTCGCTTACACTGCGTGCTGTATGTTGTAAAAAGATATGCAGCTGGAATTCTTACTTTTTTATTATTATGTTTCCCTGCTTCTGTATATAAATATACATACATACATATATATATATACAAACTTGCTCCTGATTCATGAGCAGCAACAAGCACCAAAAAGCGCGTCACAGGCCCGCAGTTTTGAAGGGTTCCTAATAACACACCACAACAATATACTCCTTACTCTTGTGTGATGTGTATTTTTCATTAAGTAATCAGTATGACGTAGCGGCAACACATTTGTAAGGATCAATCTGCTGCCAATGAGTCGTTGGACTTGTCCATAGGACACTTAAGGGGGTGGAGTGCACAGGAAAACCCTATGTATATATATTTAGTAACCCTTTTTTCCTTCTTAAGTGACAACCATCCTGCTGATGTTATTATTATTTAAGTTATAAGTTAATAAGTGAATTTATTTAAGGACAATTCCTACCCATGTTTCCCTCTACGAATGAATGTCAATAATGTTGTTGTCGTCCTGTGTTTCCCAGTCTTCTTCTTCTTAAGAATGAAGGAATGGACGTTCTAAGCAACTAGTGAAATATATATTGAAGAGCTTAACATCATCTCAACAAGATGTCTGCCCACTTGTTTAACGAGAGTGGCCAGATGCAGGAGGTTGAAATCCCGGACATCTTGACGTGCTGGAGGGTGGCGAGGATGAAAACGCCGTCAAGTTCCTCCTGGGGTTTTCTGGTGAGGACGACGCGGCCGCCCCAGGCTGTGCGGCGGCAGGAGGGGCCTCGAATGTCATTGTTACGACGCAGAACAATGTTGTGCTTCACCCTGGAAGTGCCGCCCCTGGCGGAGTCCTTGTCTCCTTGGCGCCGAGTGGGGGTGTTCTAAAGAGTAGCAGCAATAGCGGAGGCGGAGGGAGTAGCTGCTCTGGCGAAGAGGAGTTTGTTGAGGCCATAGCCGGTGTGACGGGTGGGGGGATACGGAAGAGGGATACTTCGGGCCTGCGAGCTATATACAGCTGTGACTCCTGTGGAAAATCCTTTACCACAAAGTTCAACCTCAAGCGGCACATAAACATGCATTGCCATAAGAGCAAGGAAGCCGGCGTGCCTATTCAGGGACCGCCTTCGGCCTCTGCACCATCACGTAAAAAGTCATCATCCTCTATAGTTGGTGTTGGAAGTGTACCCAACCCCCCACAAGCCCCACCAGCACAACTCCTCAAACCCTCAAATAGCAACAATAACAACAATATGAATAGCGGAAATAATAGTAGTAATAATAACAATAACGGCGGCAATAAATCCGTCATAGAGAAATTAGTTCACAATTTAACGCCGGTGGAAAGATCTCCCGTGACGGTTCTACAGCAACAGACAGAGACCATAGCCAATACCAACGTCATCAAGGTCTCTGGTCCTGCCCCTGCCATTCAACTCCCACAAACACCTCTTCCCATCACCCTCATGAACAGTAGTAGCCCTGCCGTCAACAACCCACCACCTCCTCCTCCCACCACGAACACACCCCCTACCAAAATGAATGGCGTTCTGAGCTCCAACGGTGGCCTGGACAATAGCCAATTAGTCAATGTCATAGCCAATACAAACCACCTCCTTCGAAACACCTCCATCCCCGCCATTGTCAGCTCAATCACCATCAGTGGGGGTGGGCCACACAACAACACAGTCGTCTCCACTGGCCTCCTACCTTCCTCCAGCTTCAACACCCTCTCAAACACCCTTTCCTCCTCAACATCCATTACCACCACAGCAGCTGGCATCACCACAACCACCATCCCTTCCACTTCACTTATCATAGATCCTTCATCAGAGTTCAACGCCCTGCCTTCAGAGCTATTCGAGGGCTCAGACAACAGCCTACTCTCACATCACGTCGTCTCTCCCCCGCCATCACCCTCATCCAGCCTCAACTCCGCTCCTTTACCTCACAAAATCAGCGGCGAAGACGCTGACGATGAACCAGAGGAAGACGAGGAAGACATGTTTGAAGACAGCGAGCTGGACGAAGAAATCGCATCCTGGCAGCAGCAGCAGCAGCAACACCATCATGTTCAAGCGGACGAATCCCTTGGACTCGATCACACGGCCACTCTGTCCCTATCTGGAGACCTCCATGAGGCGGCGCCGGCACCAGCTCTCCTCTCACCCTTGACTGCCATTCCTCCGGGATGGACTAGGAAAGTGATTGATGTGACCCCTGAGCTTAAGTGTAGTGCACGAAATGCTCCACGTGGGGACGAATGGCGGTCACTGAGGGTGATCTACTATAATGGAGCCGGCATGAAGTTTTCGGGATATGAGGAGCTGGAGAAATACTTTGCCCGCCTGGGGTTCGCTCTGAGTCATCCTGAGATATTTGACTTTGAGACGGAAGTGAATAACAATGAGTTGTGTGGTGGCTCAACTCTGATACTGTGTAGGTCTACCTTTACTGCCGGTGATTATATTTATTAGTGTTGAACCTGATGCTGTGGGAGCATCAGCAAACGGTCATTTGTGTTATTATTGTTTTGGATCCAGGGATTGACAGATCAGGATCAATATCAAAAAGCCTTTTATTTATTGAGGGGAATTTTCAGACTATAAATCGTTTGCCTTTAAGATATACCTTTTTTTTACTTTCACAAGATTTACACTAACAAATACTATGATAAAGATATATATTATCGGCTCCATATGATATTAGTTGAGAGTATAAAAGTTTCGTTTAGCTGTAAGTCATATAACAAAAGTAATATAGTTAAATAATCATCCCATGATGTCATGAATAACTTAATATAATGTAAAAAATATAAATTATCGACGACATCATTTGTTTTTTTTTAAATTATGCCCATGTAACAAATACGGTGTTGTTTGCTTGAAAATAAACTTGGTTGAAATACACTTTTAACAGCCTTTGTTTATGGAGGCTTCCCTTCCAGGTGTATAGTATTCCTTGCTTGATCTAGTGTAGCCCCCATAGATAATATAGAGTGCCGAAGTAACGGTTGAGGTATTTGTGTGCTTTCCATTTTTAGGGTAAAATACAGTGATAGATAAATAATATTGTAAGAGTTAAACTTAATCTAATATATTTTTCTCCGTTAAATAGGAAAGTTCGATGATATCAATTCACTTGCCGTTTCATGATTTAACAATATGAAGTTTCACTCTCTCTCTCGCTTGTGTTCCTTCTGTCGCTGTCTTTCTCCCAACAGATACCGCAAATTTCATCGCTACCAATCATTGCTTCGGTACTCTATAATATATATGTTAAATCCACATAGAATTTTTATTTGGGCCTCTATTCTCATCCCATCCTTTGCTTTTGCTTCTTTGATTTTATAACCGGACTTATATATATATATATTTCTTGCATTTAACTTAGTCCCTTACAATGTACCGATTTGCTTGTAGAACCCTGATGCCTTTTGCAAGTAAAATATAGAAAATCCACACAATTGAAATAAAGAAAATGAAAACCGTTTCCAAAACATAGTTCTAGGTCAAAGATATAAGCTTTATTTTTACTTTCTACAACTAAGAATCTTTAATATTAATTCTAAGAATACTTATATGACTTAAAAATCTAAATGACTTATGTTTTAATTATGTCGGTATGATTTACTAATCATTCTCAATTATAATATTGAGTCAGTAGTAGACCTACATATATATTTATATGCTTTGACTATAATATTGTAAAAACAAATATAACATATACACTTATCAATTGGCTATATTTTGTATAGTTTATAAACGAAAATATCATAAAACAGTGAAACCAAAGGTATAAGCAGAAATGAAAGAATTCCAATAAAATATCAATATTTATTGCAATGGATTTTGCCTTGGAAAATAAAAATAAACTCCGTTTGAGTGATGTAAAACAAAACCATGAGATTGACTTCTTTAAATACGTGTTTTTGCAAGGAAATCTAGACACCTGGAAGGGAAAGGTCCCATAAACAAAGGTTTTGTATGATTCTTTGGATCATAAGTTATTTTTGAGCAAAAATAAAAGTGTTTTCAATGACATATCAAAATAAGACGAACTATGCAGTGACGTAATGGAGTGGTATTATTATTTAAAATGACATCTTGGATGTCATCAAATTTTTCTCCTCTTATCATATTTCTGAGGCTTTCTTATATTTTTCAAATAATAACGAGCGGCTCCCTTGTAGACGCGTAAGAAGTGTTAGATCAAAAACTCTGAGGAGTAGAATAAGAAGATAAAACCGTTACTATTTCAATGTGGTCATCAGACTGCATAACTAACTTTGTATTGATTAAAAAATAAACAAGTACAATTAGTGATGTCGCAGGTCATTCTATGATTTTTTAAATATATATATATTACACTATGTAACAAAATTAAGGTCTTTGTTTGCCCCTGGGCTGAAATTTCTAAATGAGTCCCATTTTTTACGTAGATTCCAAAAATGCCACTCAAATATCGTCCGAAAAAGGTTTGGACTTTATGGCCTTTTTTTGAAAATCAAGATTTTCATCATTTCTAATGGTTCAGGCCCAGTTATCTTCGTGCAAAGTAAGAATAACCACAAATGTCAGTGATATTTATTTTTCTACTATATCTCGCATTTCAAATCAGTTTTTATAATTTATATATCTTTCGTACATTCGAAATATCGGCTTTATATTTCAAATTGACCATATTTTAGTGTTCTATTAAGCTATATTTTTTTGTTTCGCGTCTATTGACTATAACATATGTAATATATTTTTGGTATATGTCATACATTTCAGAACAGTTTTTATAATTTCGATATCTGGCATGAAAGTAAAGAAAAGATCAATTAGTAGGACGAAGCAAACAAGACCTTAATTTTGTTACGTAGTGTGTTCGTCCTACTAAATATCTTTTCTTTACTTTCATGCCAGATATCGAAATTTAAAAACTGTTCTGAATGTATGGACATATACCAAATAGATATATAACGGTCAACTTTTGAATAGCCGATTATTTCGAATTGTACGAAAGATATATAAATTATAAAACTGATTGAAATGCAGAGATATAGTAGAAAAATAAATACTACTGACATTTGGTGTTATTCTTACTTTGCACGAAGATAACTGGGCCTGAACCATTAGAATGATGAAAATCCTGATTTTCAAAAAAGGCCATAAAGTCCAAACCTTTTTCAGACGATATTTTGAGTGGCATTTTGGAATCTACGTAAAAAATGGGACTCAATTTAGAAATTTCAGCCCAGGGGCAAAATCCTGTTACATAGTGTTATTATACAATGATTCGATATAAATTTACTTCAAAACATGTGTTTATGGTAGCCTTCCTTTCCAGATGCTTAGGTTTCCTTTTAAAACACGTGTTCAAAGAACTCGATCTCATAGTCTGCTATAAATGAAGGTTTTTTCCAACGTGACATCTATTATAATCATATTAATATTTATTTAAATTCTAAAAATAAAAACATATCTAATAAAGTGTCATATTTAAATAAAGCTATTAGATTCATATTTCTATATTGCAACAAATGGCAGACTCTAAGGAGTAATATTTTCTCTCCTGTTTGAGTGGCTTGCCAATAGAGAATATTTGCTATACGAGTATTTAAATTTTATTTTTATACAAACCCGCTAGAATCCCACTAAATTTTATATTTATATTAATAATATATTTGTTGCCCTATCAAATGGCGGGCACAAAATAATATCATTTATAATAATAATAATATATATATATTTCCCTTCTTTCCCACCATTATGTAATAGAGATTATTGCTTTGTGCGATCCTTTTAGTTCTAATATAACTAAAAAACCGCTAAAATCTTATAAAGTTTTATATATTTATATCATAAAAAATAGCTCCTTCCTGGACTATCGTCCCTCGGTAACTACAAATGGTGGACTCTGAAGAGTGAATAAATATCTTCTTTGTTAATTTTCCCGCCATTAAATGATAGAAGATATTTGCTTATTGCCTTTTTATTATTATTCGGATGTCGTAACATGTATAAACTTTAAAAACACTACTGTATGATTTTTCTCTTGTTTTTTTTTTCAGATAACGGTGACATGGGGCCAAAGAGACACTATGACACTACTCTGAACAACGGAGACAATGTCGAGTCAGGAGGTCGAAAGAGACGAAAAATTGATCCGGTGAGTTTTTGTCCCCTCATTAATAGAATATTTAAAACATACTACTGCTGCTGCAACTGCATGACCAGTCTTGCCTTTTCGTCCTCAAATCCCGCTATATTCTTGTGAACATATCAAACCCAATTGCTCCTTCTTTTCGATATATTTTTTAAATATCAAATGCTTTCACTCAACATCCTTTGTTCTCTCTTTCAATTGAATTTTTTGTTTTTTTTGGGTGATATACGTTAGTTTTAATATTTTATATAAACACCAAACGCGAAAACCCATTTTTTTCCTAACTTATAATGTTTCCCAGTTTGTTTCTCGGACAAGGGACAACTCCAATCCATTTAGAGTCATCCCGTGGATGACTGTTTAAGCCAGCGGCACTCAACCTTGTCCTAATCAGGAGCCATATAAACGAAAAAATATTTTTTCAAGAGCCATGTAGCGCCACATTGTGTAATAACACCGCATTTTGTAATATAATGTAATAGATTTTTAGTGGAACTTAAAAAAGCTGCAACTAATCTCAAAGAAGCCGCTTGCGGCTCCCGAGCCGCGGGTTGAGTATCGCTGAAAAAAAGGATAAGTAAGGTGGCAACTTCATTATGAATATACAAGATGGACAAAAAGAATAATGGCAAAACTATTCCTATAACAATTTTAGAGATGGAGTTTATCTATGGTCCTATATTATCACGATATTTCGCTTTATGAGAAAATATATTTAAGCACAAAAGCTCGTGTAACAAGATTTAAAAGTATATATATATATATTCATTTTTATAGCTAGAAGTTTATTGACAAACTATAAATTTCATAGTTTTGCTTAAAAATATAAAACATTTACTTTTTTTAGATTCTAATTAAGTATTGATTAAAAATATATTGTTTGTAGTTTAAAACAAATATTCAAGAATGCATTAATCAATATTTTAGCTAGTAAAGCGTTAACCTACTGAAGGAAATATAATCTCAATATATATATATTAACAAATACAGATCAGCTATTAAACTGGCAACATTGAATTACTCTCTTTTTCCGATGAATATACAAATACATATTTCAATTTACACCAATAAAATAATAACTCCAAATCAAATGGACCAATTTATCTTGAAGAAATTTGATTGACTTCCCATGTGGATATAATATATCGGTGTGAACGTGACTCACACTATGTATAGTTCCACAAATCCAGGGCACTATTCCAAGTGGAGAACTTTATTTGTTAATACAGATAAATAGTATTAAAAATGAGCTTGATATTTCTTAAAGGAAAATAAATTCTGCAAAAAAGAGCCAGCACTGGATTATACAAATAGAACAAGTCTATTTGTATATTTAATATTCATACAATTCCTTCAACTAATATGTTCCTTGAATCCCAAAGGGAAGACTAATATTTTACCAGGCTGGATCTTTTTTAAATAATAGGACTTATGTAGAATCTATTTTACTCTCCTGTCTTCATCAAGGCCCGTAAATGTTTCTTGAAAATAGGTCAATATTTTTAAGGAATATATATGTACTGTCAATTACTCCTCCTTTCTATTCGTTTTCTTTTTAAATTGATCAAGTGAGTGTGGTTTTTAAAAGCTGATGGCCTACCCATATCAACATTGACCTAAATATAATAAAATAAATTTCCACCATTTAACTAATTACTATTCAACAAGAGCTCTTTCGTATAATAAATTGTTTTTAATCATAGTTATATAAAACAATTACTCCAAAGAGACCCTTGAAATGATTTTGTTCACCTTTGACATTGATTTCATTTTTTAAAGTGATGTTGGAATGTGTTAAATATTATATGATCCGAGGGGAAACAGGAGTTTCTAGAATTAGTCTATGGAACCTAGGAATCTTATTTCGATGGCGTGCATCAAAATTAGCCTTTCATTTTTCGGAGGATTCGAACCTGCACCACGGGATTGTACGTTCGAGCACGCTTCCATTGAGCTAACACGCTAGTTTAAGTATATGTTATCGATATTTTTATTTTCGATTGGGGTTTATCAATCTATATGGAATATGTTACGAATTTGAATATTTCGTACTTTGGCAATTCTACACATCAAAATTGACGTCATTGAACTTTTTAGTAGTCATATCAATAAACCCGATTGAGTTGGTGTACCACCTTGGTCGTAAACGCTCTTCCCTGGGTGACGTGCAATATTGCTAGCAGAGACATTTGTAGCCATTTGGTTATTTAAAAAGTTGTTTCCATAAACCTCAGACATCATCTGCCATAGTCCATTGGTCTTTGATGCGTTTTGCATCATGAATATGGAAATATAGGTAAAGGCATTCCCAAAGAATAATGAAAACAATTTTTCTATATTGCCAAGAGAGCTACCCTTTGTTTGCTGGATTTTTTTAAATGTTGTCAGGCCTTTAAGCGGGAATAAACTCATTTATTATTGTGTTTCTTCCCGCTGTCGTCCTTTAAAAAAATATTGATATAGATAAAACTAAGATACCTGACGTGTACCTATTCATCAAAGCATGAAGTAACGTACCTGGTTTTCGATGTACCTGTGGCATTCCTTGTTAATTATAGAGGTCTATGATGCCTAAATTATTCATGATCTAGGACTTACTTAATACATTACTTTTTCTATGTACAAGCAAACAAGAGGAAAATAAAAGAAATATACAAAATATAACTATTTTTTCCCATTAAAGAAAATATACATACATAAAATTATATATATAAATAAGCATTTTGGTTTAAAATATTAGCATCGATGCTGAACAAACATACCGTATGAAAAACTGTTAATAATCAAATTTCTACATAAAAGCAGAAATATTTTATAAATCTTCAGTATATTACTTGAAAAGAATGTGAGATTCCGGGAAGGTACTTTTTAACACTTGCTACTGTGGGTCATGACTTATAAGATACTTCTTGAGATCTTATAAGTCAACCGGATCATCCAAATCCCCTCTCCTAAGTTCTTTGTATTGTGTATATAAACATTAATAAAGTAGTCTTCATCAAGACCTTACAGCTACGTAGGTCCATGGGAAGCAGAGATACGTATTTGAACATAGTATTTTTATATAGTCATCAGTCATGAGTTTCTTAGCATATGTGTAATAAAAAATTGAATTCGAATAGATTAAATGCACCTGTGAAACTAAGGATCAGTAGTATGTTTATTCTAACACAACACAATTGACCTATGTACATTTATTTTGTTATGATATTTATGGTAAATATCAAATAACATATTGCTCAAAAGGAAAAATCAATACAATGTTGCCCCATTCAGGATTTTAGTCTCAAATACAACCCGAAAAAGTAAACACCATTGATCACTTCTGTGACGTCACTTTACAATGACATAAATTTACAGGGTTCTTCAACTGGCAACTCAGCTTTCTTTCTTTTTTTTCTCTTATTGTCAGAGTGATAAAGTGATAATATTCTTTCTTTCCAAGAATGTGAGGAGTTACTTCATTTAATTAACAATATCAGAATGATCTGATCAAAATATTTGACAACGACAAAAATGAAGGCCCATGAGAAAAAACAAAATGTGTTCTTAAGGATATTGCTGAGCAGATATTCACATAACATGGAAATGAATGATACCGTATTTCGTAATACCAACTAATTTAATCACTCTTATTTCCTTTTAACCAATCACGTTGGAGAAATAGCTCCCGCTCTAGAACAGTCTATCCGTCTGGTATCTTCACTGACACTTTATTTCATAATGAGAAGAGTTTTTTTAAATTATTGGTGCTTCTTTTCTTTCAACCAATCACGTTCGAGAAAAAAATGGCCAGTCCCCTTGTTCAACCTCATAATGCTTTTCCCCCTTTTTCTTACAGCAACAACAAATGATATGTCTCTATGAATTTATTCGTCGCTACAAGAAGGAGGATGGCTCCGAGCTCTGTGAGAGCTTCATACGGGTCCCCAAGCGTCGAAGTGAGCCCGGCTACTACGAAGTTGTCTCCTCCCCAATGGATCTCCTCCGCGTACAGCAAAAACTAAAGACGGACGAATACGAGTCCCTCGAGGAATTCGTCTCCGATATCGAACTAGTCATAAAGAACTCCCTGGCCTACTACAAGCCCGGCTCTCGAGAGTTCAAGGATGCCTCTGACCTCCACGAGCTTTTCAAAAGGGCATTAGAGAAGATTCAGGCGGGAGAGAATCCTTCGGAGGCTCTGGGAACGCGAGAAGACTCCGGGGATTCCGAGGGACTGAATGAAATGCTGGAGGATCTTTTCACATCCGTCATGACATCCATTGATCCCTTCGATCCAAATCGACTCGTTCACATTCCATTTCGACTACTACCCTCACAAAAGGTAAGTTCCATTAGTTGGACAGAAGGGGCGTGAGGCATAACACTTTCTACATCATGTTAAAAAGAAAGTGACTAGCTACAACCACACATTATGCTTTATTCACTTAAACGTTCATTTGTCAAGAACAATATATTCTAAAATAATATAAGAAAGAACAAAAAGTACTTGTCCTCTTTGAGTTAAAATAAGTTGCATTAATTGCGAAGAGACTGACTCTTATATTCGAATCGAAGACCTTAGAGCAATTATGATTGGGGCAGCTGCTCGTTATTCAGCCCTCTCAATAAAAATTCCCAATTCATCTGCGACGTCATGGACATGGGCCGGAGATTTGATTAAGTTTATTCCTTCAAATTCTCTCGAATACATCAAACTCATCAAATCGACAATAAGACGGCATCAACGTTTTATATTGAATAAGAAATAATTTTTAATATGTCATTTTATATTATGGTTTTATCTTTAGACAGTAATTTGAATTATAATGTTCATTTATGTTTTGTTTTTTACGTAACTTTCTTAAGATTGTATTTTTTTTTCTACCTATATTTCTAGTGTATTCTTATATTTTTACACTGTATGGATTTTAGTTAATAAATAAACATCTTAACCATTAAAAAAAATAAGTTGCAATAGTTATATGGCAATCATCCTCTGTGATCTCGGTTCAATCCGAATCCAGGCTACTTTTGGGTTTGGAGGCCCAGGGAAGGAGGCGATTTGTGTTATGAAAGATGATATACTTATCTCAGAATTGATGTACACAATATACCTATATTTCCTAAGTCAAAGTGCTCTTTATTTTTCGCTCTTCATAAAAAAACTTATAAAATAAACCTTATGTTTATATGTTCCACCATGGACACTGAATAGAAGTATGGCATTACTATATGGATTGCGTCACTTTTTTCTTTTCTGTCGCTAAATAAAAGAAAGTAGACGGTCTTACAAGTGTACAACTAAGCTACTCTCTTAGCATGACGTTAGTAGAGTAGGCTTGATTAATCTCTAGTATTTAATGATATTTATTTTATGACGTCCTAAGATGCTTTAAAATACAAAACATTTGTCGATTGACTATATTTCCTTTTCAGCGCTATCCTGAGTACTTCAAGGTCATTTCCGAGCCCATCGACCTCAAAATGATAGCCACCAAAATCCAAAGCCAGTCCTATGGGTCCGTGCATGACCTAGAGTCTGACCTGGTTCGCCTGTGCAAAAACGCCATGACTTTCAACGAGCCTGGCTCCCAAATCTATCGAGACGCAAAACAGGTGGCGAAGCTAGCCAAGAGCCGGCGCTATGAGCTGGAGGCCAATAAAGTGGCACGAGAGAATCGAGGCTCACGGAGCACACGACGGATCACTACCAAGAAACGCTTCTCCGCAGAGGTAATAAAACTCATTAAATTAACTATTTAAACATCCTCCGACTGTATGCTCTTAAAAAAATCGTTCAATAGAATTGTCAAATAAAATTCATTTCAGTAGCCAATAGTTTTCCTTGTATATATGTAACTTTTTAGTGTCTACATGATCGTCTATATAAAGTAACTAATTATTATTAAAACAAAAAGGGACTGTATTGTCCCAATAGGTATTGTATTGAGCAATAAAATATTTTTATTGTTTGTTGAGTCATTTTCGATAGTAAAGCCTGTACAAATATATAGGTGAGGGATACCATTGATTGAATGAAAAGTTGCCCGCTTTAAACGAAGGGTTGGGTGACTTATGATCTATATCCCTATTTACTTACCCTAGACTAAGGCTTTGATAGCTATAATGTGACTACTCAAGGAATATTTTGCCTTCTTTTCTTGTTTGATGGACTTCAAAATTGTTTATTAATAGTTCGTCAGTAATACAATTAATATGGCTGTCATCAGCTGTCTTGTCAGATATTTTACTTAATGCCTTTTATTGAGTCAATGCTGCATTATTAGTTAAGTTAGTGATAGGATTAAGACTGATTATGACTCAAGAGAGGGGAAGGAGGCTTCTTCAAGTCTCCCTCTTCAAGCCAAGGCACAACGAAGGAACTCCGCATATTAATTATTTGTTGTATTTCTTGTTTGTATCACAATAACGCAAAAAGAAAGCCCCTTTGTACTCGGCTACGCTTGCGCCCTTCTCCACACCCAAACAATCATCTATAATAGACAAGCTTCTACACCACGTATTGTGTGTTTTTATCTTCTTTTTTATGACATAATTGCTTTTGGAGAATTATTTATTGATATATTTTCAAGCCCTATATATAATGTGATTCCTAGAGATATAAATCTGTGCATTAATGAATCATTCCACACTGAGCTTTTTTGGGTGATTTAATTCAATGAGTACAGAAGATGATCTTGAATTATAAAAATGCTTTAAAAAAACTATGTGTTATTTTTTAAATGTACTACAAGAATGAATACATTATTTAAAAAGCATCATCTTCAATTGGGCGTCCGTATTTGTTACTGGGCTTGATAGTGAATTTGGAACTTCTTCAAGTCATCGTCCAAATGAGGGATATTTGAAGGATTGTCATTTAGGGTTTATTATTTTAAAAGAATCAATATTTCTTATGGTATGATGTCTATTCCTTGGCCCCAGTAATTGGCGGGCTCTCTTATCTTTTTGTAATCTAGATTCGAAGACAAAAAAAGAGGCCAATAATCGAATTCACACCATTCGATTTTTGATAGAAAGAAAGTGAATTTTGACAATGCAAAGAAAAGTCTAAAATTAACTTTAAAATATAGATAAAACTCTGTTTTCATTAAATAATATTTGAGTATTACATCAGTGCCTCAAAAATACCATATAATTACCAGTGGTTGCCGCGTGCGATGAAATGAGCGATAAACGATAATTATCGCTGAGGTCAAACCTGTTATCGTTTATCGCAAAGTTTTCTAAAATTACCGCTCATTCACTTATCGTCAGTCCCAAAAAATGAGAAACGATAAATTCAAAGACGACTTTTGTAAAAATACAAAAAAAAAACATCGTCACTTTTTTTGGAAATTTTTATCGTTATCGTTTTATCGTTTATCGCTTACCGCAAGTTGGGTTTGAAAATTTTTACCGTTTATCGCAAGTTGAGAAAAAAGTTATCGCAGTAACCACTGATAATTACTACACCTATAATATTAAAGGTGACTAAACACGGCTGTTGTACCTATAATTCAATCGGGATACATTCATTATGATTAAATAGAGATATGGAAAAATTAAATGAGAAAGAATACATAGAGTCGAAATATGCTGTAAAATATCAGCATCGACAGGGACTGACCCTTATTCAACCATACTTTAAAGCAAACAACATTAAAAAGTGTCACGTTGTTGTCACTAAAGTCTACAGTATGGGTCCCAGGAGCAAAAAAACGAAGTATGTAGAAGGATCCATCAAGAATTAAAGGTAATTTGGAAGTGCCATTGACATTTTGCTCTTCAATTATGAGTCTTACAAGCATTTAGCATGCTAAATTCGTTACTAGCTATTGAATTACGTCCTTCACAAATTACATTTGAGAAATATTGTACTCTTAAATACATACGTCACTACTCTGAAGTTATCAATAAACCGTTCGAATTTAGTTACATTACATCTGAATTGTAACTTCTATAATATTTCAAATGTGAAAGGATAGAGAAAACGTTTTTCTCACTAATTTACTAATAAACCTATTTTTTCAATTGCTTTCTTTCTTTTTCTACGCCCGATATTTATTTATCGACAAATATGGGCAAACAAAATTATTTTTCTCAGTATGAACCACTGATTTATTCATTTAATATTAAAATGTGGAATTGGAGTAGTCCATTTAAAGGATTCACAAATGACGTCATGGATGCAGGTCCATGAAGAAGAGACAAGAGATAAAAGTATTTATAAGGATAATATTCATCTCTCTTAGTCAATGTTGAATTCTCAAGAGCTTCTGGGTGAAGTCTTTTTTAATTATTCCATTTCCTTGTCTTTGAACCAATCATATTTCATAAAACACCACCTTTTCTCTATCCATATGTGATTTGAGAGTCCAATTTGGCGGGAAAGAGGAAACACTGCGCTAGCTTAAAATTAGATTTCCTACTAACTTTTTCTTTCTTCTTCTTCTTCAGATTGCTGCCCTGACTTACGAGGAGAGCGAAGACGACGAAGAGAGTGAAGAGCCTGAAGAAGAGGGCTCCCAACAGGTGGAAGACCCTCTTTGGGACCTCTATAACCACATTCGTTCATTCACAACCCCCTCCGGTGTTAACCTAGCCGAACCCTTCTTCAGCCTCCCTTCCAAGCGAGAGCTCCCAGACTACTACCAAACCATCATGGAACCCATTTCCCTCAACATGATCCGGAAAAAGATGCGCTCCGGGGAGTACGCTCAGCTTGTCGACCTTGCAGATGACCTCAACACCATGTTTGAAAACTGTAAGACCTATAACCGCCCAGATTCTCGCCTCTACAAGGAAGGCACCAAGCTGCAAAAGATCATGCACGCCAAACTAGAGGAGCTGGAAGCACGCGAGGAAGATGAAGAAGACAGCGACTCTCAAGGGGTGGGAGAGGAAGTCTTTCACAACGCACGGCCACGGAGTCAAAGGTCCATGACCCGTAAGCGCATGCGCGCCCTCTATAACGCCGTGCTTCACTTTAAGTCTGAGGAAGGGGGTTACCCTTTAGTAGGACTCTTCATGGAGAAACCCTCCAAGAAGGACTATCCGGATTACTACGAAATCATCACAAACCCCATGGACATGGGTATGATGGATGCCAAAATCAAAACAGGGGTCTACAAGTCCGAGGAAGACCTCATCCAGGACATGAAACTCATGTTTATTAACTGTCGCCGGTATAATGAGGAAAGCTCAGATATTTATCGGGATGCGAACCTCTTGGAGAAGGGACTCATGTCCAAGGCACGGGAAATGGGCCTTTGCCCTCTGGGCAGAGGCCGACAGCGGAAAAAGAACCTCCACCTCACACAAAAGCTCAAGATTCTCTTTGAGACCCTTCGTGATTACAAGGACGGCAAGGGACGTCAGCTTTCTCTAATATTTCTTCGCTTACCCAACCAGAGAGAGTTTGCAGACTACTACGAGACCATAAAGAAGCCCATCGACTTTGAGAAGATCTCTGGGAAGAACAAGAATAACGCCTACGAATCCCTTGAAGAGGCCCTACGGGACTTTATCCTCATGTTTGACAACGCCTGCAAGTACAATGAGCCGGACTCACAGATCTACAAGGACGCCATCACGCTCCAGTCCTTGGCGCTCAAAACTGTTCGAAGCCTATGTGATGAGTCCTCCATACCCAAAATCCCAGACGTTCCCCTCGCTCTGCGAGATCTCCTACGAACCGTTTTCTACAACACCTACGAACACACGGATGAAGACGAACGTCGCTATTCGGACTCCCTGGGAGAACTGCCGAGCTATGACGAAGACGGGCCCGGGGCCAAGGTCTCACGACCGCCCATGAGCTTAGAACTCATCAAGCGACGCGTGGACAAGGGCTTCTACAAGCGTCTGGACTCTCTGCAAAAGGACGTCTTTGCCGCCTTTGACCGAGCGCGGAGTTTGACACGGACTGACTCACAGATCTTCGAGGACTCAGTTGAGCTTCATAGATTCTTCATCAAGTCCTGTGATGAAAGCACTCAAAATGGGGACGTTCTCTCTTCCCGGGCGCTTCTCTACACCGAAGCAGACTTCTTGAAGGCCCTGGAAAAGCTGAAGAAGGAGAAGTCTGCAACAGAGGAGCCTTCCTCGGACGTTCTTCTGCCTCTCGTGGAGGATGACGGCACACGGGTCTCCTTCAATAACCAGGAATACGGCGCGGGTGATTTTGTCTACTCTGAGGAGGGGATTTACCTTATCGAGTCCATTCAGGGGGAGACCTTCACAGGGAATCGCTTTTATCGGACCTCAGAGACCTATCACGTTCCGACGAGGAAGTTCTTGGAGCGAGAAGTCTTTCAAAGTGAGATACGGAAAAGCGTCAACTTCACGGACATTGTGGGAAAGTGCTGGGTCATGCCAATCAAAGACTACTTGAGATATAAACCACAGGGTGAGTAAAAAAAACAATGAAGAATATAGTACATTAACCCTGTTGCACTATTTGGTTGACATTGATTGATGAAATCAAATGATTTTCTTGACGTGCTCTCATATAATAAGCAGGAAACTATTTAAGAAGCCTATATAATAACTTGATACTCAACAGAGTATGTCTAAAAGTTTTTGGACGACGTATTCGGACCTCATTTGGAGAAAAAAGTCTTTTGGACAATAAAATATGGAAATACATCCTACATTAGATTTCACAAAAAGTAGTTCCTTCAAATGACGTTACTTTTGACATTTCTTCCTATTTCCTTTTCTCTAAGACTTCTTGGGTTTTCAAAACTGCTGAAAAGGATAACCAAACTTACTTACTTCTCTTTTCCCTTGTTTCACCGACTTTAAGAATATATACAATATATATATATTTCGTCATACAAACGACATAAAATGGCTCCCATCAGTTGCTGAGTCGAGCATTATTGCTCTTCCCTTAACTTTTTTTTCATATTTGTACCTAGAGTACAACAAAATTATTTGACTTATAAAATATATTAGCATTGAATTAAACACTCAAGAAAATAATTTAAAATACATTTTATTAACAACGTCTTCAATAAATGGTTCAATGTTTTCTGGTTGAGTGGTGTTCCTCTTATTTTATTGAGTCCATTGTGCAACCAGATAGGTCGGTGATTGTTTTATTGAATATATACTTCATCATAATTGCATAAAGATTGCTTTCATCAATTTTTATATTGTTATTGTTGAGTACTTTTCTTTCCTTCTTATATTGAGTCGATTGTGCATCCATTTAATGTTTCGGGTTTCGATTATTGTCCAGTTATATTTTTTTATTTTCAATCTTCCTCTACATTTAACATTCTTAAATTCCTCTAAAATATTAAGTAACTCTTCAACTTCAAAGCTATTTCTTAGCTTTCCTTTTTTGTTGCCATATTTACGTCATAAAATCCCTTCCAACTTAAAGGACGCGTCTTAAAAGTTACCAATTACTCTGATATCTCATAATTTCATATAATAGAAGTGGTCTTTTTTCAACCAATCACGTCGGAGAGAAAGGTCCCTCATTGTTTTCTTTGATCGGGATATTTAAAGGATTCGAAATCGCCACTGATCGTGCGAGGCTCCTGAGAAGAGACAATTTGTGTTCTTTATGATGAAATTCTACTCTCGGAGTTGATATTCCCACCTCCTCAACAGCTTTCAATGAAGTGATGCTTTATTTCATCATACCAACTGATTTTATAATTATTGCCTCTTTATTTTTTCCCTCTCTATATCGTCGGACAAGAAGCCACCCGGTTTGTTTGTTTTGTACTGACAACTGCCTTTCTGTTATTGCCACTTCTTTTTTTGCACCAATTACGCTGGAGAAAAAAGTTTTGCATCCTCGTTATTTCTTTATTCCATGAGTCCTTAAACGTTTCTTTTTACCTTTTAGGCTTTGAGGAGCCCGACGTATATGTCTGCGAGTCCCGCTACAACACGTGTCAGCGTTCCTTCAAGAAGATCTACAAAAACTACTGGATGATCCCTGATAACTTGATGCTCTGCATGCGTCAGGAACCCTTCAGCTGAAGCGCGTCTCTGAGGCGGAGCATCCTCCTCTCCTAGAAGAGATCCCGGGCGTCCCTCCCCCCGCCAACGTCCTCTGGAACATCCCACCCGGGTTGGCTCTACCTCAAAACCCAAACTCCGATGGAGGACTATCCTACTTTGAACAGTACACGATACCTGGACCCATCACGCTCAAGAGAGGAGACAGCGTCTACGTGAGAGCGGAAAACGGAAAGAACCTCATAGTACAAATCGACTCCATGTGGACCAATGCCGAGTAAGTAATCAGAAGCACGTTGACATAACAAATAATTCACTACTCTTGAAGAAACCCTTGATGGTGTATTTATATGGATGTTCCGTTGTCCTAAAAAAGGAAAAAGTTCAATTAGCAAATAATGGCCAGTGAAATCATCCACCTATGTTATGCTTTAGTTAAAACCAGTCCTTTAAAATGATGTCATTGGGTATACTTTATTATGATTGCTGGAGGGATAAGAAGTCATACTTCCTTCACTTTTTCGTTAGTTTAAGAATACATATTTCGTCATAAAGGAGACATAAGCTGGCTGCCATCAGTATCTTTCTTCCCTTTTTTATTGAGTAATTGCTGCTGCAATCAGTTCATATGATGGAGATTGGTGACATGAGCCAAAGAACACCAGACGCACCTGGAAAGGAATCCTCCAACTACAAAGGATTGTTCGAATAATTACAATTTTAATTTGTGTTCGATCAGACATAAAAGTGTTTTTTTTAACATATTAAAATAATTACAAATATCCATTGACGTCATTGATAGTAAAGGTTTTTTTATTAAATACAGAATCATTAATAACATTAAATGGCTTCATTGGATGTCTTCAACTTTATTCCCATTACTATATTCCTGAGGCTCTGTTATATTTATCAAACAGCAACGCTCGCTCCCTTGTGGACGTAGAACAGGGCTTTAAGGGAAGGAATATTAGATAAACCCTGGAGAAGTTGGCAAAGAAGATTAAACAACAATTATCATTCATTAGCTAACTTTTCATTGATAAAAAACAAGTACAATCCATGATGTCATTGGATATCTTATACCTATATCACCATGTAATAGGTATGTGTTAATGTGAAAATTGACTTTGATCGAAATTAACTTCGAAAATCGATGTTTATGGAGGCTTTCTATCAACTAAAAATAAAGTATGATTGAAATTATCTTAACAAAACCTTTGTTGATTGAGACTTCCTTTCCAGGTCTGTAGGGCTCCTTGATTTGTTCAAAATGGGTTTTAACTATTTTTATCTTCTTTTTTAATAGGGGCATGGCTTATTTTTACGGCCCTTGGTACGTGACGCCCTCTGAGGTCCCTCACAACCCCACGCAGATGTTTTACAAGCGCGAAGTCTTTCTTTCCACCATTTCCGACATCAATCCCCTCCTCTCCGTTGTCGGGAAGTGCTGTGTTCTGGATGCTAGTGATTATATTGTTGGACGACCCACGTCCTACGACGAGAGTGACGTCTATGTCTGCGAGTCCGTCTTTGACGAAACCAAGAGAGTCATACGAGGCAGCCTACCCAACGGGGGAGGCCTCAAGCGATACGAATATTCATCTCTCGTCACCACGGATGAAATATTTTACTTCAAAAAACCAATTCTCCTTCAAAAGGTAAGAAGAAAAGCTACAATCCACTGAAAAACTATCAATAAACTTGCAGCACATTTTACATTCATAAGTATTGTAATCAAGTCTTAGTTGTGCCATGAACTCAGCTGCACAGACTTATTAAACCTTGACCTTGTTTGAAGCGTGTTATACGACTATGCTTTTAATGTCTGTGTTAGATAGAATACAAAGCTTTTGAAAAACTACTCAAAATCACTGAAAACTATCAAGATAATTGACTGGCGGCCCGTTTGATATGATTAGTATTGCAATCAAGTCTTAGTTGGACCACGGTATCGCTTGTACAGACTTATAAAACATTGACCATGTTTAGTGGCATCATTCTTAGATTTTTTAAATACGTTTATTTTATATAAATTGCTTGAAAAATGACTGAATTATGTAGTATTTTTTATTATCACCATAGTTGGAAGAGACAACAATACAAAGATTTAACATTTAAAAGGTCATTTATTGGTGATACCATGATCTTGTCTTTGCAGAATTGTAAAACCTGTTTAGTTGCGTGCTATATCACTCTTTGATTTTTATAACTGTCTTATATAGACTTTGCAGTCTCAAGTTTTTTATTCCACAATGAAAAAATGGCCACTGATGATGTGTTGTTGTGAATCTATTCAAAGCACGGATGACGTGTATTTAATTACTAGTCTTTGTTATGGTTGAACGTACAAACATATTGTATATTGTGTTAACGTTTTCATTATTAGCTGTTCAATCTGCCATATGTCGTTCAAGCCAAAAGTTTATGGTTAAAATAGCTGCTAAGAAGGAAGAAACATAATTTGGTCAAAAAGAGACACATGAATATGTTCAAACCTGCAAAGATACTAAGATACAGTTAATCTTATCGTTCAAAACATTGGACTTTAGCAGTGAGACAATTTCCAGGCATCAATTATTTCGATTGGGGGTCATTTTGGAGCGAGGAGGCGATTTTATTACCGAATTCAAATGTGTTTATCTAACACAATACATATAACGTGTCCGATCGGCCACCGTTTTGTCACAAGGATGTGTCTCATGTCAAATTCAAATTTAGCGTTTGACACAATAGACGTCTAATCATCATTACATTCAATTGGCATCTATGTTGGAACAATAACATCAATAATGTCGAATTTCAATAAGTTTTCTGAAGCAATTAAGTCAACGTGCCCCATTGGCGGCCATTTTGGAACCAGACTGAGTCTAATGTCGAATTCCAATAATTCTTCTGTCGCAATTGTCTACTATTTTGAATCAAGATGTCGAATTCAAAAGTGTACTATTACTAATTATTTTTTCTGTTGAATTATTAGGAGGCTTCTCCTCTGCTTCCAAAAGTCAACACTGAGCGGTCATGGATCTGGACGAATCATCCGAGCTTCGTTCCTGGACTCTCCGGAGAACCCTGGGGACTCACCTTCCTCCTATGGTCGAAGAGGGGGCACTAAAGCAGGAGGAGGAACCGCCGGAGGTCCACCAAAGAAAATAGTCACGGCCTACACGCTCTTCTCCAGCGAGGTCCGAAAACAAATCACGGAGCAAAACAAGGACTGCACCTTTGGGCAAATTAGTCGAATGGTCGGGGATAAGGTAAGGAGATATACATTGGGAGCTAGAGTGGAACTTTACAAAACTTTGCCACTCCTGCTAAAGTAATTATGAAAGCCTGAATCATTTTTATGGTAGATATTCATCAAAGTACATAAATTACAAGGAATGTTGGATTAATGTTTTCATGGATAGTGAAACGTTATACATATTATTAATATTTGTGACGTCAGCAAAAATCTATGTAACATTTATTTATGTTTGGCGTGAGCAAGGAAAATAACTATCAAAGTTATTCTTCCTGCTTATCGGACGGACGTTATTAAAAACCACCGGCAAGCGAATAGTGAGCTCTCTTGGCAATATGGACATTCGTTGACTTTCAATATATTACCTTTGTAGGGACAAAGAACCAGGTGCTTAAAGTAAATGTTTCATGAAATTTCATTTAGTCTATATCCAAACATATATTAATCAGAATTGAATAAATCCCTATACAAACAGGGAGGTCTCATTTAAGTATGAGACAGCTTTCTCAAAAAGAATGTGGCTAGAATTTCAAATGTGCCATAAATGTGTGATAAACAACATCTGGAACACCAACATATTGTACATATTTAGTGGGAACAGAGGAATTCTCTGCGGGAGTAAATGTCAGGATAATGCAAAGGTGTAACCATCATTACTGAAGCATACCAAAGAATAAAAAAATGGTATTTTAATTATTTTAGGTACGATCCAATATAAAAAATATATACATATATTTTTCAAATTACTCGGTGAAGTACAAAAAAGTTATAGATACTTAGTTTTAGAAGTTATTTTCGATTCTTGGAATGGCGCTATAGTTTTGGTCAATTTAATGTATTCTGTATGTATAATGTGACACGCAATCGAAGGAAATATGCCATCTTTGCCGTTGGCTCCTAATCTTCATATTTTCATTATTACATAAACATTCCATGATATTATGAAATGCCGAATGATTTTCTTATGATTTATTTAAAATCAAACAATCATTTCATATATATTTTATTTCCTTCAACACTAGTGGCGGCGACTCTCCGACACGGAAAAACAATTCTACGAGTACCGGGCCAAGAAAATCAATGATGAGAGTGCTGCTAAAGTATTTCGAGACGGAAGCGATGAGCGGTAAGGAATATCTTATTCTCAACACATTTTATGCATTCAAAATAACAAAGGCTATATTTTTATGTATATTCAAAACAACAACTTCCATTACATACAAAGCCAGATCTTTATTAATCTCAATTCAAGCATTGATTGGACACAACAACCTCTTTTGTCAGCCAAGTAAATGATACATTGTCTCTTTCTCTTTTTTTTCCTCTCCTTATCTGGTCTATAATAGATCCGTACATTCCATGGACAGAGCTGACAGTAAGTGTTTTTGTTCTTCTTCTTCAATTAATAGATGTGCTTTCTTCCATTGACAAAGAAGCCCATTTCTGAATCCCTTGCATGACAAATTATATTATTAGATATATGTTTTTAGACTCTTTCTATCATTTCATAAATTCATATTTTTTTATTCTCCATTTTGATGCCTTATTTCTTATGTTTGTAGATTATTACGTAGATATAACATAGAGAAAGTAGAGCCCTCTTCAAGAGAAACAGTTTCATCTGATTTCGAAAGGTTTCTTAAATGTATTATTAGAAGCCCCAGTAGGTTACTAAGAAGGCCAAAACCACTTTATGTACGAGTTATATCTTACTTTTCTATAGTCTCTTACTCAAATGTCAATTATTAGTTGCTTTCTTAAGATCTTATTAGATTATATATTAATATATAGAAAGCTTTTGATATATATTTAAAACATTGAAAATCAAAATTAGATTAAGAATGCCATTTTTTTCGGTTAAAAACATTTTATTTTTAATCGCGAAATTATACAGTTGTAAAAATAAAATACACCTAAATTATATACAGAGATGCAGATTTGATTTCGTTTTTAGGTTGTCCGAAATTTTGAGTTATACCTTCGTGTCCCTTGGTTTTTCTTTCGGACATGTCACATCACTTTGAGATATATTAAATTGGTAGCACCAAAATCGATTTTCAAACATGTCCCTTGATGTATATTTGGAGCTCTCTCTCAGGCCTGATTATTAACACAAAAAAAAAATTAACCTGACCCCTCATAAATATCACTCTAGATCAGCGGATCTCAACCTTGTCCTAATCAGGAGCCACATTAACGAAAAAATATTTTTGAAGGACCCATGTAGCACCACATTATGTAATAATGCCAGGCCGGGACTTAAATTTTTCAAGCCGGGCCGGGCCTTTCATATATTCGTTCCTTCGGCTTTCTGAAAGTGACGACGTTTTTCTTTAGAAAATAATTTTGCTATTAATTTTTTTTATTTAAAAAAAATTCTAAAAGAAAGAAAAATATTTTAAAAAACATAATTTTTTAAAAAACGTCGTCACTTTCAGAATGACAAAAATACCCGGTCGTTTCCTGGTAATAATGTAATACATTTTCAGTGGGACTTAAAAGAGCTGCAACTAGTCTTAAAGGATGCGGCTCGCGAGCCGTGGGATGAGTATTGCTGCTCTATAACAATACATATAAAATTGCCTCTTATTGGATTGGGTGTTCATTTCTACACGAAATGATCTCCTTTCTCTATGTTAGACCAGGTACACGAGTATTGTACTGTGTTTTAGCCATGCATTATCATAATTATTTTAGTGTGTGATTTTTCTTTATTTTGTTCTTTATCCTTTGATTTTTCTGCATGATCGTCGTCATTCTTCACTAGACTTTCATTGAAGTGTCCCCCTAGTCCTCTCCTCTCCTCTCCTTCCTCCCCGCATGTTCCGAAAAAGGTCGCTTTAAAGTCATCGAAGGGGGGGAGGAAATCACCTTCCTTGGCTGCAAATGTTGCAAAGTCCCTGCCGTGTAAGTAAGACTACGGTCTGACTCTGGGAGTTATTGGAACAGTGGGTAACTGAAGGATCATCATTATATGAGGCCGATAAAATATAATAACATGGGGCCCATGAAAAGAGCCAATTTGTGTTCTTAGGGATGGTGCTCTTATTTTTGAACTGATGTTCAGCCAGTTGCAATTGAAGTGATGTCTTATTTCATAATGCCAAAGTCGTTTTTATTGTTCACTCTCCTTTCTTTCAACCATTCACGTACTAGACTAATGCCTCCTATTTGTTGTCCTTAGTTATCGTTTTTGGCATCGTTCAAAGAAAAATGATTCCCTATTCCCCGGAAATGAAGAACGATAAACGATATTAAATGGATGCCAGAAAATCCTTTTGACAAAAATCTGCATGTCATTGCAAGTCTATTTTTAATCGTTGGATCGCTCTTGCAAATTGAGTTTCATTTTTCATCGCTATCGCAAGTTCAAAAACAAGGTATCACAGAAACCCCTGCTTTTGATAGAAATCGGTATGTGTATTCGGTAGGTTTAAAAAAGTCTACTTCAGATGTAATTCATTTTCTAGAATCAACTATTGGTTGATATAAATCATACAGTTTAAAAATATCTATGGTGGTAAATAGATTTGTCGTCGGTAGTATCGATATACCGAATACCAATCTTACCGATTATCCAAATTTAGGTCGGACTAATTTTCCCTAATTCGTATAGAGTTTTATTCCACTGATTCCGAATATGGTATTCATTTTTCAAAGTTAGTGATAAATTCAGAGCTAAATGGATTTCAAATTTTTCATCACTTTTTGGATTCAGAGCCATTATTGACATACAAGGACTGAAGTATAGACAAAATAAATAGCAATGATTGATAGAGCTTAGATCAAAGTACTCATTTCAATTTTTACTTCGTCTCTGGCACATTTAAACTTTAAAATATATGTCATTTTGTACGAAAAATGAAGGGTTTTCTTAGAGACTCACTGTTCCTCACTGCTCCTCACTCAAAGGTCTTACGTGATTAAAAATTGATATGAATATGAAGAAAAAATATCAAGCTTTAATTTGATATGCTTAATATTCCATAAAATGCCTATTTTAATCAAAATTAGCAACATTTGTGAGAAGAATTCATCGTGACACAGCCTCGGATCAAGCATGGAGCAAGGAGTGGAAGCTTAGGAGGACATGACTCCCAGAGGGTGCTTAGCCATTCTCTTGCATCAAAGAGGATGATGAGTCGAAGACAGACAGACAAACCCTCAAGGACATACCCCCCCGCTGTATCTTTTGCATAGTTAATAAAAGGTGAATTTTGCAAACGAAAACGTAAGTAATTCATTTTCTGCTGCAAAAAACGATAGATTCACTTGAAAAGGAGACTCCCCGATAGAATAAGCTAGTAGGTAGACAAGACAAAGGCAATGACTCTCTCTCTCTCTCACGGGAGTCCATTCCTCCCTCCCTCCGGGGTGCCCGACACGTCATCTTCTTTGAGCAGACGGAATGAGCCAGCCAACCAGCCTTAAGGAAGAGAGAGAGGAGGGGGGGGGGGGGGGGTAATGTCCTTGAGGGTTTGTCTGTCTGTCTTCGACTCATCATCCTCTTTGATGCAAAGAGAATAGGCTAAGCACCCTCTGGGGAGTCATGTCCTCCTAAGCTTCCACTCCTTGCTCCATGCTTGATCCGAGGCTGTGTCACGATGAATTCTTCTCACAAATGTTGTGTACGACGGCACAGCCGGCAGGCCACTCATTAGGAATCCTGGATCCTCGGAAGATTTCCGGGAAAAAACACTCAAATTCCAATGAAAGAAGGAAAATTACTCTTTATTGTTTACATACGTTGTGACGTCAGTTTCTCTCTCTCTGTTTCTATCTCACTGGGTGACTTATGAATTTCTCTAAAAAAGGGCAAAATGGAGAGGATTTAAAAAATATTCATTTGCTAATTTTGATTAAAATAAGGCATTTTATGGAATATTAAGCATATCAAATTAAAGCTTGATATTTTTTCTTCATATTCATATCAATTTTTAATCATGTAAGACCTTTGAGTGAGGAGCAGTGAGGAACAGTGAGTCTCTAAGAAAAACCCTTCATTTTTCGTACAAAATGACATATATTTTAAAGTTTAAATGTGCCAGAGACGAAGTAAAAATTGAAATGAGTACTTTGATCTAAGCTCTATCAAATCATTGCTATTTATTTTGTCTATACTTCAGTCCTTGTATGTCAATAATGGCTCTGAATCAAAAAAGTGCTGAAAAATTGAAATCCATTTAGCTCTGAATTTATCACTAACTTTGAAAAATGAATACCATATTCGGAATCAGTGGATAAAACTCTATAAGAATTATGGAAAATTAGTCCGACCTAAATTTTTTTGTTGATTTTTGTTGGCCTGTGTTATCCAATATGCTAATAACCAAAAAGTTGACGTCACATTAACCGAGAAAAGCAGAGAACCAAAGTATAAATACTTTTTAGATACTTTTGATTTCAGGTCAGGAAAGTATCGATTTCAATTTGAGGTCGACTGATAATAGATTTTTAAGGGCCGACGAAATACCGATAGTTTATCTTAGGAAAAAGTCAATAAATATCAGCAACTAAGTCCTTTCAACAAAGACAGTTTTGTAAGACGTCGGAGCTGATAAATCGCTCGACCTCCAATTTTCAAGACATCTCTGAGAGAATCCAAGTTCCAAGAGCATAAGATCTATGTCTAATTATATCCCGAGAGTGTTTTTCTCTTTGAATGTGACTCAAAACGTCAACAATCATATCTCCCTTGTTATTTCTTTCAGCCTCAACAGTCATTGCTGTCTCCAACAACGTAGTCAAGACCACGGAGCCTATTTTTCCACAGCGTTCCTCCCCGACCACAAAAAACTACTTCATTCCGAGGCGTACATCAAGTAAGACCATAGGTTTTTTAAATACGAGCCGATATTTTATGATATTTATTCCTACATGTCAATCACCGACTTCTATTAAAACTGAATGAGAAGAATGTGGATTAAGGAATCCACTTTAATTCAAAATGGCTGCCCCATTTGTTGATGAAACAATGAAATAGTCTTGGGAATTAAAAAAGAAGAAATTCCATCAATAAATGTTGCAACCCTATCTTATATTTATTTTTAATCAGTCCTGAAAATGACGTCACTGGGTATTAAGACTTGTGTAACTTTTCTCTCTGTTACTCCTTATCCCTTCTGTGGTGTTCATATTTTTGTTATTCAGGTGATGTTTGTGGTGGGTCTGGTGGAAAGAATTCACTTTGAGGCTATCAATAAATTAAAACATTGTACTCAACAGATGTTTACTGTTTCTCAGTCACATGTCCTATGAACAGGGATTGTGGCTAATATCTGCCCTTTGCTTCATCATAATTATGAATGAATATGCTTCTTTTGAAAAATATGAAAGGGGCCCAAACAAGTCCCACTTGGACTTCTCAAGGAATGATAATAAATATTCTTTCCTTCTCTTCTTTGTTTCATCCGTTGCTGACACGGAAAGTGATTTCCCTTTTTTATTCAGTCTATTGTTATGCATCCAGTTATAATTTTAGGACGGTGGTGTCAATGCATTGGAGAGCAAAATGTTTACGAAAGAAAGGATTAGTCTCCTGGGTCCCTTAACGTAGTGCTTTTAAACCCATTAAAGCCGAAGATTATTTTGTCGCATAAATCAATATTTTTTTGAGAAAATAAAGTGATTTTTATTGTTTCTTGACATATCCGGTAAAATTTTGGAGAAAAAATGCTGAAAACCCGTTTTTTGACCGGCAGGATTTCCTGCCACTCGGCTATAAAATCATGTTTTTGTACTTTTCAAATGTAACTTTAAAAATAATTGTCAACATATATACAAGATAACTGTAAATGATTTATTTATCCTAACATACATACACATATAAATATGTATTTCTATATTTTCTATTCTAAATTAATTAACTTATTTTGTATGGAAATGTTCAATACATTCGGAATGTAAAGGTACATCAAACATTTTAGTGACATATTTTAGAGGAAAACTGGCGACATTTTGAATTCGATCTACTCCCTTTTGACCTACTATGTTGTCCTCCATTGTAGCGAACAGTCATTGCAGCAGGCCCGCTGGGATATATTAGGATCTGTTTTTCTTTAAAAAATTCCAAACTTTTTAAAAATACCAATTGCTATAGTTATCTGATTTTCTCAAAATGATATGTCTTTCTTCTTTTTGATATATTCTCCTTGGACAAACGGTTTGGGCATTTACATTTCATGCAAAAATTGGCCATCACATCACATCATTTGGAACGAATTCTCACTATATAATAGGATTCATTCTGGTCAAAAAGGTCAACACCGCCTACGAGTATATTGTAAATACCAATAGAATTGGGCATTTCGACATTTATGTGTTTTCCTTTGACCTTATTCCACCTGATAGCTTTTAGAAATGGATTTTAATTTTTTATTTGAGGCTACCGTAACAAGCTTGTTATTTTTCCAATACACAAGTGAAATATTAAAAAAAATTCCATGTAGCCTCGTTCTTTTTTCATCTTGGTCATTCTTAGTATCAATGGAACCTGTCTTCTCTAAGAGTGCCTGTAGCACCGATTCCTAATTTCGTTAATTTTTAAGAAGGTGAATACATGTATAAAGTTATTATATTGAGCGATCAGATTATTTATACAATTTTCTTATGTTTCCCAGTGCATTCGTCTGTTAGCATCGGGTTGTTCTATTGGAGGTACACTTCCTAACATATTGCAGTTTTCTGTATGAATATTTTTTGCAATTTTTTCAAATCGAAGATGGAGAATTCCTCATGAGTTCGCTTTAAGATAATTAAAAAAGCGAGAATACATACTTTGTTCGATTATGTTAATGATTTTATAAGGAACTGATCAAAAACCCTAAGTTATGTCATAAAAGTTTATTTCATGTAGACGAGTGGCAGGATATCCTGCCACTAAAGTTTGTTGCACCACAAGTAAAAGAAAATAATAAAAAGTGACCAAAAAATTAATGTCATGTTATTTTTATACAATTCATGAATCCGATTAGCTAAATTATTGAATTTTTTTGCTCTGAACTATACTAATACATGGCCATATTTATGAGACATAGCAATTCAAACCATTCTTACTATACTAGCTTGTGTTCAAAACTGTATTGACGAAACAATATTATATATATGGCAATGAACATTATTACTTAGTTAACCTAAAATGTATAAAGAACAAGTTAAAACTTAAACAAAGGAAAAATATTAGATGGAACTTATTTACATCATTTTAAAGTGAATGGCAGGAAAACCTGCCACTCGGCTTTAATGGGTTAAGATAGCTTGTATGAATCAAAGCGTAAATAGCTTACCAACGGTTACATTCAAAAAATGCCATGGTAATTCGCTCATAAGATATGCTAAAATTAAATCAATGAATGATTGGAAGGTGAGATTATGAACTTTTCGTTCTACCAACAATCGTTCATATATATCAGTCATGGATCCAATCTTTACTGCATTTACAAGTCCTTATCATAATGCATATTATTATAATTATTATTTGCCACTTTGGTTAAATTGAATACCAGTAGCGTTCGTGTGGATAGTAATTAGCATACTAGCATCCAAATTAGTCTAAAACAAGGAATCTCTTTTGTATGAGGTACATCAAAGTTGACCCTTTTGAGCATGTTTCTATATTATTATATATTTAAAATCCATCAATGACCCTAAAAGACAGTTGACATGTTAAGTAAGAAAAGAAGAGGGTCAAAACTCTATTGAAAAACTTTATAAAAACTTAATTAAAGTCCAAGACAATAAAATATCGGCTATTATAATGGCAGAGGGAGCCAAAATACGAGATATTTGAACATTTTAAGGGATTAAATATGCTGTTTGATCCTCTCAGTCGTAAAAAACATCACCTTCAATTTGGAAGGCACCATAGGAAATATATGTAGAGAGCCGCAGTCTCGATTGGTAGCGCTGAAATTTGGTATATTTGTGCTCTCTCCATTGTCGGGGAAAGACTGACACAGAAAGAACGGAAGAAAAAGTGAGACTTCAAATATGAAATAACACATTTTCAATGTGAAATAGGGATGACATCAACTCATTCTCCATTTCATTATATAAAAATATGAACTTTCACTTTCTCTTATATTATTTCTGTATCTGTCCTTCCCCCAAAAGAGCACACAAATACCTCGAATTTCAGCGTTAACCATTCGTTACTTCGACATTCTATATTTTCTATGGATAGCACTCTATAGTTGTATATCTCGATGGGCCCACGGAACTATATCCGGTATCAGTCTATAGATCTAGGAGCATCCGATTTAAACATCATAATGTTATTTTCCCCTCTTTTTAGGTACATCGAAGGACTCACGACCGACAGTTCAACCCTTTCCAATTGGGAGAAGCAGCTTTGTGCCTCCAAGGAGAACACCAAGACGGAGGAAGCCAAGCTTCCCGCCCACTGGCTCTCAGACAATGGAGAACATGGAACATCCCTTGATGCCCTATGGGCACTACGGGAATTCATGATGACAGATCACCTGGGCCTATACAAAATATGCTGAATCATTCCAAAGTTCATTTTTATTACTACGTCACACGAATTCGCAGCCTCTCTCTCTCTCTAGTTTAATAATTATCCTTAAGTCCTCCCCGTGAACCTGGATTTCTTTTTCATTCATCCTTTTCGACCCTCCCATCATAGAGAATATAGGTGGAGAGAGCCGATCCGACTTATATTGACGCATAATATCGACACATGTGATCTTCATTGGTGAGGAAAGACAACGACACTTAAGAGCGAGTGATATTTGAGGATAAATAAGTCGGAATTAAATACAAAACAATTAAGTCAACGAAACCTTTCATTTAATGAGAGGAATTTTGAGTATAAAAATACTTTATATGGATATAACTTAGTTCTCTACATGATTTACATTAGAAAATGACAAATATTTGGATAAAAATTTATTTATCCACTGTACAACTAACTTATTTAGCCGATTATATATATTTTTGTCTGCATATTTTTATTTTATTGTAAATGTGTAGAAACTTTTAAAAAGTTATATAATAAGAGAGACGAGTTGTTAAACAAAACGTTTCCCCCAATGAATGACAGGTTATAGATTTTTCCCATTGATCCTTATTTATTTATCGCATCTCTATGTCATGGAGATTTTACATTTTGCAGTCATGCTCACTCTGATTAGCTATTTGTATTGTTGTCAAGGGTGATCATGAAAAAATACGTCGATATTATATGTATATATAAGTTACTTGATACACTCTATATTCTCTATGGATCGCGTCCCTATTTGTGCATTTCGAGCTGAAGAAAAAAAACTGTGTTTCTCATTTCTATGGACAAAAAATTATTCCCTATATGATGAAAAAACCTATGTTTTAACAAGTATTATGAACATTTTTTATTATTCCAATTGACCTATTTCAAAGAGGGTTTTGTCTTCTCTTTCTTACGTGTGTTTGTTTGTTTGTGAGTGTATTGTGTATGTCCTTTTTGAGCAAGAGAAAGGCTTCTTTTTTTTGCTCAATCTATTTCCTAGATTGATTTTTGAAAAAAAACCAAATTGAATAGAAATAATAATATTACTGTGTTTTCAATTTTTTTAGCATTCTATATTATTATTATCTTATATGTTTTATTTCTTTTTTAGTTTGACATATCAAAATATATTCTCTGTTAGTTCATGTTCCAAAACAAAAATATGTCTTATTTTTAATGGGTTTTGCTTATAATGGAGTCATCATTGGGATTTTTCACATTCTTGTTCATCGGGTTATAAGGAAGGCTATTAACCTGGGGCTCCATTCTCGAATTTGATTGGTTGAGTGATTAAAAGGAGTACGAATAGTTATGATAATTTGGCAGATGACATTGCATAAATATTTATCATTTTATATATAGTTGTCTGAGCATCAATTCAGAGCCAAGAAATTAATCCTTTTCTCATGATCCATTAGAGCACCAATGACAATTGGAATTGAGTATCGTCCTATTTTCCATATGATATATATATAAAACATTAACATTATATTTTGTACCAAATTGACACCATTTTTTGTTAGCATTTTTATAAATATGTTTGAATAAAGATGGTAATTCATGTTGAATTATATTTTACAAGCATGTTTATCAAAATGGAAGCTAGGAAGTTGATCAACGATCCTGGAAACGTGCTCGACTCCTTCCGAGAGGGGAAGGTCAAAATTGATGTACCTAATTGAAAAAAAAAGAATCCTTGATTTGATGAGCAAATCCTATCATTCTTATTCCTATCTTCACTACAAATCTATTTGGACAAATAAAGATTCTGATTTAAATAGATTCCATTTACCGACCAATCATACCATCAATAGTGGTACTGGTTAGTTGTATCAAAAGAATATAGGTAACTGATCTGTGGCAAGTAATTCCAATCTACGAAATATAATTGGTGTTCAATTATATTTATCGCATCATATTTTATTGCTGAACATGCTTCAAATTCCGCAATCCATCTTAAATCATACATAAAGAAGATTATCAAAAGATAGGTATATTTGATAAGTTAGCACTTAAGGCAATCATTATTGGATGACCCAAATAGGAAACATATTAGCACAAATTCTTGTTCATCCAGGTGTTAAGTATCCATGATTCAACCAACTTGGATTCAAATACTACTCCACCTTGGGTTTTCGGTGGAAAACCCCATTCTTTGTGTGACCATCCACCATAGAGATATAAAGATATAGAGAGCTGCTCCCCTTCAATAGCAGAGAAACATCGTCGTTCAGCTGATTTTGTGTATCCACTATAAACAAGTAATTTGAACAACGTCATCGTAAGCTGATCATAGAGATAGATTATATCTCTATGATCAGCTTACGATGACGTAGGTCAAATTAATTTGTTTATATTGGACAAATAAATACAGATGAAGGAATAAGCTCTCTTTATCTTTTTTTTCTCTATGCCATCCACGCATTAAAAAATCATCTTTGGAAGAAAATGTAATTAAAAAACTACCTTAAGAAAAGCTTATGACTGACTGCTATAATTTAAACAATCCTTTAAGGCTGTCTATAAATATTCTCTGTCGAGTTATCAATGTTTTCCAGAATCAACAGCACCTCATATGATCCCTTAAGTAAGTGGCAAGCTCTTTAATGATAGTTTTTACTCTGTGACCTAGTTTGAATAAAAGTTGTTTTTTAAGTTGTAAAAAAGTACAATTCAGACCCTGTTTCCCTAACCGAAGTGACGAACCCTCGGGCACACGAAAATGGCTTAAGAACTAACAGTTTAAAAACCGGAAACGAATCGTCACGTAAATTAAATGCGTAACTCATTAACCTAAGATTGATCAGCGTTGTCGATGAAAAAAAGGAATAAATAGAAGAAGAAGGCGGATAGAATACCAGATATGTACCAATATATTTGGATGACGACAGCGCGGAGAAACAAATTAATATTTGATTCTTCCCGCTTGCCGGGTTGACGTCATTAAAAATCACCGGCATGTGAAATGTCTCTTAGTAATATGGACGTACTGTATCGTGAAGGAGGAGAAGTGACAACTCTTTTAGTGGTAGTCAAAGAGTGTGTTAATTCGTCTCTTTCATGCTGCTATATAGCTGCAGGCAAGAGTACTTAAGATTAAGAATCTGCTGAGGTGTGAGATAAGGAGTAACAGATTGACCTGAAGTACTTTGTTTGTCAAACCAATACCTTGAGTAGTTCCACTAATCCAGCGGGGTTTTTATATCTTCTATTCCTTTGATTTCGTATAAAGCTTTAAAGTAAAGTAGCGCATCGGGGCAGCAAGGAATACTAGAAGCTAACTGGAAGGATGACGTCATAACGGGCACTCCCTTTATGCTCAAGTAAGGGCCATCATTATTAGTTCAATTGTAATTTTATTTCAAAAAACGTGGTTGTGTAGTGTTATTTAAGTTCTTTATATTCTGTGTTTCAAAGTGGTTTACAAGTTATCTGCTTCTGTTGTAAACAGGGATATATTAATATGCCAAAGAGGGACTACTCTTTCTCGAACGATCTCTTTGGGAAGCTCAAGAGTCACTTGGATATCCACAGCTTTCGCCTCAATCATCTGTCAGCCATTAATGCGGCCCTCTTGAACAATGTCGCCTCTGTCTTTATTCCCACGGAGGCAGAAAGAGTCTCTGCTATCAGTTACCCGCTGCAGTCCAGGGCAGAGTCACTGTAGTCCTATCCCTCCTGGCATCCCTCATATATGATAAAGTCACAAAGCTCAACGGTATGGGAATCCCTGTAGATCATCTCATCGGGGACGACTATGGCCGGCAGCGGAAAATATACGAAAAGATCCGTCTCCTCACGCCCCAAATCATATTCCTCTGCGTGACTCCCGAGAAGGTATCTGCCTCTCAGAAGCTCAAGGGATCTCTCGAAGCCTTTATTCGCGGGATCCCCTCAAGCGATTCGTTATTGATGAGGCCAACTGTGTGTCTCAGTAGGGACACGACTTTCACTCGTACTACTAGCTTCTCCATAGGTTACGAAGTGATTTTCCCGAGTCTATTTATGGCACTAACGGCCACCGCGACGCCCTGCATCCGAACGGACATTCTACATCATCTAAAAATGAAGTCTCCAAATGGTTTTCTCTTCCTTCAACAGACAGAATTGGCCTATGAGGTCCAACCAGAGAATCCATCCAAAACTGCTATGCTGCCCTTCCCGTGGACTGCTACCGTGAAATGGCTATTAAGCTGCCTTGCTCCAAGGGTGAAATAATGGACATTGTTCATATGAAGGAGCTTTAATACAAGAGCTACGAGGAGGAACTTATCCAATTTGCCAGAGCTTTTGGACCAACGGTTGAGTTATTTGGAAGATAAAGAATACGCTGCATTTCTTAATAGCGAAGAAGGCAGGGATTTTCCGTATTTTAGCTCGAGCATCGAGTCTATTGGTGGATGGATGTCCAAGTCAAAGTAAGAGTTTCTAACTATTCATCAAAAATAAAAGTACCCTTTTTTATCTTAAAGCAATTTAAAATATGAATGATTTTAAAGATATATATATAATATAATCATAACTTTTTCATTTTATGAAATAGATTTTTACTTTATCACAATATCAAGCCAATAATAAATAAGTATTAACTAAAATTAAATATATGAGTACATTGTCCAATTTTAATAGTATCGTAGCTATACGTAGCTTTTATTCTGTTATTGACTTTGTTTTTTGTAATGAAATGCATATTGCATCATCTGTTTTTAATTAAATGATGTTAAGGTAGTGATTAAACAGGATAGAGTTACGCTATGACGTTAAATTTAATATCACCTAAATGTTTATAATTAATTCTTCATATTGTAATAGGGGCGGAAGAGGCAAATACTATCGGGGTCGCTGTGGCTGAATGTTATCTTTCCGTGGATGAAAAAAGTCTGGCTCGACCTCAAGCCGAACTGGAACGCCCTCAAACGCAACGCCAGCCCCGCTAAAACCTCCTCAAGATCCTCTGATTTGAAACTCATGGCACCTCCGAAACTAGAAGTTTAATGAGGCTGTGTCGTTTCAGAGAAACAAAGATCGTCAGATATGAAATTTAATTTGAAAATATTTTTAAAGTTACAGTCTATTTCACAATGAAAACATATAATATTGAATTACTTGTTTGTAACTATGTATCGTTTGTAAATAATATTATATTACTATTGTGGAAATTATTGTTGATAAATAAAAGTATTAAAATATATATCACACTCGCTATTCATTTTTTTAAATATAATATCTACTTGTTTGATCGTTGAATTATAAATTATTGAAGTGAAAATGACTCATTTAGCTATAAAAATACATATAAACTTAATTTATTGCTATGTTAATCAACGTATCATGGCCTTAACTTGGAAGCTACAATTTTCCCTTTCCTTTCCAGTTAGTTTCTAGTATTCCTTGCGGGGCAGGTAGCTTGGAATGATTTTCATTGAGTCTCTTTTTTCTTTTTGTCCAGCAGATGTCGCTATGGGATTTAGAAAAATATGACGTCATACCAGGTTGTTTTCGATCTCATCATCACATCCATTTAAATAATTGCATTCACTGTACTTTTATAACTTATTTTCACAACGAAACTTAAATTCAAATTATTTAGGCAACTGCATTAGAAAGCATTTGGTTTGCCGTAATACGTTCTATAGATCAGAGCCCTATAAGGAGAGTTACGTCGTGAGATCTGTCTGTGTAGCAGCTGACTCTCAAGTCAGCTCAAAAATTTATAATTTACGAGGGAGTTGTAAAATAACAGTCTTATGAAATAGTTTTATATATTATATAATAGTATATAGGGCTCTACTATAGAAATCTAGAAGGTGAGGTTTCATGTGGAGTATCGAGTGCAAAGTTCGCGAGAGCAATAAAAATAATATACATAACAATGTTATTGGACAATTGTTTAAGTTCTCGTCACTAAAACGTCACAAGGACATTGATATATCCCAAAATTCATACATATTCATTTACTCAGAGCCCTATAAGGAGAGTTACGACAATAGATTGGAGCGCCACCTGGTGAAATAGCATGTCGGGCTCAAAAACAGAGAAACAAAAAGTTTCGTGATAATGAGGGTTTCCACATTACGAATAAAATTAGAAATGCAATAATATTGTTATTCAACATATAAATCCAATTTTTGCTCAAAATAGTGGCAAAATCATAAAAATAATGCAACTCATAGCAAATTCAACTCAATTGCCATCTTTTTACATTAAAATATATCCCCGTTGATTTATACAAATAACATTAAATGCTATTAAATCCAAAACACCTATTAATTTATGATATGAAATTTGTTTGTTATGGGTTTTTGTCAGCTTTTGTTATGACTAGAGAGCGGAAAAAAATGTGATGATTTTTGCCAAAAAATGTTTTTTTAATGTTACCCAAAATGATCGAAAATGTTGAAAAAAATGTTAATTATGTAGACTCCAAATTTGATTTAATGTGATTTATTATTTCATAAAACAGTGACATACATAATCTCTGCCAAATTTTTCTGGTGGAAGTTTTGGCGACGCTCGGATAAAACATTTTTAAACCTCAAAAATGATATCTCCACATTTACCGAGGTAATAGGACAGTATTTTAGAATAGCTCCATCCTTGGGCTCATACCATCTGGAAGAGCAGCTCCAGGTTACCTGCAGCTCCAGGTTTGCCTAGCAGCACATCTCGTACCTGTTCTTCAATGCTGGCAGGGCAGGATTTTTCTTTACACGTAATCGAACTTAATTTAAAAACCTCTCTGACGTAACTTGGAATCTTGCGGTTCCTTTCTAAGCATCTTCAAAGATTTTACGTAACTTCTGTGGTCTCCAGGTTGGTAATGAATCTTGCAAAAAGCGATAACTAACTTGCAATAAATGTTAAGTCAACTAAGATGCCTTTAATTTAAGAATCCGCTGACTATTGGATATACATTTGACATCCTCAAGGTCAAACATATCCACGACTAATTTGACTTGCTCGAAATTCTGACCATAACAAACAGCTGCACGGATCCAGGTTCCCTATCTGGCAGAGCTGGGATTCGATATCGCCGATCAGTAGATTTTATTATATATTTACCTAATACCGAATATCGATCGGTGGTGTAGATAAGAAAGAAAGAGAAATTTATTTATGTATCTGCTCTGTAACTTCTTCATATGCATTAGTTGTTGTTGTTGTATGCTTTTATTACGGAGCTAATATAACTCTGGCCTTTCATGGCTACCTAAATATATATATATATATATATATATATATCATATATATATATATTATATATATACTATATATATATATATATAAGATATATATAATATATATAATATATATATATATATATATATATACAGTGTTGTTCCCTAACGCGCATGCGAGTAATATATTACTTTGTGATATTACTGCGCAATAACTAGAAAGAACAAACATATTAGATATACTTTCAAGTAATAAATATGTAATATCCTAGTTACATATTACTTTCGTGAAAAAAATATTCGACAGGCATTTTTGATGAAAATTTATGATCTGTGAATGTATGTGACGTCACCCAATGGACATAATACGCTTATTAATAAAATTAAAAATGCACGTCAATATTGATACTTAAGACAGGGGATTCCATTAGACCAAACACACAGAACAACCTTTTCGTTATTTATGGAGGATTTTATCGTAAAGAAAATAAGTTCCTCAGAGCCCTCGTGCCCGCATGTCGATTGGGGATTTTAGGATTGAAACCCACCGCCAATTCCAATTAGCAATGAGAGGAAACCTAATTTACAATATTATACACCCCAAGCCTCGGGTCCCGCCTGCTGATATAAGCTTTTATTAGGGTTGAAGCCACCGCCAACTCTGGCTAGGTATAAAAGGAGTCCTTACTTTCATCGCATACACCCCAAGCCCTCGGGTCCCGCCTGCCGTTATGGGCTTTATTTAGGGTGAAACCCACCGCCAACTCTAGTTAGGTATAAAAGGAGTCCTTACTTTCAATATCATACACCCCAAGCCCTCGGGTCCCGCCTGCGTTATGGGCTTTTATTTAGGGTTAAAACCCACCGCAACTCTCGTAGGTATAAAAGGAGTCCTTACTTCAATCTCATACACCCCAAGCCCTCGGGACCGCCTGCCGTTATGGGCTTTTATTAGGGCTGAAACCCACCGCCAACTCTCGTTAGTATAAAAGGAGTCCTTACTTTTTTTTTGCCTATATGGTTCGACAGAATTGTATCCGAGGCCACCTAATAAGCATTATAGCCATAAAATTAGTCTATCGTACCTAGGATCTTATTCAATGAGGTAGACCAAAAATGACCATCCCCTCTCGGGATATAATATGATCGACTAAACAGACAATATATAAACATAAAAACCTCAGAACAAGTATGCCATTAGACTCAAAAGGCCCTTCAGATTTTGGTTATACAGATTTGGCACATACAGTCAAGCCCAACACATCCCAAACCCTCCCCCCCTCTCTCTGTAAGTCAACATTTTTTAATATTTAAAAAAAATATGTTGATCTTCTCCCCCAGTAGAAGACATAGGACTTGTGAGAACTACCAATATTTTTTTCCCCATGAGCAGACATAGAAAAGCAAGGGATATTTGGGCGTGTGAAAGGGAGAATGTGTGAATGGTGCAATGAGTCCAGGCTCTTGTTATCACTATTTTCTTTCCTCTCTTGAGGAATATTTATTTCATTTATGAAGCAGGCCAAGTTGGCCGCAACGGGAGGTATTTATTTTTTATTTGAATCTCTGTTTTTGCTTCTGTTCTGTATACCTGTAGGAACTCAAAAGAGGAAAGAGAATAGTGATAACAAGAGGTTGAACTCAATTGCACCATTCACACATTCTCCCTTTCACACGCCAAAAATATCCCTTGCTTTTCTATGTCTGCCCATGATTAAGACATGGGCAGTATGAAATGAAAACAAACTTCTTAAAATAGTACGAGATAATATGAAATGCAGGACCAGACAGATATAGGAATATGATACATAAAATTAGGGTCCCACTTATGCCTTACTAGGTTGGCAATAGAGTTTGCACCCAAAAGAATAGCCTAAATCGGTAGGCGGGCCTGCAGGCTTAAGACCTACTTTCTTTTTGTTGGGTACCACATATACACAAAAGGTGTTTGCGTTGGGTTTGGTCCTAAAGGAATTCCCTGCCTTAGAAGGCGAGGACTAAGGGTTTTGGATAATGAGAGTGATAAATACGGATATTTTATCCCAGTCAGGCTTAGGTAAAAATTTGCAAATATTAATAGGGTCCCTCTCATTCTAATAAAGGTTGGCGGTAGGTTTCGACACCAAAAATAGACTAAGTCGACAGGTGGACACGAGGACTTGGGCCTGAATTGAATAAAA
>CP045893.1:24568277-24580281 GCA_013387185.1 Caligus rogercresseyi | reverse complement strand
AAACTAATAATAAACATCAATCATTCAGGAACTTGTAATGAAGATAACACCTTTGTAACGAAGCACCAATAATAAGGATGAAGATTTCATGAGCGCAATTAAAGATGATTCATAGGCTTAATATTCAATTTGTGTGGTCGTTGTCCCATTAAGTGTTTTATACATATTTCCTAAGCAACGGCATTTAGGTTGGAATCCACTTAGTTATGGATGGGAAGAATATTGAGGTATATATATATATATAGGTATATATATATAGTCATACCTATCTATATTGGCCACTCATGAGAGTAGTGTTGTGTCGGTCCTTATCTAAGACCGATGACTGCAGTCTAGTCCTTTTTGCCGGTCCTTAAAAAATGAAACATTGTTTCCTTATGACATCATGTAAACGTCATGTAGTCAACATTTCTTAATGCTATGAAAAGGAAAAATCCTTTACATGAGAACGTAACATCTTCAATGAACTTATAACAAATATAACATTTTTAACTTATGTTATTAATAAGTATTAAATATTGTTATTATTGCAATAATGAATCGTCAATGATAATACCTACAAATTTGCTTAAAACGGCTGAAACGAACGGGTTGTGTGAATGAATTGTTTTTCAGAGCCATTTAATGAGTAATGACCGAAGATCGTATACTAAAAAGCCTATATATGATTTAAAAAATGTTTCTAAATTGTCTAATATAATATTTGTAAACCCTTTGGTTCTATTGAATTAACAACCCAGTTATAATATAATATACACATTTATTAAAAGCAGTTAGAACTTATTAAATAAATACTCTTTCAAATTTTATGGAAATTAAAGGACTAACCAAAGACAATCTCAAGGACCGAGGTTCCTAAGGATCGATCCTATGGACCAATAGGACGGTCCTGAGATTGAACTGAACTGGACCGAGTAAATGGAACCGCCACATTACTACAAGAGACCTAAGAAAGTGACCGTACAGACAGGGACCGCTATAAATAAGGTTATAGTACTCCTTTTTGTGTGAGAAAATTTGTATGGCTGATATGAAATACTGACTGTTATAGATACTGGTTGTTAATATAGTATTGGTTGTATATTTAGGTTAGATATAGTCCTACCTGTGTAAAGTGACCACCTCAGGGACCCTAAGAATGTAGCCGTTACAGACAGGTAGCTGCTATAAATAATATTAGAAATAAGGTTTTAGTACTTCATTTTTCTTCTTTGGGAAAATTTGGTTGGCTGTTATAGATAGGTGACCGCGCTAACACAGCCTTGGTGTTTATATTTTGGTCAGTTTAGCAGAGGTAGAAGCCATGGAGGAGTGTGTTACTCAATAATCTTTCTTTTTCTACGACCTATATTCAGATTGATGATCCATTTATCGTCATATATGAAATAAACTTTAATATACGCAGTTCCATTACTCAATTAGTAATATTCATATTGTGATTTGTGAGTAAACCATTCAAAATGATTTGCTAATAACATGGATGGAAGCCGCCATTTAAGAAGAAACAATTTGTATTCTGAAGCATGCTAGTCTTAGTTCTTCCAATTGATGTTAGCACATCCATGATATCCGTGAGTGATGCTTTATTAATACTGCCAACTGCTTTCAAATGATTCACTCTTCTTTTTCTTTAACCAATCATGTTTGAGAAAAAGGTCGTTATCCCTAGTTGTCGTCATAGTCCAACTGTCTATAGCAATCAACTTTTTAAATGGAGAAACGTTAGGCCAGAGGAAGGTTGATTGGCTCTAGAGGGATAAGGTTCGACTCTCCCCGAGAGGGGAAGGTCAACTTTGATCATTGAAAAGAGATCCCTGGTTCGATGATCCTAATATCCATGTTATTACCTCCGCCGAAGGAGGTATTGTTTTCACTGGCGTTGGTTTGTTTGTTTGTCAGCAGGATAACTCAAAAGTGCGGAACGGATTCGGATGAAACTTTGTGGAGTTGTTGCATTTGCCAAAAGGAAGAAGTGATTAAATTTGGCATCTCTGAGTGCAGAATTAAGATACAAAATGAGCTAAATACTAATAAATATTCAAGTTAGCCTACTCTGCCAATAGATGTTGCTGTGCTGTGCTCTCCTCTTTGATGACGTCAGTTTCTTTTTCTTCCATGTACCTCTAGAGTGTAATAAAGGGACAGTGCGTAGAGGGTTGGAAATGAAAAAAAAAAAGACCAAGTGATTCATTTGGTGGGGATCGGCCGAGGTTTGCACTCTCTGAGTGCTTCTAGTTATATTATTTATTCATTATTCGGACTTTTGTTAGATAGCTATTTCTTAGACAGGGGCATTTATTAGCCACCCGTTAAAATGATAGCCACTAACTTTAGTGTTCACAGCAAATGGTAGTTACATACCCCCATCAATGTTCCCTCGGGTTCCGCTTCTTACAAATATGACCTTGGGATTACAATTCGTCACCCCAATGAGCCCTCGGGTTCCGCCGTTATAACTAAAGCGGAAAAGTAAAGTAGAGCATGCAAGGAAAAAGTAAACAAAAAAAATTGGCCAAATTTTTTAGTTATTTCTTTTGACGTTAGATGTCGCTAGTCCATGAAATTACGTCACAATCCTATTTAAAACCGGTTTAAAGGGATTAAGTTTTAAATGAAGTCTTTGACATACTTTTTCAAGATAAAAACGTCTACAAAAATAAATAATAAAAGGACTTTGTTATTATTTTCAAAGAGCTCTAGCATCAAAGCGCCCCTTACGGACTAAAGAAGAACTAAAATTTTGGCCAATTCCTTTTGGGGAAAAAGGAAGAATTTTATATTATGCATGTGCTAGTTTACTTTAACGCTTTAGTTATAACTATGGAATATTGACCCTTTGATGCTGGATATACGTAACCCCCATTGGCCATAACACTCATATTAGGGGGTGCATATTTAATGAAAGTCGTCTAAGAAATGACCCTGTCTTATAAGTGTCCGTGTCTTAGAAATGTCTGTGTTACAAAAGTCCTGGAGCTACTTATTCATATCCACATCGACGCATCTAAAAAGCGAAAAAACAGTTATTTAACTTCAATAAGACTGTATGACTATCGACTCCCTTTTGCATGATGGCTCATAATATGTTTGCTTTGTTTTTTAAGAAGTGTTGACTGACGAAAAGAAATATGAATAATAATAATAATAAGTAGTTGGTAATATCATCGTGAACGTCAAGTCAGTCCTTAATAACAGGAAGCATCCCTGGATGTACACCCTTAAAGGATTGGACGGGCCTCAATGCAAGTGTCTAAGCATTTTTTTTGGGGGGGGGGAAACATCAGTTTCCTTTCTATATGACAATCATATAATATATAAGATATACAGAGCTTATTCCCTCCAATAGCAGAGAAACATCGTCGTTCAGCTGTCGCCTATGCCCATATAAACAAAGTAATATGATCTACGTCATCGTAAGCTGATCATACACAGATAGAAAGATTTGTTACTATTGGTCAATATGACGTATTGCTCTGAAGAATCCAATAACCTCTCTTATATCTCTATGATTCCAAAACGGTCCTTAGCCAACTGTACAATAATAACAACAAAAAAGGAAGGACAAACACGTGTTATTTGGACGTCATAATAATATAAATATATCACTATATGATATAAACAAAAACAAGACTAAGGTGACGCTGCTGAAAAAACAAAACAATGAAAATATATTATAACTAATCCCTTCTAATTGGCCTTAATCAATGGAGTTTAATACCTCCATTGAATGAAATCCTCCTTTCTTTTATATTAATTGAATATAGCAACAGTAATTACCTCAGAAGAAGATGATTTAATTAACTTTTACTAATTAATATATGTTGCAACACTCTCATTTAGAGAAATTGCTTGCTTTTATCATCAGGACAATAAATATATCCACACTCTGACGATAGGATGAACAAAGAGAAAGCTATAAGGGTTACCAACTCAAACAGTAATGATGTTTTAGTTTTTGTGAACTAGGAGTATCCTTAATAAAAAAATAGCGGAAGGGTTCTTTGTATAAGAATATGATTGTTCAATAATTTTGAACTAGAATGTTCATGGATGTATGTTGTTTACTGTTAAGATTTGATTTAATAATACTTTTTTCTTTCCAAAAATAAGAAAAAAAAATCTTTTTATTAAATAAATACCAATTTTATTGTATGAGTCTTATACCTTCATATTATTGTCAGTGCTAGTCGAATATTACTTTGAAAGTAGTAGTAATGTACTACTTTTTACTGCGTAGTAATATATTTTTTAAGTATTAGTTATTACTTCTCAAAAGTAATATACTACTTTATATTAGATATTACTTTTTTGAGCATTCCGAAACAATAAAGTAAAGGCAATTCAAACAGGATTTGTAAAAATCCTCACCAAACCTAGTTTATATTTTTATGTCCACTGGGTGACGCCACATAATACATTCACAGCTCATTAATTTTCATCAAAAATGCCTGTCGAATATTTTTTTCCACGAAAGTAATATGTAACTAGGATTTTTACATATGAGTTAATACTTGAAAGTAATATCTAATATATTTGTTTCTCTCTAGTTAGTCGCAGTAATATCACTAAGTAATATATTACTCGCACGCGCGTTAGGAACAACACTGATCATTGTATTGGAACCTCGAACCTCGATGGACGTGTTTTATTACCTATTATAAAATTAAATGGTACTTTATTAATACTATAAGATAATAGTCTGATTTTATACCATTCACCTGGCTATAGCCGCGGGCCAAATTTTCACTTCAGAAAAAGTAATACTAAAATCTCTTGTGTATAGCGGCCACCTGTCTTATGCTCAAATTTTGTTGTTCCCTAGAATAACTACTATAGCCGACTGTATTATGTAGACTTTTTAATGCACAACTGTTTTGCGATTTTTTATATCGTATATTTTTTAGAATTCTTTTGTTTATGAATTTTGAATAAATACAAAAAACAACATATTTTTATGTGTCAATTAAACTCCCTAAGTGTATTGCCATATGTTTTTGATGTTGATGCCTTTGTAAATTCCCAATACACTTGAAACACTTTCCACGGAAATGACGTCACTAATTCCGGAAGCCACTGTGTTCTTTAGTGGGGGATTAAACTAATCGGATACCCTGCTCCTCCCATTCTCCTTTATGAGGATTGAATTTAAATAAGCATTATGGGGCTAAATATTCAAACCTGATCGCCAAGTGTTCCAATTATGTTGTGGTGTAGGGATGATTAAACAAAAAATTAAACGAAATAAATGAAGTTAGTTATGTGTGAGTTGGAGCTTTTTAAATTTCCAGACTGTTGTTATATATATACGAGGCTGTTTCGGATAAATATGCGGAAAAAATTTTACATAAAATATAATTTCAATTATAACGAAAACAACTTTAACAAATCTTTTCCTCATGACTTCCGCCGATCGAAAACATTTCTCCCACCTCTCAACCCACTTCCTGAAGGCCTCACGGAACCTGTCTTCCGGGATGGTCCTCCCGACCCGGGTCCACTCCTTCTGGACGCTCTTGTCGACGATCTCCACGCCCTCAAGCATCTTTTTCATGACTGGGAAGTAGAAGAAGTCTGCAGGGGGCAAGGTCAGGAGAGTAGGGTGGATGATCGATGACCTTGATCCCCTTCTTGGCTAAGAACTCCTTCGTGCTATTTGCCATGTGGCACGGAGCATTGTTGAAGTGGAAGTACCAGTCTCTATTGGCCATTTCAGGTCACTTCTCCTTGAATTTCTTTAAAAACATGTTCATGACATCCTTGAACACGGCCACGGTGACGGAGGTCCTCACCGGGAGATAGTGCTGGAAGATCACGCCGCAGTTGTCGAAGAAGCTGAGAACCATCTGTTTCTTCCTTGATTATTGCCGCTTGAACTTCAGGGGCGGATTGGAGCCCTTCGGGAGCCATTGAGATGACCCTTGTTTGGACTCAAGAGTGAAGAAAGACACAGAGATTCATCCATTGTCACAATCTTGTCCAGAAACTCCAATCCGAGCTCAAAATTGAGTTTCAAGAAGGCTTGTGCGCACCTCACTCTCTTCATTTTGTGATCCTCTGTGAGCATCTTGGGGATCCATCTTGCTGACTTGATTGAGAGCCCAAGATCGTCATGGAGGACGTGGAAAATGGTGTTGATCGACGTCTCGAACTTGAAAGCCAGTTCCTCCATTGTCACCCGACGGTCGGCCTCCACGTACACCCTCACAGCCTCAATAAAGTCGTTGGTACGGACCTTCCTCCTCCCGTTAGTGCTCCTCTTGTCTGAAGTCCTTCCCAGCCTTAACTAATGCTGAAATGCGGTAGATTTGGCTTTGGGAGATGCTGTTGACCTCAAAGGCCGTGTCGACCATGGTCTTGATCTCCTTGGGAGTCTTCCTGGCATTGGCGAGGTCCTCGACGAACTTGTGGATGCGCAACATTTCTCTTTTTTGTGAAAATTTGACCCAATGTTACAAAATAACAAAAACAAAAGCTTGATTTTCATAAAAACAAAGTTATAAATCGGTTTTGATACATAAGAAATAAATCAATCCAATTTGTCTGAGCTTTAATTTAAGTCTATGATTTAGAAGATTGATGCAATATTTTGCAAGATATAAACTGATTCGCATCATTATCCGAAACAACCTCGTATATATATATATATATATATATATATATATATATATATATATATATATATATATATATATATATATATATATTATATATAATGGTCGTGACATAGATATTAGTAAAACATTGCGTCGTATATGTTCCTAGAACACAAAAATGAAATCATTTCACCAAAATATAAAATAGAAATCGAAAATGAAATAAATAGTTTGTACACACATCGTAATATCCAAATTAAGTCGTCATCTAATAGAGATAAGAATCGCAATCTCTACAGGAGAGTCAACGATTGTTCTAGAGCTCCATCTATGTTGCATATATATATATATATTTCTTACTTATCATCTGTGACTATTATTGATTTTTTTTTATATAGAGCTATAAAAATGGTATAGTCGAATAAAGATCAATGCCAAACTGAAATCACTCTCAATGTCGGGGCGTAGGTTCGAACCACGAGAGGGTAAGGTCAATTTGGTCAACTTCATTGAAAAGTGTATCCTAGGTTCGATAGATTAATTATATGCTAGTATGCTTATTTATATCCATACGAATGCAATTCTATCGAATAAAATAGGCAAAAAAATTCACAAGTTAATTTTAGTTGTTCTGAAGAAACTTTTTAGACCATAAACTATAACTTTTTGAATACAAAAAGGGACTTTTCCTCCATTTTTTATGTATTGAACAAATAAATTCTGTTTATCTTAATTTTTTTTTCTTCAGCAAGGTCTATTTCATTATTCAATATATACGACGTACACAAATACACATCTTATAGATATATCAATAAAATTAAAAAAGGAAAATTGTGCAGTGTTGAACAAACATAAATAAACATTTTCATTTTCTTTGCAATTCATGTTCAAAATAAAAAGCTATAGGCATTAGAGAAATTATTTATTAACTAAAATGTTACCCAGAAAAAAATGCAAGATTTTGTTATTAAAGTTTTGTTCATTTAGAATAGCTCTTAGCCCTTTGGCCATAAAGAAAATGGAGTGGCAAATATAGGGAGCACTGGAAATAGGGATATTGGTAAGTTTTTCCATTATTGCGAGAAACAAAGAAACAGAGAGAGTGATATTATTGAAATTAATGAAAAATTAATTGTAGATAAAACGTGTTAAGAAACGTTTTTAAATAACATTAATAAATATATTTGTTATATTAGTTATCAAACAAAATTATTGTGCAATATTATTGTATGAATAATGCGTTTCTTTCTAGAGGATACTGAGCTTAATTCTTTCTCCCATTTAACATAAGGCTGCTATAACCCTCTTATTTGAGTTCAGTCTTAACTTTAGCAATCGCCCAATGAAAAAACCTCCCTATTTTTACAACATACTTTTTGGAGGAACCCTTATGAGTTAAATTTATAGGATTATATAGTTTGTTCATAGTTTGTCTAGCTAGTTAAATGTTTTATTGGGTTCCAATATATATATATATATATATATATTTGTGTGTGTGTGTCTATGTGTGTGCTTTCACATATATTTGGGTTTAAGGTCTGACATTAATACCGGTCGCTTTTCAGCGGTATCTACCAAAATCCTTCTGATTTAATGACTGTTCTTTTTTATTTCTAAGTTTGAAAATTACATTCGTTTTTTAAATAAATTAAATGTATCGTCGCTTGTTAGTAATATGTTATCCTAAGAATGCGTATTCTAAGATTACCGACAGTATTTGTGTCATGTGTCCCCAAGGTCACAATTATAGTTAATTGAGAATCAGTCCATGGGCCAAAAATGTGCCTCATCGCATAAGAGGATTTTACGGTGAAAATCAGACTCATATTCGAATATTCCTTCAGCCATTTTTCGAATTTCCTGACGCTTGAAATAATCAAGCTGCTTCAGTTCTTGTGTCGACTTGATTTTATACAGGCGAATCCTTTCGTAAAATTCGCCACAACGATGTCACAGGGATGCCGAACGATGAGAACGGCGTGAAAACGACCAATTTTTAGCCATCTTGATTTTTTTACACTTTCTGCATTTCTTTGTCTCACTGGCACAGGAACTTTATATATCGTGTATGCGGATTCTAATTTCCCCAAACTTTGAATTGTTACTAATTTTTTAATTATGTTTCTTTACTCATTAACTCATTATATATATATCCACTTTTTTGTACATGTTCAATTTTTATTAACTCTGGAATAAAAATAAATCTTTGAATTGTTGCAGGTCAATAACTTGATCTTCAGTTGTCATTATCACAAGTTAGGATTTAACACTCACCACTCAAGACTATTTTAATAATTTGCAAGTGTTGTTCGAGTGTGTACTGGTGTAATACAGTCGTCCCTCGCAAAGTCGCGACGGCCCGGATCCACTACACGACCACTGCGATATATATGAGGGTCGCAATGTTGATATATATTGAAATTTAGAGTGATTTGACATCACCCGGCGTTTAAACCTACCGCCATTTTGCCTTGCTGTCGTACGTGCGTCTGAATATATGTACGCGGCCGGACCTTTTTTGGGGCCGTCATCCTACTTTTTCGAAAGATTTACAGTTTAACAGTGAAAAAACGGGAGCCAAGCCGTCGTCCGCGTTGTAAAATAACTGCGAGAGTCGAGGGGCGATGTAGCGAGGGCCGACTGTATGTAACTAATATTACGGCTGAGCACACTGTAAAAAGAAACAATAACAAATATGACTTCATTCTCAAAACCTATCAAGGTAAAATATGAGCGTTCCTATAGATATATATATATATATGACTTGTTGATTGTCATTCATTTGTAATCGTTCGTTGTTTGCGAACGACAACAAAAATTCCTATCGTTCGTCGTTCGTTTTTTGCACCAAAAAAAAGAAAAGATTTTTCTTTGTCATGGCAAAATTTTATTTTCTAAAAAAAGTGTCATCACTTTATTTTTTATAACAAAATTATTTTTGAATACTTCAGTTATAAAGGTTTTGAATCAACTTAGAGATCTCCACCATTGCAGAGCTTAAAAATAATGATTAAAAACATACTATAGTTTGGAGGATGTCTCACTTTAGTATCATAAATATGCAAATAAGTAATGTGGAATTCACATACCTGTTGTTTTTCATGTGACGTAAGCTGAGCTGACCACTTGTTGTGTGGTGGCTCTTGCGTTAGGTGCTTGCATAGACGGCAAATACTATAGAGTTATGTATGACATAAGAAGACATTTTTGAGGGTTTTTCCACTTATTTATCTTTTTCTAAAAAAGCTATTCTTTATTCTTAGAAAAAATTCATATCATACTTAACCAAATGTCTATGATTTGGACACATCTTTTGAGCATAATTTTTAAAATTCATATTGTATATTTTGTATCAAAATCAATCTTAAATAATAGTTTCTACATACATATATATTTTAGAAGTTTTCCTTTTTTACATTGTTGCCTTCTTAAGATTACAAAATATTATGTATCCGGAAAGTGCTCGTCAGCCTAATTTTATTAAAATGTATAATTTAATAGTCATAAGTAGATTATATATTTTTGGTAATGTAGAATCAATATATTTTTTGCAAAGCAAAGTCCCGATAATATTTCACTTTAGCTATGCGACTGAATTTCACAATGTTATGCATTAGAAAGTAGTTTTTTCTTTCTACGAATGTATCTTGTGTTTTAAGCTCAATTTGAGGTTACTTTATACAAACAACCGTACATACAAAAAAGGAACCATACGCACAATCAACATATTTACGAACAACCATACATACATACGCACAAACAGTCATACATACATTCTACTTTGCATCAGTCGAAAAGTCGCCTAACTCGAATATAATCATAAGTCCCATTTTTTCTCCATTGACATGTGTGTATTAAAAATCGTACAAGTCGATTTTTGTAAGTCGAATATTTCGCCTAAGTCGAACAGCTATTTTTACAGTAACACACACATAAACAAGAAAATAACTTCGCATAACTTCCAAAACACAGCGCAGTGGGTTAGAACGGGGGTCAAGCGGACATTTGCCTGTAATTTTGAACCCTTGATCCAATTTTGGCCATTGAGGGCTCATTAGAAGCGTATGAGGCCATAGAACTACAGAAACCAATTTAACATATAATTTTTTTTGGGGGGGGTCTGGGCCCCCCATTTAGGAGAATTGGGCGGATATCCCGAAAACACGTTTTTGGGAATATCTTGACAAATAATGATGCTATAGGCCCATTGGGATCGTAGAAGCGTCTGGAGAAGTGGATATTAGCCAAATCAATTTCAATTCAGAATTTCTGAATTTTGAGGGTCTGGGGCCAAAAAACCTCAAATTTAGGATGAATTGGGCAGATATCCCGGAAAACACGTTTTTGGGAATATTGACAAATAATGATGCTATTGAGCCCATTGAGGGCTCGTTAGAAGCGTCTGGAGAAGTGAATATATAAAAATCAATTTCACTTCAGAATTCTGAATTTTGGGGGTCTGGGGCCAAAAAACCTCAAATTTAAGAGAATTGGACGGATATCCCAAAAACACGTTTTTCAGCATATCGGACAAATAATGATGCTATAGAGGCCAATTGAGGCGCAGAGTTTTGCTGAGGAGCTTCATGTCTAAACAGAACCGTTAGACAAAGAATATTTGCAAATTTGGATCAATATTTGACCGAAAAAAAGGCTCTGAAATGGCGCAAAAATGAGCTAAAATAAGCAATAATCATAGAACAGTGTATTTGATGGTTTTATGATGCCATATTGGATTCAGCACCCCAAAAAACATAGAAAAAGTGGTCTGGATCATGAAATTTGAGTAAAAAATACACAAGTGTTCAGATTTCTAGATTTCAAGCATAACGGAAATTTAGTAAGCTCATTTTTTAGAATATGAGAAAATTAAAATGGTTCCCAAGAGTCAAATTTTTTCAATTTTTGGATTAAGATAGTCCTCAATGTCAAGATTATCATATGTGAAGCATGAAAAATTTCATCTTGGGGCTTTTCTGCAATTTTTCATGAAATTTATCAGCGGGGGTCATTTTTAGGGTTTTTTTGATGGAAAAATGCCATTTCACAGTAATTTTGTGTGGAAAAACCATGAATTTATGTGGAAAAAGCTGCCCTATTTATGATACTGAATCAAATTATAGGTATTTGGGCTTATATTAGGGGCTAAGGGACATATTTAGAGGGTTTTGGTGGAAATTATGAGCAGTTTTTGAATATTTACTCAAATTTTCTCCGAGAAAATGAAGTGTTTCCGGAATATGAAATTCGCAAACTTCAAATGGGCAGATCTTAAGAAGTAATTGGGTAGTTAGAGGACAAATGAGACCATTTTTGATAGTTCAGAGTCGGAACTATTCATATTTACATGTTGAAGGTGATCTGAGAAATTTTTAAAATTTCGATATGTCCGCTTGGGAACCACTGTGACA
>CP045893.1:24545426-24568177 GCA_013387185.1 Caligus rogercresseyi | reverse complement strand
CTTTACGCATAGAATGAATCTTTGGGCACCTGATTGTGAAAAGAGAAGTTCTTCATTACCTATTCCTACTCATTCGTCTTGAAATATTTATCTTCCCTCCATCTCCCTCTTCCGGATTTGTCTCGGATGACTACGGAGACTCCACTCATGAAGCCTCCTCCTACACGTCTCTTGGACTCGAAAGTCTAGAAGAAGAAGTCTCTTAGGCATTGCTCTTCCTCATCAAGCAAATGAAGGAGTCCTCCTCACTTTCGAGTCTTATCTGTAAGGCTCGCAATTTGAAAATTGATGTCCATGATTAGAGAAGGGCGAAATAAGCCGTAGCTAAACAAGCTATGATTTTTTGTATGGTACCCTTGTCGCTAAGGAGTTTGTTTATGTACGTAATAAGAATCTTTTTTATTTTTCCTTATCTGAGTATTTTGTGAAGTTCCAATTGTTACTTATAATAGTTGTACGTGACAAGCAAATATATAATCATTATGCCGAACAAAAACCCTGCCTTGTGGATTGAAGAACATGGAGGCTTGGATATTTGGAATTACGAACAAACGAAAAATGTCAAGTTTGTAATTTGGCAATTCTTTATAAACGACGAATCCAACATGTCTAGACATCAAAAAAGACTTCTTCTTAGAAAACAAAATTCCAATATAACGACGGACTGTTCAGGTCAATCATCATTCAGCATTGGTTTGGCCAGAATGTTAGCTGCATGCAACATACCCGTGACTAAAATAGAAAATCCTGCATTTATTCAATTTATGGAGGAGCATACGGAGAAAATTATTCCATCTCAAAGGGTTATAACCAAAATTATTGAAAAAGAGAGCCAGCATGTCATCGATAATATCAAGGAGAAGATAAAAGACGAAGATTTGTTTCTTCTCCTAGACGAGAGCAAGGATCCCAAAGGGCGTTCCATGACAGCCGTGCTTATTGGTCCTCTGGATGGCCGTTTCGATAGCCGTCCCTACCTCATTAACGTCGTGGATATCAAAGAAGCGAACAGCAAAACTATTGTGACGACTGTTGTGGATAATCTTCAAAATGTCTTGGGAGAACATTTTAGTCCATCACGCTTTAAGCTACTGGTCACTGATGGAGCTGCGTATTGTGTTAAGGCTGCCAAGTCTCTGAAGACATCATTCCCAGAGATGATTCACGTCACTTGCTTGGCACATGGAATTCATTGTGTTGCAGAATTAGTTCGTTTTCAATTTCCCAATGTCAATGAGCTAATTTCGGAAGTTAAAAAGGTTGATTTTACATAGTCTTTTCTTTAATTTTCTTATTAGTCGTTCTATGAAGTTTTTTATTTATTTAAATTATCCCTATATTTTATTGGAATGATTATCTTTTTTATATTATTTTTTTACCTGTTATTATATAAACTAAACGATGGTTTAATGAGATGTTCATATATATTTCTATATTTTATTTTCTGACATGATTTTTAAAGCTATTAATGATACAAAACAACTGACTTACATTTGTCTTTCTATTATAATCTGACTTTTTCGATCTTAAGCTTTTTTTCCAGATACTCCACTCTTTCCGACTTTTCGATGTATTTTCTTTTGAGAATATCCACGTCATCAAAAGAATAATGATCTAAGAGGATATTCTTTCGACTATTTTGCTGCAATTCTTGTTTTTTATGTTCCTCCTTTTCCCTCTTAGATTTTCTTTCAGCCATTCTATTTTCCCATTCATCAAATCTAAAAAATTATCATTGTTAGAGAAAGGATTTAAGTTTTTTCTAACATTTTTGCACCATAAACTGAAAGTTTCGCAACATATTTTGCCAAATCACCAAACCTAATTTAAATAAACTCTTGTTGTTAAATAAGATCGATAAAATTTAATTTCATCTTAAATAAGATCGATAAAAAAAAATTCTGAATAAATTTATTTTAGTTTTGGTTCAAAAAATTATCTTTATTTGGATGGAGGACGTTTGGAACTCTGTCGCTGTATATATTTCCTTGTATGATCCGGAATTCCTTGGAATATTGTAGAAAGTGCATCTTTTTTAAGGTGAAGGCGCTTTGAATCGGAAGATATATTGTAACATTGTGTTTCAAAATGATTCGAACATAACACAGTGCTTTATTATGTCGAAAGTTTGCCTTGCCCATGTTCCGTACCTACTCTCTTAATAAAATAATGAGAAAATATAAGTTATAATATAGGACAATGAAATAGAAGATGAAAAATAATTGATAAATTTACCGTGCAAGCGATTCATCCTTGGGAAACTAATGTTTTCTGGTATCCTCGGACTTATATTTGCAATTAAATGCGGCGCAAAGAGGCATTCTCGACAATTTACTATACTGTACTGCTGAAGAATATTCTTTGAAGTATGGTATTATCTTAGCAGTTGACATACAAAAAATATTTAAAAAAACTTCAGCTGTTGAAATCAAAGTAAGAGCGTGCTGCAAATCCTCCTGTGCGGGTTGTATTTTTCATTGCAGTGCCATAACCACGGGGGGGCATTAGGGGGCAATGCCCCCCCCCCCCCCAGTCCAGATTGGACAGTAATATACTACTTTACCACTATTATTAAAATGCCCCCCTTTAAAAATAAAATGCCCACCTACTTATTTTTTCTGGTTACGGCACTGCTTCATTGTAACGTCATTGATCACCTATGACGTCACTTTTACTTGGAGGCTGTTTAAAAAAAGAGCATAGTGAAGCCGTTTCAAGAATAAAATATGAGCATAGCGAGGCTGTTTCGAGGAAAAATGAGGATAGTGAGGCCTTACTGTGCCAGGGTTACTGTTGCAGTGCCAAACAGTTGTTCAGATTCCAAAGCAGGCTTTTGTTGTATTATTTATTGATAAATTACTTCTACACAAAAATATATTTCTTCCATTAAAAAATACAACTTCCCTTGCATATAGACAATTTGACAAATCCTTCTTGTTACGTTAACCCTTGATATTATTTATATATTGATAATTATTAAATAAAAGTAATATGATGATGTTAAATCTTAATATGTACATTATTTATTAGTTGGTATAGTAGTATTCATTTAATTGATAATTTATGAAATAAAAAATATACTTTGAATGTGGAATGTTATTGTCCTGACGCAAGACTAAATAAGTATACTTTAAGAAACTATTGCTGCGTCTAATAACTTAAATTTTATGATGGGAAGATCTGCCAGCAGCGGGACTGTCTCAGTATATAGTTTATTTCTATCGAAGAGGGCCATTTGTCGGCGGAGAGATAAGTCATTGTGATCATGTCGTCCAGGGAGAGTTAGGTTCCAACAAGAACGATTATATCAACGTCGGTCCTCAGCCAGCATAGTTGCTTCCTCCCACGTATGAATTATCATCATGAAGTGGTCCTCGGGCCTGCAGGAAGTATTAAAGTTGAAGAAGCGTTCCATGGTGTCTCAAACAGATATGATCAGGAATCGGTTCTTGGAAAAGAAACAAACTATTATTATTGGCCTAGAATTGACAGAGGCAAATACTTACTGTTGTGTCCTCCGGCACAACCGGGAAGCCACCTTGAGGAGACCAAGGATCAGGGGCGTTCTGTAGTCTAAGCAAGCGATGCAATGCGAGAGGCCCCTAGCAGAGAGGGGGCCTCATCACTGTGACGAAAGGACCCTAACTTTCCTCCTTGCAGGAGGGCTCCAGGATTATCAGTAACGCCACTGCCAAGGATCCTTCTGTAGAGAAAGAGGTGTTGCTCGTCCCGTCTGTCCACAATCACGTGACGGCAGGGAATCCATCGGGGAAAGGGAAATCCTGGAGGGGACTCCAGAGGTCTTCCAGGTTAATTAAAGAAGAGAATGACCAATGGATCCCCCACACGCGGGAGGGAAGAAGGGTGTCCTACACACGATAAGTAAGGTCCAGGAGGGATGAGTAGCTCCATCCATGGTATATGTTCTTTGAGGTGTGATTTTGGCTCTCGGGCATGTCCGTTGCCCAACATCTCATCCTCGTCGACATTGTTATGGACTCACATAGGGCAGAATAACTTCACGATACTTAATGACTCGATTCATAAGTAATAAGGAAACATTATTTCTCTTTGTTTATTGATACTAAGTGAGTTTCCCTTCTTGTGTATGTAAATGATGACTGATTGATGACGTTTTACGCAGGGAAAGAACAGGAGCAACTGAATATATTTTTTAGACTAGATTTGGACTATTTCGCCCTTCTCTATCCATGATATAATATTCTCCGGATCAACCCACCATATTAGTCTCAGAGTCGAAAACAATAAACTTCATGCATAGAAATGGCAATTTTGGACCTCTTGATTTAAAAGAGACGGACACTTCAAGGCTTCTTCCTTCCCTTTTTCATTTGCCTTCCTGGATTGGAGCCATAATTTTGACAAATTCGATCATCTTAGAATGTGGTAACTTATTACCATTCTTTACGTCGCGTTTCGACCCTAGAATCTTCAATTACACCAAGTTTTTCACATTTCAATCCATGAGAGTGAAATAAATTCCTTATTTTATTTCAAAGAATCTACAAATAATTTCAACGGAGTCCCTTTCCACTTGGGATATTTGTTTCATCCTAATTTTATATTTACCGCATATAGTCGTACAAATACTGTGATTGATACACCCGAAATATACACTTGATCACTCATTCGACATCTATTTTTATACTTATATCTATACTTTTAATATTTGTTATTATTAGTGCAAAACTCAGAGCCTTGCTTTTTCATGTATTTACTTTGTTAAATATCGAGTCACTATGGGCTGACTTGAAGAGGTTCTTTCAGGGAAATGAGAGTAATAAACACAAAAAAAAATTACTTTGCGTAGTTAACTTGGAAACGGAAGTGGTCAGAGTAAGATTTATGGGCTTAAAAATTATTACAGAGCAATATCTTGTCTAAGGACTCCATTCTAGTTCCTATAAATGAAGTGAAGTAAGAAAAATTATGTTTATATAAAAATCAAACGTAGAATAATATAATTAAGTAATTAATACTTCTCTGCAATTCCTAGGCCAGGCAAGATCTGGTAGGATCTTAAGTAATAAATTAACATCAAGTATACTCATGATAACGTAAATGTTTACTATTTTCGTTTCTGACTTTTATTAATGGACTATATTTTATTTGTTACTTTTACACAGATTATACTATTTTGTGTATTATTTTAGAATAATTATTTATATAGATTTTACAAAATACTTTTACTATCATAACAAAAATACGAGCCGATATCGTTAGAAAAATTAACAAAAGTTTTGTAGGTGTTTTTATTATGCATAATTTCAATACAAGAATATAAAACCTATAAATGGTAAATAAGTCAGATCACACTTTAATTATGAAATATGTAATTATATAGCGGTCATTTGGGTTCTTCCTTCAAACACGACGAAAAGGGAATAACATGTTTCATATTATATAAAAGTCAAAGAAGAGGAAAATCTTATAAAATTAAAAAAAAAGTCTGTGCAGAGGCTTCATTACAAAATACAAGGTCCCAAGGTAGAAGAGTATATTGACCATTAAATAATAACGATGCTCATTAGAAATAACTGAACCATGAAGCAATCTACATATTTGAAAGAGCCATAAGGGAGTCATCCTTCAAGATCAACGGTTCCAAAGGGACTGATATGGTGGGTAAATCCGGAGAATATTATATCATGGACATCGATTTCCAAATTGCGAACCTTTACAGATAAGACTCGAAGGGTGAGGAGGACTCCTTCATTTGCTTGTTGAGGAAGAGCAATGCTTGAGAAATTTCTTCTTCTAGACTTCATGAGTGGAGTCTCCGTAGTCATCCGAGACAGATCCGGAAGAAGGGGATGGAGGGAAGTTAAATATTAGAAGACGAATAAGTAGGAATAGGCCATGAGGAACTTCCTCTTTTCACAATCCGGGTGCCCAAAGATTCCATTTCCACTCGTAAAGTCACTATTTTTCGATCCCGAGACTCTTCAGAATGGGAGTAAGTTAATTATCTCTCTCTCTGTGTGCCTTTCTCTATCTGTGTGACTCTCTCTCTGTGTTTCTCTCTTATTCCATCTCTCTAATTCTCCCTCTTTCTTTTTTCCCCTCTCACATTCCCTTCCAAAAATTAAAAAATATACCATGAGTCCCTAAAATATGGAGGTGGTGTACGAAAGTAGAATTGAGCCATCTCTATTCATCATGGAATAATAAAAATACTTAATAGGTATTGTCAAAAACTATAGCCACCTACGTTGGTATGACTGCTTATAATTATGATGGCCGTGATGGATCAAGTAACTTTATTGCATTTAATGAGACAACCATAATTGTATTATTTAACAATGATAGTTAAGGAGAAGAGAAGGGTAATGTTATTGAAACGTGATCGATTGAAGGAAAGAGAGAGTGAATAATCCATAAAAATCAGTTGGTATTATGCGGAGAAGCAGAGAAACATCGTTCTGCTGTATTCTGAGCTCAACATCAACAAAATATTTATACTACGTCATCGTAAGCTGATCATAGAGATAGAACATTTGTTTAATTTGCGCACAAAAACGTATTCCTCTGAAGAATCCAATAAGCCCTCTATGTCTTTATATCTATGCTTTTAACAGATTTATCGAATATCGGGTATGTTTGTTTCATGTATACGCTATCACTTTACCATTATTACAGGCCCGGCGGGCCTGAGGGGGGCCAGACCCGCCCACCCACTGAGTGACGAGGGCCCGATTTTTTTATGAATGTGCCAACTGTGCCCCCCCCCCCAAAAAAAAGCATGGGCCTGCTGCCGGTCCTGCATTACTATTTCATTCCATCCCAAAATTTACTGTGGCAATAGCTTTTTGATGACGTATGAAGAAAGAAATACTCTAATAAATGCTATGTTTGCCGGTGTGACGACAATAAAAATAACATGCAGGCCGGCTCTCTTGGCATTATGGACATACCTCTTTTATCAATAGTCCTTGGCTTCATACTTAATAATAAACAAGTTAAATAATTCAAAATGACATTTAAATTGATTATTTTATGATTGGATTATTTATCAAATATGCAGTACAGGATGCTAGACATATTTAATAGTTTTCAGGGCTACGGTCAAGCCAGGCATGGTGACCCTGAGAGTCGTTCGCATAAGTAACTCTTACTACTGTAAACATCGATAAGATGGGATTCAGAAATCAAATCCATGTAGTGAACCTATAATATTTGTCATTTTGTAGGCTACTTGCAGTCAAATATGTGTTTGTGGCCATCCAATTTTTCCCCGTGGAAAAAGGGTACCAAAACTTCTATGTATAGCGGCGGTCTAGAGACAAGACTGACTGCCTTTTAAAAAGAAATATTTAGAAAGAATATAACGGAATTGTGTATTAAAATCAAAGTAGAGCCTCCTCAGAAACTCGGCCTCTGCATTTCTGAATTGTTAGGCTTTAATAGCTAATAAACTACCTCTCATTAAAGACAGAAGAGTTGATAGGACTCAGTTTGGCTGCTTGTGTTCCCGATTGCAAGTCGTGGTGCTTTACAGAAGAAACAAATCCACACCTTCCATCCACATCTTTAAACCAGAAAAAATACTGATTCTTGGGTCGATAGACTAATATTAATGCTATAATGCTTATTTATATCCTATCGGATGCAATTCTATCGAACCATATAGGCAAAAAAAACTTTAACAAGATTTTAAAGTATTTTTACAAACATTTAAAAATGTTTAGCCAATAGATTCTTTGTAATTGTTAACATGTTCTATATTGTTATTTTGTTGAATGAATTTCTTCCTCGAAGCTTTATTTTCAATTTATGTTTAATGCATTTTTAAATGCAATTGGTCTGATTTAATTTAAAAAAAGTGTTTTTTCTTTATAGTTAGTAATGTTTCTATTTCTACAATTCTCATGTAGATGGTGGTTTTAGAGGGTCGTCAAATCACTCAGGAAATATATAAATGGATAAAGTGAATGTGATCGTTATGAACGTGAATTTATAGGTACAAGAGACGTATAACAACTCCAAATCAAATAATGGATCACATATGAGCATGAAATTAAAAGGGGTACTGATTTTGAAAAGATGGAGAGTCACTGGTTTATAAGCTGGAGAGTGAAAAGAAGCCCATGATGGTGAAAATGTCTTCTAAGGGGTTTTATTACTACTACATTGTTTGAAATAATTATATAACTCTTAATAAGACTCACTACTGAGAGAATAGATTAGCTCGTGTCCCCAGTTACTGAGGGCTATGGTAATCACCACCAACAAAGATTTTCTACTCAATTGGGTGAATGGTAGCGCTGAAATTCGGAGTTATCCTTTCAATTGTTGGAAGAAAGATGTCGACAGAAAGACTTCATATTTTTAAATCATGGAATAGATAAAAAGAATAGATAGTGAATTGAAATCATTGCACCCTATATTTTATGGGGGAATATATATATATATTTATACACACACATATATATATATTTTATATATGTGTGTGTGTTTGTCTTTCCCCAACAATTGTGAACATCAAGGTATATAGAATATCAATAATAAAATTTCTTTGAAATTGATGGAAGAGAAATCAAGGTATGTAGAATATCAGGTACGTTTATTTCATATATAGTGAAAAGCCAGTAATCTTATAATTGTTATTTGTAGCGTTTCAAAAATATATTGTAGCAATGTATTTTTGATGATGCAAGAAAAACATTACAAATGGTCCAGATAAAGGTATTTAAATACTGATGCGTTTTCATGGATAGAGAAACGTTAGTTATCTTATTGTTTGTGACGTATTAAAACTATATTTGAGAAATAAACTTTAGATGGCGTTAGTGGGAAGAATAAAATAAACAAATGTTATTCTTCCCGCTTGCCGATGCGATAAATAATTGCGTAAAAGCGAAAAGTTAGCTCTCTTGGCAATATGGATGTATCTCTTTTTTCAATATACCTCGGTGAAGATAAAAAATACGTCGATAATTAATCAGTGCTAACATAGGTTGCGGCTTCGGCAACCTATATGGTCACGTATGAAAAGAAAGAAAAATGTTAAATCCTAAGGATACTAATAATAAACTTTTCTTTCTTTTAAAGTGTTATACACAAAATTGAGCGAGAGAGAGAGGAGAGAATACAATGCACTGTTCGTAATTACTATATATATTTGTAGGTATGTATGCGTAGCTCTACAACAATTTTTTATCTTCTTTTGCGGGAACAAGGAAGGGAGAAAGAAGGTATTGATGGTTTTTTTCTGCTCCAGGGATTGGCTCAGATAGTCTGGGAAATGAGTGGCCGGGCGTATTCTACAAAATCGTCTATTAATACTGGCCAGGCACCCTCCTCATCGTAATTCGTTAAATCCTCATTCACCGTTGTTGCAAAGTCCAAGAGTAGGTTCCAAGTGTCCTTGGGAATGGAGCGCTTATGATTCTCCTGAAAAAGATATGATAAAAAATATATAAATGTTGCAATTAAGAGGCAAGTTTTATACAAGTGTAAGACGTAAATATATATATATATATTTTTTTTCAATGGGTTAGAACCAGATATATAGACCCAAGGTATTTAGAATACCAAGTACGTATATTTCATGTTTTCAGAGTGAAACGTCAGTAATCTTTTTATTGTTCGTGACGTTTCAAAAATAATATTGTTTTGATGTCGAAAGTTGGAGGAAGCATATTACAAAATGCTATTCTTCCTGCTTGCCGGTATGACCTCACTAAAAATCGCCGGCAAGCGAAGTCAGCTTTCTTGGCAATATGGACATACCATATTTTCATTAACCTTTAGTCTGGGCTAAGTAAAGAGGGATCATAAACAAAAAAAGTAATCCACAAAAAAGATATTGATTCTGGTCAATGATATATAGATTGACATCCCCTTTTTGTGTCAATATTTTTCATTTTCGATTGTAAATTATGCAAAAAAAAAAAAAATAAGTTACGTAGAATGATAATTTATTTTTAGAAACGTCACCCCGCCGCATTATTGTATTTAATCACTTTTATTTATCCCATGACCGTAGTAAGGACAATATAAACCCTTCGACAGCTGACATGTTCTTAAAGAAAATGAAAGGATCAAAACCATCTGAAACATTCTCAGAATTTAATTATAGGTCAAGGTTATAACAATAAGATTTTACTTTTTCTAAGGGACCCAACTATTAATTCTTTTACTATTATTAAATAACTATTGTACAAAACATAACCTAATGTTTTGAATAAAAAACTTTTGTATTGATGAATACTAACAAACAAGTACTTCTATAAGTGGAAAGTTTAAGATTCCATTATCTATGAACCCTTAACGTAAGATGTTAGGTTATTGCATAGTCTCGAACCATCAAGTGTGACAGCTATTGCAATGTCCTCCAGAGGAAATGAGAATAAACGAACCTTCAAGAACTTGCTCCAAATATCTAGAAACTTAAATCGTCCTTCAAGAACAATGTTCCAATAAGCTAAGGCGAGATCCAGATCAAGACCTTTTTGTCGTGAGTTTTTAGCGTAGTTAAAAGTGAATTGATAGAAGTCCTTGAAGACGGTGGGGTCCAGGATCTCCTTTTCCAATGAGGGTAATTTGTGTTTTAATTTATCGATGGAGTCACAGCTAGAAAATGAAAAACATATATTAGTTATAGGTTCATGTCAGAATTAAAGAATAAGTAGTCCCAAATTGAAATTATAATTTTTTGAAGAAAATATAAATAAAATAGTCTTAAGTATAATAAATAGTGAGAATATCATCATAGTACATATATTGGTTAAACGTTTGCCCCTATCCATTTCCTAGACTTTGTTATATCGGCTTAGGATAAAAAATAAACTCCTACCAATATAATAATACCAACGACTGGATTTCAATCACACACATATATATATATATATACATACAAATATAATATATATATATACATATATATATAAACGATTTGGTGTAATTATGTGTACACAAGTCAAATTACATTATTCGAGATCCAATACAAATTATAATGCAGATGTTTTGATTTAAATATCAATTAAAACTTCCTTGATGACAAAATATAATTTTTGCTAATACTTTTTATTAAATCAACACCAATGCATGTTATTCACATTTACCTTAATATTGAAAATATTTAATCTCCTCTAAACATTAACTTTTAAGTATCTTCAGTACTCACTATATTCTTAGATTATAATAGAAAAGTAATAATATTTATGGGTAAACCTTATGTTATAAATTAATGCGAGACTTGATGTTTTCACTTTTTAAAAGGGGCTGAGACAAGGAATGAGGTTATTACACATGACCGTGCAATAAATAATCACAAAGTAATCTAAATATATAATATATGTTAGACGGAAATAAAAATAATATTTAAGTATTTAAAAAATAAGTCATCAAGTTGATAAAATTCCAAATTTCGATTTCTTACGCACTCCTTAAAAAAGCATTTATGACTTTTAAATCGTACAAAAAGCAAAAGATCTTTCCAACGCAAACAATAAAGACTCAGATGCACTATCCAAAACAAATCAACTATACATCTTTGTTTGTCTCGTTAGGGAGGCATTATTATTGCGAATGATTACAATATTTATTATACATAAGATAAGTAAATGGCGATCAAAGAGAGAAACGACATTGAAAGAACCTTTCATTTGTTGGGTACAAATTTTGTATTTACATATTTTACATACAAGTTTTTATTTCTACATAATATTTAATAAAAAAACTTATGAGACATGTTATATGTTCGATAAATACCATTTTCCGAAAATAGCCTATAAGTTTTATAAATATAGAATATTGTATTTATATTTTTAAGGTACTAATTGTACGTAGGAGCTCCATTTTAGTGTAATATCACGGAACCCCCGTTGTGGTGTCATGCTCCTCACTTTTGAGTATGTGTTTTGGATGTATATCAATTGTTAACAGTTTTTATTAATAGTGAAACGTCATAAATCTTATTATTATTGTTGACGTATCAAAGAAATATTACAGGCATAAATAGTATTATCATGGAATTCTTATTATAATAAGTAATAATTGAAACTATGGCTATTATCAATTATTAATGCAACATTTCTTCATTTTAACCCACTCGTTATCAAACTCTCCGTTTACTAAATTGCCTCCTTATAAAGGAAACAAATCCGCCTCTCACGGATGTCTTCGACTTCAGCAGTCAGTGGGTAGACAAAGATCCGTTAGCGATTTATGAGGAGTCACAAGATACTCAGGGGGTGTGTGAGCAGCAAGAGAGGACGCATTGATATTTAAGCGGTCAGCAGGGATGCAAAAATCCATAAATTGTTATTTAATCATTAGATTTCAGTTATATTATTGCTGGTAGTTATTAATGACGTCACAATAACCGTCAAACAAAAAGTCGACATTAGGAGGTACTCGTATTTCAATATACCTTGATATTAACCAAGTATTATTAAGGAATATTATTTATTTCTCATAAATTGCCCTCAATAATGAAAGGTTTTGTAAAATTCGTTTCTCTCTTAGAATACATATTTACCAAGGTGACTCACTACAGGTGTTACTATAACGAAAAAGAGCAATTAAACTATACCACAAACTTAAACTGAAGTGAAATCACGTAGTAAAGGCACCAAAAAATGAAATCTGTACCGAAAGATTTGCGTAATTAAGCGACTGGTAACGAATTCAGTATGCTAAATGCTTAACAAACCGACTGGAACCAAATAAGTCTGTAACTTGCTCCCCAATTAGGTATAAATACCAAATTGGGTACCTGAGGAATAAGGAGTGTAGAATATTCGATGCAATCAACATTAATGTGCAACACTTATGATTTTCAAATAATTCTACAGGATGAATTATGCTCTTGAAATCACAGATAAACCAAAATAATGCCTTCTTATCTTCAATCACATTCCAGGACCTACTACATTCATTGTCGGTGAAAACAACTCTGTGAGGTAATTGCATTTTAAGTTTGTAGTATTCTTACATTACTTTTTTTATTATTCACAGTTCAGAAATATATATACATAACATTATATATAAAAATCGATGACAATACATAGTAAAACTATATAAATAAGCATTTTAGCTTAAAATTTTAGCATCGATGCTGAAAAAAAAAATTAAATACATTAAAAATTTCGTTAAAGTCAAGGTAATATGGAATACCAGTTATGTTTATTTTATGTTATCATGGATAGTGTTTCGTCAGTAATCTCAATTGTGACGTATAAAAAAATAGTGTTCCAATAGCTTTTTGATGTCGATGTAACGCTATTAAAAATCGTCTGGAAAGCGAAAAGTTAGCTCATTTGGCAATTTGGAAGTACCTTTTTTTTTCTCAATATACCTTGGTTAAGTTACACATGCTCATGACGAACCCCAGAATAGGCTGTTATAACCCCTCTTATCAATGAAGGACAGTTCAGCTCAATTCGATTCTTGGAGCACTCGAGAAGGGCTAATAAAGAGTTTCCTCACTCACCCTAGACAAATCATGCCATTGGTGAACTCTTCCTTGGAGAACTCGCACTGTTGGGCGGCTCGAAGCTTCCATGCGAGAAGGAGAACAAGGCGAGATCCGGGATCCAGCTGAAGGTCTTCCAGGAGACGAACAACGCCATCCATGCCGATTTTTAAGGGTTCACTGGGCTCTAAAAGAAGAAAAAGGGAGTTATCATTCATTTGCTTTACATTCTATGTAACAAAGTAATATAAACTCAAATCTGCCTAGGGTGGCCCTCAAGGGAAACCAAAAAAGTATTTTAATTTGAGGATACACAAACAAATAATTCGACATATATGGAGTTTAAATCAGCTGTAAGTGGACATTAAGTCTTGGTGTCTCCCTCATTACGTCTTTTTACATTTACATCAACTTCAGAGGTAAAAGGGTGTAGCGAATATGTCATAATTGGGTTTCAAAAGGTTTGAGGAGCATGAAGTTCCACCGATCAGTAATATAGCATATTTGGATTGTAAACCACCTGAAAGTGGGCTGGCTTCATTAAGGGGAATCTCTAATTACGTGATTTTTCTTTTTACATTTAAATTAACATGGGAGAGGTAAAACCAAAGGGTGTACGAAATATGTCATAACTGGGGTTGTTGATTGACCATGAGGTTTCACAAGCAAATATTTTGACATATTTGGGATTTAAATCAACTGCAAAAGGACCGAAATAAGCGGGATAGATAAGTACGTGTTCTTATATATATATAATTAGTTCGATATATTACCTCTGTATCTTGCGTAGAGTGCGTCAATTTTCTTTTTATCGATGGATGCTAGCATGGCCTTGGAGGATGAAGAGGAGTGATTTGAGTGCAAGTTTTGGAATGAAGTATTGCTGTTGTGAGTGTTGGAAGCGGAGGAGGAGGAGGAGGAAGAAGAACTAGATGATGCGGAGTTATAGGAGGAGACCTGAAGGAAATAATACTCAAGGGCGGACTGAAGGTTCCAGTTATGCGACGCCAAGCAGCGGAAGGCCGTATCATCGTCCGTTTGCGTCAAGGTCAGAAAGGCGACGTAGCTCTCCTTCTCCTTAGTCGACCTCTGCTAGCGAACAAAAAAGAAACGAGGCCCAAGAGGAAATGCCAATAGAGAACGCTTATCATTACTAGTCTAATATCCGAGGATTATTTTTGGATTCTCACCATTTCGCAAATTTTCTAAGCCATTATTTCATCCTTAGTAATGAAGGGACACACACATACATAACATAGCAAAGAGACAAACAGAGGGAGAGACAAGAAGCATAGCAGAAGGGAGCAGGGCACTACAGACCTACCCACCACTCAGACACTAGAAAGAAGGAGAAACAAAAAACAAGAAGTTGTGACGAATTCATAGTCAACTCTCTTCTTCATTTTTCCCCTTCTTGTTAACAGCCCCCCCCCCCTGATATAGAGCAAGGAGCATCTAATTCGGGACAGCTGCCAATTATGGACAAACGATCCTTGAGAACGAAGCGATTGAGAAAACAAGAGAATTAGTCATTAGACGAAGTAAACACGAAAGGTTCGCCGAGAACTCCCAGTCGTTAAAAAGGTGCATATGTGTGAAATGGATGGTTGTGACGTCATTGGTTGATGACATAAGAGGATTCAAGGATTTGACACTTATGTAGAGTATTGATGTGGATGACAAAAAGCAAGGCATAATAGATCAAACAAACAAAAAACTTATAAATGACAGGCTTGTGAGCGATCAGGAAAAAAATAGCGATCAGAAATTCTTTGCGATATAGCGATATAACGATCAGGGATTTTTCCGATCAGCGATCCGATCAATTTAATTGCGATCAACAAAAAAATTAAGTAAAAATTTCAATGTTTATACAGTCAAACTTTATAAGTATTCATCTATATATGGCAATGGAATGATTGTTTCCCATAGCCTATGAGCTCCAAAATAACGATTCTCCATAGGCGCCTGTCTGCATATTTTAGGACAAAAATATCAGAATGATTGTTTCTCATAGCCTGTGAGCTCCAACACTCTGGTTCCACAATTGACATAGGTCTGCATATTATAAGACAAGAGATGCCAGAATAAATGTTTCCCATAGCCTATGAGCTCCAAAACAATGACTTGTACATAGTTGCCTGTCTGTATATTTTAGGACAAAAAATATATCAGGATAGCACACACTGGCTTTTTCTATTAGTATTAGTCTGTATTTGTGTTTTCTAAACAAATATTAGTTGTTGGAATGGATTTTGGTCAATGTGACAGCTAGTTAAGTTTTAAGAACTGTAGGGTTTGTATCAAAAATCCTTATAACAAACATTTTTCTTTTTTAGTTATTTTATACAAATTGATCGGATCGCTATTTTTAGTGATTTTCTTACGATCAAAAGATATAAAGATCAGGACCTTTTGCGATACTCCGATCAGCGATCAAATATCGCTATAGATCGCCGATCAGAAAAAACTCCGATCAACAAGCCTGATAAATGATGACTTCTTAAGGTCGTTTCAACGATGACATACATAAAGTAAATAAATAATACTCATAAGTTTATATAAAATCGGTATTATATTCCACAAAAGGAATAATATAGTTATTAACCGCGAACATTCCAATCTGAGAGAGTAAAAACAATTATTTTTCCTGTTGAGTAAGTTCTTCACAAATAAATGTTTGTGACTCATAGTCTTTGCTTGAACCTAGAGCCATGAAAAACGGCCCATAAAAAGGCTTCATTTTTTAAATCATAGCCTTTAAAAATTGCAGGGACTTACGATATCGTTCGTTATTATAAGAAAATTCATTTTTTCATTTTAACAATAAACTAATATCAAATTTAACAAATCTTTGGAAAAACAATTAAAATTAAACTTTCAAATTCGGGAAAATAATTTCACTCAACTTAAGTTGATTATGTCTAAAGGTTTAAAATGGCTGCCCCACTTGACCATGCAACAATTTAAGCGTCGTCTTGGGAATACAAAAAAGTAACCCAGCAAATAATGTCCAGTGATGTCAACATCCTATGTTATGTTTCATAAAAAAGTATTCCCTTAAAACGACATATCTGGAAATTACTTCTGTCGTTATCCATTTTTTCTATCTCTTAAGACTAATACATACATATATAAAAAGAATTAAAAAAAATATAAGGCAGTAAAAGTCAGTAATATAAATAAAGCAAGTTATCATAACGGTGCAATTATTAAAACATGGTTAGCAGCTACTTTCGCTGGATCGTTTATTTTTAATCTTTATTTAAGCATTATTAACTTTATTATATTAAAAATTAATTATTTATTCAACTCTGGGTCTTAATAGGTAAATGAAAATTTATTTATGACTGAAGAAAGTCCGTTTTGAATAAGATGTTTCTATGAGCCATTATATGCGCTGATTTTCATCTGAACGGGGTTTTAAAAGGTTAATTACTTTATAATAATAATAATCATTATTATTCAACAACGTATTTGAATCGAACACTTTGAAATGTTCAAGTCGCTTAATTCAATACCCAGGAGTTGAAAAAGGAGGAAAAGAATATTGTATTATATATATATTATTATATATTCTAATCAATTAAAAAAAAGTAAATGGATGTTTGAAAGCCATTATTATTTCTCGCTTTTTGTCATCTTTAAGCCGTCCAAGAAACTTATCATATTTAACAACCTATTTTTCCCTCCATAAAGAGTTTATAACATGTAGAACTTTTTGTAGTATTATTATTAAAATATACTTTAACAAGCTTTTAATGATATCTATTATTATTTTTCTTTCTCATGTCTTTGTGTCAGATATAGACATTACTCAAAAGCATTGTATTTTTTCTTTAAATATCTTTGGTTCAAAATCTTAATTAATTGAAAAAAAAAATGATTGAAATAATAGTAAGCTATTCCATTCCTTTTTCATACTACTTATGAAATTAAGGCCCAAAAAACCTATTCCATAAATGACAACTTTCTACAAGCAAGCATAAATGTCTTAGTACAACCGATAGATGATTTAAGGGCCAATAGCGGATTAATCGACGGATAGCTTTTCATATATATATATATATATCAGTCTTGTGAACGGAACACAAAATTGAACGGCGTTCAGCTGAACACACGTTCAATGAACGGAACGGACTTTTTTTGAACGCTGAATGTTGAACGCAAAAAAAGAGTTTTGCGTTCAGTGTTCAATTTTTCCAAAATTTCAATGTAGTTTTGATAAAGTATTTTTTTCTGGGATATAAACAAGGGGATGAAATATTATGAGAAGAACTTATAAACTACTCTCCCAAGAACTCTCTATAGAATAGTGAAGCACTTTTTTTAAATTTTACCCCAAGTGACCAAAATTTATACACAATTGAATGACCTTTTTTTCATTCATTCTTATTACAAAATAAAGTATTTAGGTATGCAACTATCAGGAAACGACAGGTTCCTAAAAAAAAATTGAAAGAAATTTTCGAAATACTCTTTTCTAAATAAAAAAACGTCGTCACTTTTTTTGGAGATTCTTTTCTAAAAATACCGTAGTCACTCTTTTTGGAATTTTTTTTCTTTAAAAAAACAACGTCATCACTTCTTTTCTAAAAAAACGTCGTCACTTTGTTTGGAGATTCTTTTCTAAAAAAACGTCGTCACTCTTTTTGGTATTACTTTTCTTAAAAAAACAAAAAACGTCATATCTTTTTTTCTTAAAAAAACGTCGTCGTCAAAAAAAACTTCATTTTATTTTGGAGATTCTTTACTAAAAAAAAACTGTCATCACTTCTTTAAAAAAAAGTCGACACTTTGTTTGAATTCTTTTCTAAAAAAACGTCATCACTTATTTGGGATATTCTTGTCTAAAAAAAGACCCTCTTATGTTGTGAATATAGACTTCTGCGGACCCCAGGTTGGGAACCCCTGGGTTAGATCCAGTCAACAAATTTATATCATTTGAAAATCGGATCGGGCTCATTTTATTATAAAAACCCTAAATAGTACTTCCATTTTTCAAAAACAATGTTATTTAAAAAAAATTTGAACGCTGAAAAAAAACTTGAACGCTAACGGAAACTATTAACGCTGAACGCAAAAAAAGGTGAACGCTCACAAGCCTGATATATATATATATTCTAGAAATTGACTATGTTCGGAGGAATATAACCTTCTTTGACTACAATGACCCCCGAACAAGAGATTAATTTCGTCTATTTGATTAAGTACATATATTCTTTTATTTATATAAACATATATATTTGGAAGGCCTGATATGCAATAAGACCAACTTATATATCGGTCGACTTCTATTTCTTATTTTTTATTTGAGTCTATTTTTGTCCAAATATATGTCTCTTTTTCAATTAAGAAAGAATGCGTCATTGATCTAGAGTCATCCCATTTATCCTTTTATTCACTCCATTGAATCTACAGCCGTTCAACACACCTTTCTCTATCGGAACACTATTTTCCCCATCAAGATGAGCTTTCGTTGGTATTCTTCCTCCTCTTCATGAGCTTCTCTTAGAGTTCCTCCTCTTCCTCCGATTCCGAGCCAATACAGTCTTTTTTTTCTTACGTGATGTTGATTTTGAGCGTGAGCGTGAGGATTGTTTGAGGGCTGTTGCCTTCTGGAGTACTGATGGACTGAGGCAGAAGAAGTTGGGATTTGAGTAGGAAGAAGCTTCGTCCATGAAGGACCCGCGCTTCCCTCATTCGTTCTTGCGCGCTTGCTGAGGCTGACGCCTCCACACTTGGAGCGGGTCTTGTGCTGAGCTAGACCTCGGATACCCTTGTAGACCTTCCGGCAGACATCGCATCGCATGGGCTCCTCGCTCTCCATGATGGAACTTTAAAGGTCCATCCACGAGAATATATCTAACTCAGTCCAACCCAAGGAGTCCTCAAATAAAAAGAAACTCAACAAACACAATAAATAAAAACGAACTAACTACTTCTACTACTATTATACTTAATCAAATACAAATATAGTGAACAATAATACAATAACTCTGAAAATAAAGAGCCTCCTTCAGTGCTACCAACCAAAAAAAAGTCAAAAAAAGCCGGCCAAAATAAAGCTCTCCATTGTTGTATTATATACTTTAAAGGAGGAGGAAAGTTTGGCGTCACTGGTTAAGCGCCATAATAAATAAACGTTCCACTATAACTTGAGTATTCTCACCAGAGAAGAGAAATGAACTCAACTTAAAGAATTATTTGAATAAATGTAGGGACTTAAAATGGTGCTCTACTTGATTGTGAAATAATGAAGGTGTCTTTGGTATGGTGTCCAGAAAAAATGGACCAGGAAGGAATAGATTAGGAAGGAATAGACCAGGAAAGAATGGACCAAGGTAGAAAAGGAAAATGATGACTCATGGAAGAAATGGCCATATACCTAGGTAGGCAAGTTTTGATTGGAATATATCTAAGTATTGTACAAATACTATTTCTCATATAAACAGAGTAAATACTTATACCTAAAATGATTTTATTTTTGCGATTTTAGATAAATACTCTCTTCTTTATGTCAATGGTAGTTCAAAATCCCCCAAATTATGGTAAATAATACATATTGTCTTAATATCGAACATACCGATGTTAGAAGCACTCAAAAAGTAAATACATAAAGTAAAAGAAATATATGCCTAATTTCGGGCGCAATTGTAATAAATGGAATATTGAAAAGATAGAGTGAGGGGTGACGTCAGAGTCAACAATAATAAAATGAGAGAGCCTCCAATGATCTGGGTCGAGTATTCAATCTTTGCAATCCGACCGAATGAAGGCATCTCAACACATACAGACAATGCCTTGGACCCCCTTGAGTCAGTTGCCTCCCTTCCAGAAAGACACCAAATTCACGTCCCTCATTCTATGTCATTATTTACTCAGTTTATATGAGAAATAGTATTTGTACAATTCTTAGAATATTCCACTCAAAAACTTGCCTACCTAGGTATTTGGTCCATTTCTTCCATGAGTCATCATTTTCCTTTTCTACTTGGTCCATTCCTTCTTGGTCCATTCTTTCCTGGTCCATTTCTTCCTAGTCCATATTTTCCTGTCCATTTCTTCTGGACACCCCTCCAATGATCTGAGTCGAGTATTCAATCTTTGCAATCCGGCCGAATGAAGGCATCTCAACGCAAAATCATTATATGTCATTATATATTCAGATTATATGAGAAATAGTAATTGTACAATACTTAATATATTCCACTCAAAAACTTGCCTACCTATGTATATGGTCCATTTCTTCCATGACTCATCATTTTCCTTTTCTACCTTGGTCCATTCTTTCCTGGTCCATTTCTTCCTAGTCCATATTTTCCTGGTCCATTTCTTTCTAATATCCTTTGGTATATAAAAAAGAAAATCCGGCCATAAATATCCAGTTATGTAATCGTCCTTAAGTTATGATCACAGAGATATAAATATAGTGGTTATGGCTTATACCGTAGAAATATAAAAATTATAGAGAGATGATTCCCCAATTGCAGAGAAACAGCGTTCTGTTATTTCTGTATGTTCAAAATAAACAAGAATTAATACATCATCGTAGCTGATCATCGAGATAGAATCTATCTCTATGTAGAGATCATCGAGATAGAATCTATCTCTATGATTAGCTTACGATGACGTTGTACAAATTACTTGTTTATTTTGAACACACAGAATATAGCTGAACGGTGTTCCTCTGCTATTGAAGGGAATAAGCTCTCTATATATTTATATCTCACTAGGATGAAATAACCTGAAAGAAAGAGAAAAACAGACCATAATATTCAATTTAAACCACTGTATCAGTGCTTGTGTTATTGCTGCTCTTTTTCTTTAATTAGTTAGTTCTTAATTATAATTCATTAATGGTACCTTGTCTCAAGGATCAACCAAAGGGTATAATAGAGACTATTTAATTATAAAAGTCCTTTTATGTTTAAAGCTATACTTTTAAAGGGTATTGCCTACATTTTCTCCCTTAGAACTGCTATATTGTTGAGAGCTTTTGAGCGCGGATTAGAAGAAAATTCAAATCTTAACTAAATTAGCCAATGCTAATCGTAAGTATAATTTGAAAATTATAGTTAAATATTTATTTTAATTCAGATAGTATTTATCTCGACGTTGGATGTCATAGAAAAGGTTCATTTGAGGATCAGTATGATGAAAGGACTATCTTACTTTTTTTGCACCTTGCAGTTTGTTATGACGTCAATAAACTCATTTAGTATAGCCTAGAGTATTCATTTACTTTGTCTCTTTATTATACACAGATGGAAGAAGATACAAATTCTATCGTCTCGTCATTCCTCCAGACGACTTGTACTCTTAAGCGAGGATTGAATTTTTTATTTTTTTACATTCTCTTGCAACTTGTTCCAAGCATGAGATATAAATATATACAGTGTGCGGAAGCAAACGAAAATTATGATTGCTCATGAAAATGGTTGACTTCAACTAGAGCAACAAGGGGTAGAACATGTAGCTTTATTTATTCTTAAGTAAGACAGTATTACGTAATTAATTTTCAAAATGAACACCATTGGCAGCCACCATGGCCTCGAGACGAGGTCGGAAGGCCCAGCACACTTTACGGACAGTGCTCCTCTGACATGGCGGCCCACTCCTTTTCCATGGAGGCCTTCAGGACGTTAACACTCGGGTGAGGAGTTGCAAAGGCTTTGCCATCTCACAAAGCCCCAGATCCATAGCCCAAAGGCGCCGCATCGGGTTGAGGACAGGGGCCAGAAGTTGGCAGTATAAAAAAATTGCTAAATTCTCCTGACACCACTGTTGACAAGATTTAGCTGTGTGCCCCGGGACTCCATCCTGTTGCCAACAGTAATTGCCATCGGGTATATGGCATCCATCCAGGGCTTTACAATGTCCCTCATAACTTCCAGGTACTCCTTAGCCCGTACCCGGAGGCCCTTAGGGAATCAATATGGAGGCATGTCTTTCAATTTCAGCAAGAGGCCTACAGGACCTATCTGTCAGGATTTTGTTGTGGCCACCGCTACCAGGGTTCCTTCCAAGCTGTCCCCGGCCTCAAGCTTTTTCTTGGTTTGTATACTAAGGTCTTGCTTACCCCACAACTCTTACAATCTCCAACACATTACTTGCGCACGGAGGTAGATCTGACACTCGTTGCCTTTGCATCCATTTTAATAACTAAGCAAGCTACATAACTCAACTGCATCTTGTTGAAAAGATAAGATTTGGAACCTTCTGTAGAAATTAAAACAACCTCCATATCTTTCTTAATTATGGGAATTAGCGCATATAAAGTTGATTCCGTTTTTGCTTCCGCACGGTG
>CP045893.1:24498451-24545326 GCA_013387185.1 Caligus rogercresseyi | reverse complement strand
CGTGACTGGGTTAAGTTCTTAAGAATACAAAAGAGCAGGGAGGAGTTGAAAGTAGTGTTTTCATGATAGAGGATAAAAATGTGAAATATTTGGCAGTTTTTGGGACATTAAATATGGTTATATTTCAAATTAAGTCTAAATTGATATAAGATATTAAATACCTTTAATATTAATAACTATTTGCTAATCACATGAATATCATTCATTGGTGGGAAACGCCTTGTTTTGATCCTTTCATTATCTTTATGCATCTGTCAAGCCGCGACGAAGTTCCTATAAACATTTATATATTTAAAATCTCTATGGGATACTTAATAAAACTATATATTCGTAGGCAGTGACAAAATTTTGCAGGAATACAATTCCCATTAGGCATACATACTATAGCGTATTTTAGTCATCTTACATAAATATTGGTAAAAAACACAAAACACATAGAATTTAAAAAAATCATTTAAAAATTTATGAGTTTAGGACTACCACCCCCAGACCATCACCTCCCGGACTAGCACCCCTAGGCTTTGACCTCCCGTGCCAATCACCCCGTTACTAATATTTATTATCTCTTTAAAACCACACTTTAAAGTTAACTATGTTTCTCAATGACCAAAATTGCATTATTATTTAAAACAAATGTTCGTATAATCGGTCATATGTTTTATACGGCCAATATTAGAACATAGGCTTTAAACACTAAACAATATTGTCATAAAGAAAACATAGTTTACTTCATAAGTAGACTTTTAGAGATAAGAAATTTTACTAACGGGGTGTAAATGGAACGGAGGATGATTGTAGAGGGGTCGTAGTCGGGGGGTGGTAGTCTTTTTACGGTAAAACATCATAACAAACTTTTTTATTTTACAGCAGCAGTCAATGATGTTTCTCTCGAATGTCATATTAGCAACAATAAGGGTCTGTCACTTATCTAAAAGAACAAGATATTTCCCCCCAGAAATATATTTTTTTTTATTGGAAGGCCGCCATGACTGCAATTAAATACTAAAATTTAAGCACAACTCTTGTATATATAAAGTAACAAAAGGCAGAGCTGCGACTACGGAATGTAAATCGGTATTTAGAACTGGAAGCGTCGTACTTGGTGTGAGAAGTGAACTTTGCAAATAAATAAACAACTCCGGAGCTGAAAGCGCATTTAATATCGGACAACGTGTAACAAAAGACAGTTAGGAGGATATAATTGTTGCTATTGCCCTCCATTTCCTTCAAAATCCGAGTGCAATATGATTTATATAAAAATAACATGTATTTAATAATAAAATGCATTAAATTTCAAATAATCTCTAAAAAAAATTATAACAAATTATATACTTAATTGCCTTTGTATGAATGTCCGATAGTGAATGCATATGAAGAAGTCACAGAGCAGATACATAAATAAATTTATCTTTCTTTCTTATCTACCGCACCGATCGATATTCGGTATATATAATAAAATTACCTAATACCGAATCGGGCGGTACCGAATCCCAGCTCTGCCAAAAAGGTTATTCTCGCAAAACTAACCAATAAACATGTTTTCCCATTTTGGTAAAACTGTTTTCTTTATTTTTCTACATCTGAGTGTCAGAATGATGATCCATTTATCGACAGATATGAGTAAACTAAATTTAGACTCTTTTTTTATTGAGTATGAGCAGTTGCTTTATTCAATTAGTATTCATAGGAGTGGAATAGGAGGAGTCACTTCAAATATTCGACAGTGACGTCATGGATGGATGTAGGCTCATGAAGAAGAGACACTTAGTATTTTTAAGAATTATATTCTTCTCTTCCGTTAATGTTCACTCAATTAATAAGCAAGACAATCTGTATTGCCTTTGGCATTTCACGTCTTGACAAACACAGTTACTGCCCCTCCCAGTTTCCAAAGTCATACACGATTTGTGTTTGGTATTCACATTGGCTTTTTTTTACTGTCTTTTGAACATCTTATATCATCAACAATATTATTCATCATTTATGCTTGTTCGGAAGAAATGGAAGAAAGGGCCAAACAATTTGTGAACTCTGAGGTTTGGAAGAGATACATCTATACTATGTAGTTGAGAGATAAAGAGGACTTGGTGTATGTTAGGATTATAATACTAAATGGGATGTGTTTTAGTATCGTAGGAATATTTTGCCTCACATACCCATTTAATCGTTAAAATTTAGTCTATTTTTTAATAAATAAAAGTCGTTAATTAAATGGCTAGGATTCTTCTATCGACAAAAAGCTTGGAATTTTAAGAACATAAACTTAAATGAGTTAAGTGATTCCCAACGGGATTGTGGCTACCCAAGATTGTGACTACCCAAAACTTTGTATGCTTGTTATCGCTGTAATGGGTATTGATAATTAATGACTTAAGTATGCCATTCACCCTGGCGAACAATATTTCCTTGGGTAAGCACCCTAGCGTTATAATACTAGCCATGGTATGACCGTTGCTTAGGGAGGTGGGTGGAATGGCTTGATCCCTCGGACTCATACTGGTGGGCTAATTAACCCATGGTCATGCATCCTAAGGTGAAAACGAACAAGAAATCCATAGTGAGGAAACCCATACTTCATGACTAATTATGATGACATCATTGGCTCGAAATGTCATAATGAATCAAAATGACATATCAAGAGCTTTATCTTAGAGAAAGGTTTTGTCAATGTATGAATCAAAGGATGACTTTTAAATAATTGTCTGCATAGAGAAGTCATCATGAAAAGCTAAAAGGTGATTTATTTTCATAAATATACACCTAGAAATAACTTTCTTTTTTTAAGAAAAAAATTAAAACAGTATCAACCTGTACCAACCAATATATATTTCTCTTACAGGCCCAATCATGCGCAGCCACAAGAAATTTGAGACCTGGACAAAAAGACAACAATAACACATTTTAGCAAACGTTTCTGTGATACCTTTTTCAAACTTGTGAATATAATAAACGAAAAAAGGCATTTAAAATTTATTATACATCTTATATAAAATTAATAGCTATTCTTGCGATAAATAATATACAAATTTCAATATTTCATTTCCGATGAAAGATAAATGAATGCCAAAGCTCAGATTGCGTTAAGCAATAAGACGATAAGGATTAAAAAAAATACTATGGGGTTAACATAATTTTGAAAAATTGTCTGCTGCGAGAGGATGGCATCCATTTTACTACAAATTTATTGTTCTTCCTTTTTTAACAAGCTGTTAAGATAGAATGATAAACCACAATTATAAAAAGTTGATATTAACGATAACCCTATTATTTTTATCACTCAGTTGATCGTTCAAGAAAACAATATCATTTTAGGGCCCTCTTAACTAAAACACATATTTATAAAATAGTGCCGACAAACACGAGTACGACATTAACATACAAACCAAGGAGGATCTGGTGCACCGGACTCGACACCAAAGAACCCAATCTGACAATCAAAAGATTTTATAAGCTTCGTAAAGTTTGAAATTCTCTTTTTGCCTTCTTTTGCCGAGGTATAGTTTTAGACACTGACGTCTAATTCTGTTATTTTTTTTGCATGTACGTTGACCTTATCAGAATAAAATATAAACAAAAATAATGTTAAACGTGGGTTCCGAATGCCACCTTTGTACTATTGAGGCTCCAATCAGCTAAGGGGTTGTCACTGAGCTCCTGAGAGTTTTACATTATACATTATGGCAGATTGGGTGCAACATCACGCTCCAATGAAATTTTGGGATGGCCCGGGTGTCAATATTATGTCAATTTGGGGGTAAAAGAACCTTGGGTTTTACCCGATTAAGGGATATTTGGGTTATATCTGGTAAATCCTCCAGCCTCACTAATAAATGGATGCACAATAGACTGAATAAGACAAGGGAAAATCAATGTCCAAGTCAGCAACTGATGAAAAAAAAAGACGAGGAGGAAGGAATCTATATATTAATTCACTAATCTCTGTCCGTCTGTATGTCCGCACGCTATCTCCTTCCACATTTATGGTCAGATTTGAACTTTGAAGGTACCTATGGAATCCTTGGGTCAAGACGGACCTAATAAAACTATTTGCAAAGTGATGGGACCAGAAATGAAAATGAAAAATTTCAGACCTTGTCTGATTTGAACTACCAACTTTTCGAGGTAAAGAGAGGAAAAAAGAAAAGGAGGAGGAGGAGTTAGAGAAATAAAAAAAGAAAAAAGTATCTCATGTGACTTAAAACCTACCCATACCCGAACGGCTAACATATGAGCGCCGTAGGCGCCCAATATGTTGATACTTATTATTAATTATCTCTTGAACAGTCAAAGTCTAAATACTAGGGAGTGGATAAATGGATAATTGAAAAAAGAATAACCAGTGACGCAATGTTACTGAAGTAAACTTATACGTTTTTCATAAAGGATCAACGATGCCAAACATCACTGGTATTTATTGTTGGAATTCCTTTCTTCTATTCCATAGTATTATTCTATTAAAATGTCGATCCACGTGGCAGACATTTCAGCTGCAATACGAACGTTTTCAAGTTGATTGAATGTTTTTATTAGTTGATTATCTAGTTATTAGTTAAGTCGGTGGGGAAACGCTTGTTACGTGTTCTTACTGTAGCATATATATCAGAAATAACTTGTGCATGATATTCATCTATTTCTATAAATATTCCTTATTTTGATGTGTTTTGGTAAAAAGTTATATAAAAGGTTTAGTTCACATTATTCGTCATTGTCCAAATAGCTTTAGCAATATTGATTATTCTACCCCTAAAAATCATGTTAATTATTTTTTTAACCGTTAGTTATATATAACGACATTAGATTTCCATGGTTTTATTTTGATTTTTCCTTTCTTACCATTTGCTCTGCATTAAAATTATAGTTATTTGATATCCTCTAACCTGTGCTGTATGCAAATGAGCTGATACAATGGCCTTTATACACAAAACAGATGCCTTCAAACTTTCTCCGTGTCCTCTATAGATAGGAAAATTATTGATCAACCGCTGCATTAATACTTAGCACCATATAACAAGTTGGTCATGCCCAGAGTCCATTTGTTCACTAACAGAGACATCCCTGTGGAATAGTTTACTGTGTGTGGAGCGCCAGAAATAAACCTCGCGAAGCAATTCATGAACCAATTTGGTGGCACCTATCAAAAAGTCTTGCATTTTTTGCTATCTATGTATTTATTTAAACTCTTCATATATGAACGTCAATTGCATTTTTTGTCTGAAACGACATATTATTTGATATAAGCATTGGAATACTTTTTTTACATCATTTCTCCTATGCCTACACACTCGGTTCAAAAGTTATATGTTGTGTCCTACGCATTTTCAAAGCAGAAGAGAAGCAACTCCTGAAGTCAAGTATAACACGGAGTTGCATTAAACGATAATTTATGGAATTACACATCCATACGAAGAGGATGGCAATCATGAGATTGACATCCTCTTCGTTTAAATTACCTGTCAATTTGGGCTCCTTAATTATATATTTGTAAGTTGTCCAAGCTGTTAAAAATAGTAAAAATAATTTAGTACTTCTTATTTGTATAAATATATATATTTCTCTCCGTATTGTAAAACCTGCATATTATTGTCAATTCTGAATCTGAAATACTATTTCATCATTCTGTTTTTTGTACAAATGTACAATTTTATTTAAGCCATGTATTCACATAAAAACACTTAAAGTAAACTCTTTATAATACTCTTAAAATCATTTGCTACATCTGAATTTAAAAATATAAATTTGTACTTAAGCTGATATAAAATTAATTTTTCTCTGATTTGGGCCAAAATAAAAGAAGACAAATTCACTAAAGCGTTATATTGAATTAAAATTCCCATAGAACCAATTTATCGAATGCCCCAATGTATCTTCGTATTGTAAACCTGCATATTATTTTCAATTCTTGATCTGAAGGACTCTTTCATCATTCTTTAGTTTGTTTGAGGGTACGAAATGAGGTTCATCCTAGGCGGAGTCAAATAACTGATCTGTGCCCATACCCTAGAACACACAACCACTTTAACCATGTTGTTGTCTCATTCAACCTCTGGAAGCCAAACTGACAGTGATCCTTTTTTTTTGCTTGACCTCTGTAGGACGTTGGTTAAATCATTTTTGAAACCATTATTCTTTCTAGACATAAGAAATCGTACCGTTCAGCTAACAAGTTAAAAGACGTCGCATCACTCAAAAGCGACTCTCACGAAGAAGAGATTCTTTCATAATTTTTTGGTAGACTCTTTGATTATCGACTGTCAAGTGTCATGTGTTTTTCTTATTGATTATATCTTTTTTCTATTAATACGTCCGTATAACAAGAATAAACCATCGCTCATGAGTTGAAAATTATTTTTCAGTCAATCAAACCGAAATTGTAAATAAAAGTGATTTATATATCTACAAGATTCATTATGGGATTAAAAATATAAATGTTCGTTCTATAAGGACCGGATAACTCAAATAAAAGTGTAGTGAGTCAAAAACCAGAAGTATGTTGAGTTTATCAAAGCTTTAACTAACTAACGTTCAAACTTTCCCCGTGGATCCTCACTATAAAAGACAAATTCACTCGACTTGAAGAGTTCTTTGATTACTTAAAAACAACCTAAAATGGCTGCCCTACTTGGTGGTTCAACTATTTAGTAGTCTTGGGAATAGAAAAAGAAATCTCCAATAAATGTTCAGTTATGTTGTCAGCCTATGTTATGATAAAAAATGTCCACTAATTTGACGTCAGTAGGTATACCTTTTTTATTCCATAAGACTTGATATTTAGACTTGCCAAAGGGATAGTAACAAGTACTCCTTCCTTCTCTTCGTTATTTCATGGGATTTGATAAAATAAGTTTCGTCTTAAAAGTGAATTATGATGGATCCCATCAGTTGCCTAGCCGGGTATTTTTCTTCCCTCTTTTATTCAGTCTATTCTGGGTCCAGTCACTATATGGTTAGGTATTCATACTTGGACTGCTCAATAATAAAGAATATTCCTTCTTTTTTGTTTAATGAAATATATAGGTATTTCGTTAATTAAGCAAATTAAAATGGCTCCCATCAGGTGTTGCTGAGCATAGTATTTTTCTTCCCATCATTTATTGATAGTCACTTGTGGATGATTCAGTTATTAGTTAGTTCGGCGATATACAAAATACAATAAAGCTTTATTAAATATTATTATAACACTGCTGTTCACAACAAATAAACATATGTCAAGTTATTGGACCTACAATGTAATTATGAGAGCATCAGAAGGAGAGATCCAATATTCAGAATTCAATTCCTACTGATATTCAATTTCATTTGTTTCCATCATCTTAAAAGGATGAACTCTCTCTCTCTCACACTCCTAACCCTTTATATGTAGATAGTGCCTTTATATAGCATATACGTCGTCTTTTGAACTTCTTCCTACGAACACGACGTTTTCTTCTTGAGAGAGACAATATATTTTTTTCTCCTTCTTTTTATACCTTAGTTGCAAAGGTACATGGACAGGGATACACCCTTAAAGGAGCAACAGAACGTCTTTTTCTTCCTTCTACACACAAACCAGGTATGACACTCTCAAAATAATAAATACATAGTAATAACATTCTCAACATGGATAACATTGGTTGTCAAAAAATTTAGTGTGATTGTGTGTGTGTGTGTGTTTGTTCAACCCCCTCAAGGATAAGCAACCCATTTTAAAAAAGAGCGAAAAACGGTAAGCGGATCAATAGAGCCATTATTTTCTATTATGTGCACATTTTTGACACTTCTAACTCTGGGATAAATAAAAGAGTATAAACAAAAACACCTTTCATTTATTGATGGAACCGTAAACAATAATAAATACTCTCTCTTATGCATATTACAGTTCTTTCTACGTTATTCTACAATATAAAATGGCAAATATTTATGGATCATGATAACAGGAATGCCAATTACCCATAATTTACACTTATTCAATACTATGAGTTATCTCTTTGTGCAAAATTTCAGGTAGCTCATATATGGGCTATTTTAAAGGATTTCAAAGTAAAACGTCGAAAAAACTCATATTCATCTTATTCTTTAAAAGACTCTTCATATTGATGTTTTTATTTTCATCAAAATACTCCGTTACACACGACACATTCATTAAATAGAAGAATGGTATAATAAAACAAAAAATATACTTTCAAATAACGCCCTGACAGATCACAAATTTTATTCGCTCATATTTTCTTTTGAAGGTATCCCAATTGATGGTTTTCATAAAAAAACTCCTTTAGAATGGGATCATCCTTATTTGTCATTTTCCATATGAAATCAGGTAGAAGGTACAAAGTTAAATATAGTAGGAAGGCAATGTAATGTGTGAAACGCTACTCTCAATAAATCAAAATATTTTGTTGATATGTTTTGTCATGGATTCCTGTTATTATTTATCTTAGACTTGCTATACTTTTCCTCTTCTCGTACAAGAAGCTTTTGCGTTTGCGCAAAGGATTGCTTTCTATCTTGAGTTTCTTCTGTTACATGGTTGTGTATATCCATATGAATTGAGTCGATATTTTACAACCTGTTAGTATAAAACAAGTGAGCACAAGCCTAAGGAGCATGTTTAGTCTGAATTTTGGGTGGTAATATTAAAGTGTGCTCATTAGAAGCTATCAAGGACTCAGGTTTGTTACTTTGTGTGTGTGTTTGTCAATCCTTTCTTTTGCTCAACTTCTATTTTGAGTCCATGTTTAAATTGTTTTAATCAATATAATTCTACGTCTATTCGGCATGAAATAAAAGTTTCTTTTTGTATATTTGTTTGATTATGTAATTGCATTCATGCGTATGCCTCTGAAATAGCCAACTTGAACTCTGTGGACTATTCCAATGCTTTCATCTATTTGAGTCCCGACCTATAATATAATTGGATAATCAATAAAGAAGAAAAAGCAATAAAACTCTTCACATACTAAAATGGATACCCACCTTGGCGATGAAACAGTTTAGTTGTCCTGCAATAAATGTTCAGTGATGCCGCCCTGTTATCTTTCAACAAAAATTAGCCCCTTCAAATGACGTCACTGGGTATACCTTTTGTCGTTTCTCCCTTTTTATATTCCTCAAGATTTCGTATTTGTAGGCCTTTGAATTATCAAGGGATAATAATAAGATTTCCTTCCTTCTCTTTTTGTTCATCAGTTGCCTACTCCGACATTGATCTTCCCTTCTCTATTTCAGTCTATTGTGCATCCCGTTATAATAATAAAGGTCGGGTGTCCCGAATGTTATAAGAAACCAAACAGTTAAGGAGCCTTGGTTTTCTATAAATTTTTTATCGTGAAATAAGTTAAATGATATTTTAGATACCAATATGTTTATAAATATTTTTTAAAGGCTTTATTTGTTAAAAGTCGTTACAACCACAAAAATATAAATAAATCGATAAACATTCCACTTATTTTAAAATTAAAACTTACAAAACCAATGGAATATCAAAATATAAAATATAAAAAATCAATACTATTATGAATATTTGTGTGCAAAATGAGGAAAAGATCTCAAGGATTCCAAATTAGTTATATGTTTTTATATAAAAACAAAATATGTGATTAAAAAAGTTTTTTAATTCGTGTTTTTTAAATATTCCAGAAATCACTATTTCAAAACTCTATTTATCGCAAATTTTTGCAAGTATATAAAACCTACAACCTAATTTTGAATCCTTGACATCCTATCTACATTTTGCACCTAATTATTTCAAAATAAACTTTTTATTGAGGACATTAGAGGCGATTAAATGGATTAAAAAAATGATTACATAAGTTTACTAAATAACTTTTGGGTCCTTTGATAAGACCCTTCACGTTATTCAATTTCGTTTAAACTTTCACGAGATGATTCTATGCACTTAGATATATATCCTTTAGGGTGTCCGACTCTAAAATCCGAAAAATGTTAAGTATCAATCGCCATTATATATATATATATATTCAAAAAATGTCTCATAAGAAGGCTTTTTACTTTTCACTGCATCCTCGTATTTATCGGGTATAAAATTTTAAAACAGGCCAAATAGTTTCGGCTTGAACTTAGTTACCACAAGTAAAATTCCAACAACTTTAGAAACTTCGATAATATATTTAAGATATATATAATTGAACCAGAGGCTCGGCCCGAAAAATTAACATATTTTTGTACCCCGACCCAAAATGTTACAATATGAAAAGCCAAACATGTAAAAATCTCACCCACATATGGTCCATCGAATTTCTCGGTTTATATTACTCATAATTATTGTTTTATCTGAGAATAATTACGAAAAGTTTATTTATTTACAATCTTAAGAATAACAATAGTTTCTAAATTACAATATTTATTTGCTGCTAGAGGGAGCTGTTTTCGAAATTTAATCTCCTATCTTTTGCCTTGTCCTTCGCAATAAAAGCTTAGAGTCTCTCCGAACTGGCACTGCTAAGAAGTATAACATTATATCGAATGAAAATCTTTTTAATGCTTTTTAAGCAATAATTGATTTCATTGCCTCAGACTCATCGGTTAAGAAGTGGTAAACCTCCTGCTTAGCTGAGTCAGTTTTCTTCGGCCTCTTGGCAAGAAATTGCTTTTTTCTTCCGCTGCTGGTTCTTGCGAAAGTTGACTAGAAGGAAAATCTCCAGTTTTTCGGCCTCTTCAAGTAAATAATTTCTTGCTAACTCTTGCTTTGCAATGTCTAAAAAGCCTACTTTGAACTAGAGAAGATATGCTGAAGCAATTAGTTTATTGTATAATACTTTCTATATGTATATGTATTAGGGTTGTTCTTATTTTTCAAATGTTTGAAATGTTAGCGACTTTGAGCATTTTCTGTTTCTTGGTGATAAAAGAAGACGACATACAAAGTTTGAACAAAATCGGTCACATTACGAGGTCGCGCAACGAGGTCAAAGTTTTAAAAATTTAGTAAAATATAGTTTTCCGCAAATTTCTTCAAAATGGTGGACGTTACAGACTTCAATAATTATTATTAATTTAAAGGAAATCTAATTTACTACCAGACGTATGTTTGATGTTTTTTAATAAAACAAAGTTTTCAGTAAAAACAAAGCAAGAAAGGGAGTGAGTATTGTTAGCTTATTTCATAGCTTTTTTGTATCAATTAACTTCACTCGCCTGTAGAAGATGACTTGTTCGCTTCAGAGTAAAATAGTACTTTTAGTTTAGTAAACTTTAGATGATAAATCCAAAAATGACCTGGTTGCATTCTATCAATTCAGAATTCAGTACAATCTGAGTTTACATCATATGATTCAGAGCCTGTATTGACCTATAAGAAATCGATTATGAAAAAAATAAATAATAATTTGTTTCTTAGATTTGCGTCAAGGTATCCTCTCAAAATTTTACTTTGTCTCTGACGCATTATAATCCATTATATGCGTCATTTTGTACGCAAGATAGGCTTTTTTAATGTGCATATAACTCTCTACTTATTAAATTGACATGATTTAGTATACCAAAATATTAAAGCTGGTTAACCAAGCTTTCATTTGATATTTTGTGTTCTAAAAATCGCTATACTTAAGAGATATAAGCAAATACTACTCTCCCCCAAAAATTGATCTTTTGATATGAGAATATACGATTACCATTTGGTAACGCTGTTAGTGTAACCTGGATAGGAAGAAAAAAGAGGGAGAGGAGTGAGGACAAAATACTCCTCCCTTCTCTTTCTATCCAGGTAACACTAACAGAGTTACCAGATGGTAATCGTATATTCTCATATCAAAAGATCATTTTTTGGGGGAGAGTACGTATTTGCTTATATCTCTTAAAGTATAGCGATTTTTAGAACACCAAATATATCAAATGAAAGCTTGGTTAACCAGCTTTAATATTTTGGTATACTAAATCATGTCAATTTAATAAGTAGAGAGTTATATGTACATTAAAAAAGCCTATCTCGCGTACAAATGACGCATATAATGGATTATAATGCGTCAGAGACAAAGTAAAATTTTGAGAGGATACCTTGACGCAAATCTAAGAAACACATTATTATTTATTTTTTTCATAATCGATTTCTTATAGGTCAATACAGGCTCTGAATCATATGATGTAAACTCAGATTGTACTGAATTCTGAATTGATAGAATGCAACCAAGGTCATTTTTGGATTTATCATCTAAAGTTTACTAAACTTAAAAGTACTATTTTACTCTGAAGCGAACAAGTCATCTTCTACAGGCGAGTGAAGTTAATTGATACAAAAAAGCTATGAAATAAGCTAACAATACTCACTCCCTTTCTTGCTTTGTTTTTACTGAAAACTTTGTTTTATTAAAAACATCAAACATACGTCTGGTAGTAAATTAGATTTCCTTTAAATTAATAATAATTATTGAAGTCTGTAACGTCCACCATTTTGAAGAAATTTGCGGAAAACTATATTTTTACTAAATTTTTAAAACTTTGACCTCGTTGCGCGACCTCGTAATGTTGACCGATTTTGTTCAAACTTTGTATGTCGTCTTCTTTTATCACCAAGAAACAGAAAATGCTCAATGTCGCTAACATTTCAAACATTTGAAAAATAAAACAACCCTAATATTATGTTATAAAACAACTGAAAGTAGTTTCATAAAATAGAAAATGGTCAAACTTCAATGATCACTAGTGGGGCACCCATGTCTACATATTTGGGGACACACGAAAAAGGTCCCCTCCAGTCCTGTGTTTGAATTTCTTTGTACTACTAGTTGTAGCGTAGCGCTAAGATTCTTTTCAGAGTGAAAGATAAACTTTGACGACAACCATTATATTGAGGTTTACACAAAAAGTTTGAATGGATTAAAATACTTTAGAAAAACGTTTTACATAAATTCATTCGTACGTAAGTTTATAGAGCAGAGGAACATAGAGCAAGTCTCAACTTTTAAAGTATAATGATTAAACGCATTTCAGGTTGAGATTATAAATTGGTTTATGTATAATAAAACGACATAAAATATGGACCATTACAGTAACTAAATAATTAATTTAGTGACCGACAAAACCTGATAAAGAGGTATAATACATATTAAAATCGAGGTTGGGTGATTTTTTCTTGCATATTATTTGAGCGAAACGTAAAAATACATATTTTAGCGTTCCGTTCATCGTTCTGTTCAATTTTTTCCGTTCCGTTCATCGTTCCGTTCAATTTCTTCCGTTCCGCGGAACGCCGTTCAATTTTACGTTCCGTTCACACCCTGTATATATATATATATATATATATATATATATATATATATATATATATATATATATATATATATATATTATATATATATATATAGAATCATTTCCCTTCATATATTTATAGACAATACTATTATTTTAGTTGTTTGAAGAGTATTTAATGGATTTGAAAAAAATGATTCAGTGAAAAAATGGTCGAATGTGAAACTAATAAAATATCAAACATTAAGCAAGGTAATATCTTATTACCATTATACACCCAATATAATTGGTTGTCACTTTAAACTGCAGATACTGTTACTTTAACTTAATAATGGATTGGCATAGGAGTATTCCTGGTGTTTCTGAGGGACCTGCCACCGGATTCAGTTTTTGTAGGTTCTCTTCTTGACATAGTACAGTTGCTATCTATGTAGACAAAGAATATCACCAAGGTACTAAATTGAAGAAATACAAGGATTGCCAATAAAGATGATTTCGGCTTGCCGGTAATTTTTAATGGCGTAACAACGACAAGCAAGAAGTAATACATTTACTAATGTTAGTGATCTTAGTCGTCCCGCTTACGTTTTCAGAAATCTATTGCTAATATAAACTTTCTCTTGACGTGAAAATGATAATAATATTAATAAGATTAATGACATTTAAATATCCATGAAAACATAAAGTAAATACAACAGGCATTCAATATACATTGCATGAGTCCATCTAGACAAAGATTCTCGTCACCTCTTGATGATCTCCATAATGATTACCTGAGTATGAATGAGTTACTTGTGAGCATTTGTCTTGTGGGCATTTGTTATGGAACCAAAAATGTGGGCAAATTAATATAATACTTTGTTGTTTTTTATTATTCCAGGTATGGTTCCGTCTCCGTCTCGAGTTTTGGTCCTTCTTCTTCTCCACTCAGGAGTCTTCGTGGGTTCTGAGGAGTCCGTGAGCATTCAAATGCCCGGCGGGGAGCCCAAGGGTAACGACTCATATCTCTGCTCGGCCTTCAACGTTCAATCTTACTTCAATATTCGAAACGAAAATGACTCTGTGTACATAACGCGTTTTGAGGCCCTAGCAACGGCCTCCAAGGCCCATCATGTCCTCATCTACGTCTGCAGCGAACCTCCCAAGGATCAATATGGGACTGCCGCCATCACGCTACCTGCAAGGGCAAAAAAGAATCATTTTTGCCTGGGCGAAAAATGGCGATCCCTTGAGTGTTCCGGAGGGCGTGAGCTTTAAAATCAATCCCAAGGAGTTTCGCTTCATCGTACTTCAGGTTCACTATGCTCATGAACTCGCGGAGCCGGACAACACAGGAATTCAATTCCAATTTCAAAGAGAATCGTAAGGACATTATTAAATATATTGATTACATAATCAAAAATTTAGTGTTCGAACCTCTCACCTATATTATAACTTAATACTCAACGAAGAATTTAAAAATAACTGACACCTAAAGAGCTCTTTGATGACAATTATTGACTTAAAAGGTCTGCCCCCCTTGGTCAAACAATATAGACGTCTTGGTAATAGAAAAATGGAAATCATGCAATATATGTCCATTGTCCAATGATATTGTCACAATATGATATGTTTGAACAAAAAAGTCCTTTACAATTATACCAAAGGGAATTTATATTTTTGTTATTGTTCGTTTTTTCTATGCCTTAAAACTTGGTTTTTAAACTTTGAATGCTCAAGGGATAGTAAAAAGACTTCCTTTCCTCTCTTGTTGTGTCATCGAATTTAGACTATATTTATAATATTATAATTAAAACCTTCCATCTTTTTCCTTAATATTAGATGCGTAATCCTCTCTCTCTACATAGAAATTATATGTACATTTGAAACGTCTAGGAATTGTATTTATATTATTTGCTGAATTTTCTTGTTCGTCGTTTTAGCAAATATTCTCTGTAAACATTGTAGACAAAAAAAACCAACATATATTTAGTTAATGTATATAAATATCCGTTATCGACGATTGTTTTTTCATTATTACTGTGTCAATCCCTTCCATAGATATATGCTTGGTCATAAGCATTGAATCCTTGTATTCAATTGAATAAATGAACTTCCTTTTTCATGTGTGCTCAATATTGGATTAGTTCATAATGAACTTGAAGATAGGGGATTGTACTTATATCACTCAAACTGTTCTCAAATATCTCTGTCGAGTATTAAATTTCTAACTTGTTTACCGATTTTTTTTACAAAATCATATGAAAACATATAGCCAATTATACTAAATTTTGATGATCAAAAAACCCTGACATTTGAAACGAAATTGGTGGCATATGAGGCGCTAATAAATAATTTATTTTCCAGAAGGTATATTCATAAAAAAACATTGCAAATATTTTTTGGTGCATATATGTTTCGATAGAATTGCATCTGATTGGATATAAATAAGCATTAAAATTAGTCTATCGAACTTAAGATCTTATCATTGAGGTAGACCAAAAATGACCATCCCCTCTCGGGATTCGAACCTGCGCCCCAACATTAAGAGTTGAACACGCCTTAACGCACACGGTTATCGCACTCCTTCAAATATTAACATTTATTATTATATTAAAAAAAGTGGATATATTTTTTTGAATATATTGATATTTCTAATGAAAAAGGATAGCGATAAAGCATCAATTCCACCAATTCAAAATCTAATTTTGATTGATCGAATCCCTGACAGCTCTGATTCTTATATCCTTAAATAGCAGTAAATAATGGATCGCAATTTTTATGATCACTTACTTGATCAGCAAGGTGGGGCTGCGAACGGATTTTTTCGGTTCCGATCCGCCGAGTGTCTATGTGGTCTCTAACCTCCAGTGTTCACGCTATCTTTGACATTGTAGTTCTTATCCTCCAAACCATTTTCCAAATTCTACTTCAGAACCAGCGTACGATAAAAAATATTGGTTTGTTGTTCGAAATGGTTCATCCAAACCATTATTTTTGTTCCGAATACGAACCTCTGTGTTTATGTAGTTCCGAACATCCAACCTTCAAACGATTTTTGACATTGTGATTATCAACATCTAAACCATTTACCAAATCTTAATTCCTATCGAGGGTTCGAGAAAAATAAAGGTTCGAGGTTTAAACTAAATTGTTATGCATTGTTACTGTGTTGATCCCCCCCACCTTGAGTATAACCAAACGACAATCAAAATATATACTCATCGCATTCCTTTCCATCACCCATTAGCACCAAGTTTTCCGCCGGGTTATACTTACTGGGGCGTTCGTTCCTAGACATACTCCCTGGTAGAGCTGCAACCCACGGGGACGCAAACTGCATGATAAAATCTGAGCTCCCGATCAGGCCCTTCGCCTTCCGAACCCATGCCCATTCCCTTGGCTCCGTCATCACCGGCTATAAGTACAGCCCATCCGACAAGGTGTTCACAGAGATCGCAAGAGGGAACCCACAGTGGCCACAGACATTCTACCCTATCTTGAGCAATGTGTCACTTTCGTCTGGGGACTATTTAGTGGCCCGATGTACTTACAACTCTACACTTAAGAAGACCAAGGTCGTCATTGGTAAGCTCCTCAGAAATACTGACGTCCTCACTCAGATTTATAATAATGAACCATAGAGACAGGGTGCTTCATCCTGATATTATAACTCTGATTGATAACGTCCGTGCCTCACCTTACAAATGATGTATCTAGAAAGATAAAAACAGTTGTCAATGGTCATATATCAATTATAATAAGAAAATCTTAATATTATTGTATATTAGTGTAACGTCAAAATATATATATTAAGCATCAAAGTTTTTCTTATCAGTAAAGCGATAAAACAATAGCTACTAGCCATTCATGTAGCCACTAGCAACGATATATTTTTTCGGTATGGTTACCCGTTTTATGTACCTACCGAAGATAGAAAAACAACAGCTGTCGGTTGAGGGTCGACAATCGACTTAGAGAAATCTTGCTGGCCACAAAATGCTAAAATATTCATTGTTATACAAAGTCTTGAGAACTAGCGGTGTCACTAATTACTCAAAGAATACGTCAGTTCCTTATAGGGACGAGAGTGAGTTGCTTGAGTTCACAAGTCCTGTGAAATAGATAACTCCGGGCGCAAGAGAATAACTCTGTACAAAGGTTCTTTTTGAAGAATAGAAGAAACAAAGTACTTAACCATAACCCAATACTAATAACCAAAATATTTAATACTTTTCATTTTCTAATAACTAAATGATGGTTCGCACATTTGTTTTTTGGTTCGATATTATGACTACAAATTTCTTGTGCCGTAGAGATTTATCATTGTCAATTTTCATAACATGGCAAAAAAGCGCCGTCAAATTGAGATATTATATCAGATGACATATTTTTTCAAAATTTTAATATGTGTGAAAACCGCCTGGAAAAAATTCAATTTCTGTCGGAGTTTTGATAGCAAAATAATAGAAAATGAAAACGTTACAGATAATCTACTACCTATATCGATATCGTAAACTATGTACAATCGGTTTTGGTAGATCGGTAGACTTTCACATTTCTACTCATCGAAGACTTTATACGTATATAAAAAACTTTTTTTACGGAATACAAATGCTTTTTAAATGCATCTAACACACTTTCTATTATACTTTTCTAATATTTGGATGAAATTGTTTGTTTTGCTCTTTGATAAATCTCACCTCAAATTGTGATCTAATCTGGTATCAGTCGGTAGTGTAGGAGAACTTTAGAAATCGGAGTAAATTTAAATACTAATGTACTTTTTTCTATTACTAAAAATTCACGCAAATTGGTTTCCGTACATCGGAAGACTTTTACGAATCTACTAATTAAAGTCTGTATTCGAAATAATTTTTTTTGTATGTAATGGAAGTACGTCAAAAAGTCAGTAAAAAACTTTTAATGCTGCATATTTGCCTGAGGTTAACTTAAGATTATAATTAACTTACAATATTAATATACTTTTCCATACTAAAAAAAGCCAATACAATCGGCTTCTTTGTCGATGGACTTTCTCCAGTAAACGGATTGAAAACGGTATTGTTTGAACAATTCATTGAACAATGTGGAAATAGTCTTAAAAATATTTTAGCTCAGTATAAGATGACTCAACTTTACCAATTTTTAAAGAACAGATAGGCCTTCCGATATCAATCCCTCATTGACAAAAATCCTCATTTTAATTGTCGAGTAATATCGCTCTAAAGCTTATATTTGATTTATTCAGAATTATTGCAATTTTATTCAATCATATTGGCGAAAACAGGAGGAAAGAGCGTGTTAGCTCAGTTGTAACGAAATCAACTATTAAGATTTAGGCTGCAGATTTGAATACCGAGATGGGAATATCAATTTTGATTGATTTAATTGAAAATAACCGATATATTAATTTTGATGAGTATATGATTTTTCATATACAACCGTATACGGAAATATTTTTATAACAACAGATTTTCCGATATATATATATAAATTTATACTCTTTAGATGTTTAGTCCGTAGATTGATCGGATTGTTTACAGATATTCCTACAGAAGAAGATTTAATGCTAATAGAGAAAACTATAAAAACCCTACTAATTATACTATATATAATCATTAAAGTTTTATTTATACTTAAAGCCCATGTTTTAATGGGTCTTTTATTTAAAATTAATACATATAATATATATACTACAAGAGTTAATACATAAAAAACCAAGAGGGGCTGAGATAATACAATCATAAATAAATAATTAACCCTCTTAGGAAGAGCCATCCCATAATTGAAATATGATAATCTATTTATATTAAAGTGAAAGTTGGGAAGGGACATGAAACAGAAAAATAAATAAATATTGATATTACCTCATCTTTCTCTTCCGATTTTACTAGGTGCAAGGTCTGAGGATGAGATGTGTAACTTGTATCTAATGTATTATATTGAGGCCGAATCTGCCAAGACCCGCTACTGTTTCAATGAAGAAAACTCAAACATTACGAAATACCTGCCAATCGATTCGGATACTACCCTACCTCCAAATCCCGATATGGAAGAAAAGGCCCTTCACGGGGAGAAGAGGGGTGAGGACACCTGTAAGTATCAATCTCTGATATTGTTTAGGATTGTTTTCTTTACAAATAAAATAAGAATTCCGTTCGTACGTCTGTTCGTTCGAACCCCAAACGGTTCATTACATCTTAACTAAGCTTTTAATGCATACTTTTGAGGGTGTTTTTTGTGGTAACGGAAGCTCCCGAAAAATTTAATATCGCCATGTTTATTTTCCTCAACGTTTTTTTTTGCGATTTCTTAAATTACAACAGATTATAATTTATTAAGTATAATAGTTATATTTAAAGATATATTATATTGGAGGAGTCCAAAAACATGGCTTACAATAAATAAAATATTATAGCCTGTTCTACTGCTCATAAGTGACGCATTCTTCGTAAGAATGTCTTCATAACAATTCTCAAAACTAACCAATAACCATGATTACTATAGTTGGCAACTCCATTTTCTTTCGTTTCCTTCGTCTTTGTGCTAGATGAATGATATATTTATTGTCAACTCACTTAAAATACAAATGAATTATTCCCTTAGAATGCCAGGAATTGCTTTAATTAATATGAGGAAAAAGTAAAATGGGGATAATTTGTTCAAAAGATTCGTAAGTGAAAGCCACTTAGTGTTTAAAAGGACGAAATTCTTTTCTGTGAGTTGATGTGCACGCTTCAAGGGTCAAGAATGAAGTGATTTCTCATTCATAAAGCCAACTGCTCTTTTGATTATTAATCTAACTCATTTTCTTTCCACCAATCACGTTCGAGAAACAGGTTCCAGAGGGTTATTCTTATCTATTGTATATGTTAGATCTGGGTACATGACAATTGCTAAGCACAACCAAGATTGAAGTAATGCCTCATTTTATAATTACTATTTTTATTATTGTTCATGCAAGATTTCTTAACACCAGCTCCATTGTTGTAAAAGATGCCAATTTGTCATCTTTAATTATTTATATACTTTTTAACAGCTGATAAGCACTCCAATGATCGTCGTAAGGGTATCTTAAGTGAGGACCTTGAGGCCAGCTACCGGTTAAGCACTATCAAAATGCCTGGTGCTGTCCCCAACATGACGGACGACTACCGCTGCGTGGGCCTAAGGGCAGCAGATATCTTTCCCGAGATTCGGAGCAAGGAGCTGAATGAGGTCTATGTCATGGGTTTCCTCACGGATGCGACTTCGGATAAGGCTCATCATTTGATCCTCAGCCATTGCAACAAGGCCAATGGACCTGATGGGAAGATCTTTCAGTGCCTGCACCATGGGATGTGCTCCAGTGGGGACTCCAAGATCATGTATGCCTGGGCCAAGGATGCACCGGGTATTAACCTGCCTCCGGATGCGGGATTCGTGGTCAGGGCAGAGGAGTATATTGTCCTTCAAGTGCACTATAAACACCCTCTTCAAAACCCTGATTTCACAAGCCTTCAACTCAAATATACAACAAATAAGTAAGTAAACAGGGCGTGTAAATGATACGATAAAAGTAAGGCTGGGCAAATTCCCATCTAAAGCAGGAAACAGTACTCTCCCTTGACTTTAAAGTTAATTCTATGGTCTATCCCTATAAAGTTGACAAATAAATTTCGGCATTTTGAGTTTTCTAACAAGGACTTCAATTATGAGTTTTTTAAACTTATAAGCGATACCGGGAGCCAATTGTTATAATTTTGATTTGTTAATATGAATTTTCTCCCTCTGCCGTTCAAACGAAAACTAATCAGTTGTATTGTTCACGCTTCTTTTCTTGCGTTGGATGTGAATTCTCTCATCCAAATACTATATTTGATACCTTTTGAACACCGATATGATAATAAAATATACAAATCTTATTAGCTTTGTCTTCTTTTGTACTTTTCGAGGCCTAATTACCGAGCAGGCATGATTATGATGCTTCGTAACTTCCTGGAGATCCCTCCCCGGACCCCTAAAACCTTTGGTGATATAAATTGTAGGATCAAAACGAAGGAGCCGATGTATCTTTTCGCCTTTCGAACTCACGCCCACTCCCTTGGAGCCGTCATCTCCGGCTATCAATTTGCCTATGATCCCAAAACGAAAAATAATTCCTTTCAGCCCTACATGATTGCCAAGGGAGATCCTCAACTTCCACAAACTTTTTACGCCATGAAAAACTATGTGGAAGTTGAAAATGGAGACATCCTGGCGGCTCGATGCACTTTCGACTCAAGTAACATGACGACTTTCACGAAGATCGGTAAGATGGAGCAGTTAACCTCGATTAAACACCAAAAACCCTCATAAGAATTACGAAATATTTTACAAAGTAAGTCTTAGAATTTGAATGTAATTCCTTCATCATAAGTACAGTAGCCTCTGACCAAATAATGTGTATCCACCAAAATGTAGCTGGTTTCAAAGTATACCGAAAACAAGGTGGCCAAGAGAGTAGACTACTCGCTTGTTGGTAATTCTTAATGGATTCACACCTGTAAGTGGATATAGACACATTTATTATTGCTAAACATTAAAAATAGTTCACCAACCCTAGAATAATTTTAATGATGCTATAATTTTCTTAAAGAGAATATCGTTTATAATCGGTACTACTCCAAATATCGACCAGATTCTTGTTTTTTATTGGGTTATAATATCCAATTGGTTAATGCCAATTAATGTAATAATTTACTAATTTAGTTTTACCAATTCATCGCAAATTAGTCTGTTTGATTGGATATTGTTAGTATCCGAACACTAAAAATAATAGCCCCCCCCCTCCACCCCCCCCCAAAAAAAAATCTTACCTCTGAGACCCTAAATTCAATGTTTTTTTGATTTTTTTAAGGCATGGGATCAAATGACGAGATGTGCAACTTATACTTGATGTACTACAGCAAGAACCCATCGGACTTCTTGATCTGTTCCGGAGAAGAAGAGGGTCACTTTGAACTTCCAGAGGAAGCTTCTACACGGATATCTGGTAGATACAAGCGACAAGTCCTTCCTCCCTATCCTCCTCCTACTAAAAATGCGGGCTATGGGTCTTTACCAGTCTATGGCTCGGCCCCCTTGGCCTATAATCCACTCTCTATTTACTCTCAGCCGCTGGTCCCCCATTCATATATTCCCGTTCAGCCGGGGCCTCTACTAATGCCAATACAGAACCAATTTACTAATCCTCATCCCTATGACTACGCAGTTGGAAGTGGTGTGCGGGATCCCTCGAGAGGGGATAATACTAATAATCCAGAGCAGCCCTCAGGTCCTTCCCTGGATAATGAACCAGTGAAGAGCTCCGTCAATACTAACACACTTCCTAAAAGTATGAATGGTTTTGGTTCTCTATAAATATCTCAAAGAGTGAACAAGTGAAATTTACAAAATATTGGCTCAGTTGTTACGCTATATTTTAGTCCATAAACAATAGGTCTAGGCATGGGATTAATTAAAAACAAATGAAAACCAGCCTGAATGTCTACATTCGAACGGAATTCATTTTTTGAACCCTGGGCGATGATCTTGCTTCATTGCTTGCGTAGATTTAATCTTTATAGACTTTGATAGAAATTATTATTTTTATATTGATTAACTCCCGTTTGGCCCACAGATTGACATGAAAAACTACTTAAAATGAATCTGTCGAAGAAAACCTGATTGTTTTGGACACGGAGACTCCAAATTGAAGTCGATAGGCTTTCTATATATTTTTTTTGTTGATAAGATTGAGTGATACGTATTTGATATAACAGTATGCATTAATTTATCAAGGTTTAAAGTGAGTTAAGAGATAGTTTTTACTAGATGCGGTAGTTGAGGAGATTCAGATTAAGCGACAATTTGAATAACAAACCTGTGGGCGTAGAAATATGTGTGTCCCACGTCAAATGCGTGTAACTTAAAAGAAAGTCTTTTTATTCAATGTTGGTTTTTGATCCCGGATGTCACAGCAATTACAAAATAGTTAATTAGATTTCTATTTGTTTTTTTTTACAAACATATACAATAAGAGACTGGATTCTCAACTTGTAAGAAATATTTTACTGAAGGAGCTCTTTGAAGTCATAGAGATATAAAGATGTAGAGTATTCCCTTCAATAGCAGAGAAACATCGTTCAGCTATATTCTCTGTGTCCAATATAAACAAAGTAATTTATACTACGTCATCGTAAGCTGATCACAGAGATAGAAAGACTTGTTTATATTGAACACAAAAACGTATTCCTCTCAAGAATCCAATAAGCCCTCTATGTCTTTATATTTTTAAGTTTGAAGTCGGTTTGCGACTTAAAATGGCTGCTCCACTACATGAAACAGTTTATTAGTCATGAGAATAAAAAATGATATCTTTAGATAAATAATGTCCAGTGATGTCACCTAAGGTTATGTTTTCAAAAAAATATTTTCTTACAATGACGTCATTGGTTTTTATTCTTCATATCTCTCTTTTTATATTCCTTAAGACCATTACAATTCGGAGACCTCGACTGTTTAAGGGATAACAATAAGTCTTTATATTTGTTTTTTTATTGATTCATCAAATGGATTTTTAACCTTCTCAATTGACCACTCTTTGAGATTTAGAAAGTTTGTATTTTTTACTATCGCACCTATTCTTCCTTTCACAAATCTAACAATCTTAACACCCTTTCTCTCTCTCTCTCTTTCATTTGCCTTCTTCTATTTATAATAATTATTAAAACTAACACCCCACCATGATTAGGGCCCAAGAGTAAAGGTCGAAAGCCTAAGGCGATCCCGAATGCGGACCTTCATCCCGTTCCGAACTGGCCACCAAAGGAGACCAAGGATCTAGTGGGACAATTGTCTGGGATCTCAATTGACGTTCATGGAAATCCTGTTATATTCCATCGAGGAGATCGGAGATGGGGGCAGGATACATTTGGTTGGTATGTAGTAGATTTATCTTTCCAGGATGAATATTTTGGATGCAAACAATGATAATAAAACATCTGAGTTTCTTGAAAATCATATTAAAGAACAAAGTATATAAAAAAACAAGGTACGTAAAGAGAGCTGACTTTTCGCTTGCCCGCAATTTTAATGACGTCACGTCAGGAAGCGGGAATGATAATATTTTAGAGATAGAAAAAATAAAATGCTTTTTGAAACGTGATTGGTGAAAAGAAGAGAAGAGGGAATTAAAAAAGCAGTTGTCATTATGCTACAATGCACTACTATACATTAACTCAGAGAGAAAAAAATACATCCTATAAGATACTGATAGTCTCTTCTTCAGGGCCTAATACTAACAATTCCGTTTGGCGAATGTTAGGACTAGGCAAAAAATATGTTAATAAAAGTATTAAAAAACACGTTTATTACCATGATTTGCATAATTCGCCATTTTTTATTTATATATTTTGTCATTTTTCTACGTTTCCCGCGTATTTCACTCCTTTTTGCCTCGCTGATTGACCAATGTAGAGAAGAAGGGACAGTCGACCGACGGGCAGTTTATTGTACATAACGCCGGTGTGCGCTTCTCATTTGCATGCGTGCTTCACATATCGCGTTAATTCTTCCCGGGCGACGCCATTTCTCTCTTTCTCTTCTATGTCCTCATTTTTAGAAAGGAATACTTCATATTTATTCGCAATTTTCGTTATTTCCCGAATATTTTGATTTATTTTTGTGGCCTTTAAAAGTTTCTTTTTTAATCAGGATTTGCCCTTATAAAAATCTCTCTATCCACAGGGACAATGTGTATAAAGGTGATCGGAGCAAGCCAATTCCCCAGAACACCATATTAACACTCAACGCCTCTGGCCACGTCATTCATTCCTGGGGGGCAAATATGTTCTTCCTGCCTCACATGATCACTGTGGACAAACAGAATAATGTATGGGTGACGGACGTGGCCCTTCATCAGGTCATGAAGTTCCCGCCCTACGGAGGAGAGGGAACCCAAAAGACGCCCCTCATACAACTCGGCAAAAAGGTGAAGATACTTATAAAACACTCAAATAAATGAGTTTCTGGATTTTCAAAACTTCAAAATTGAAGCGATTTGTTGCCTATTTGGTTCGATCAAATTGCTACTTCCATGTGGATAGGAATAAGCATATGAGCGTGTAAATTAGTCACTCGAGCCTAAAAGTATATTTTCAATGATGTTGAACCAAACCACCGCCCTCAAAATTGATAGTTGAACACGTCTCTACGCACTGAGCTAATATTTTGTAAATTGAGCCACTGGATGGACTGTCGAATAAATGTATACATATACAAAGTAAAATTACATAAAAACATAAATACAAAATATAGTTAATGAACCGCTTTAACTTTAGGCACCAAGCTTCGTTATCTAAACTTTTAGACTATGGTACAGCTTTATCAAATAAGACCATAAAAAATCCGTTAAAAACAATGCTTAGTTATTTTAAAATTCAGATTCATTTGAACATGAGTTAAAGAAAACCTCTGGTGTCTGAAGCTTTTGTTCCTTATATCAATAAAGGGTACCCTTGGTAATTGAAGGAATTTATTCTGACGTCATGTAATGACGTCAGAATATGGCAAATATTATTGTTATTTTCTTTGAATTTAGTGAGTGAGCGAAGAGTTGCCACTCTGTACTTTCATTTAGTACTAAATTATATGACACTAATTTGTGTAAAAACACTCACTTCAGAGCAACATAAACAATAATGATCGCCATACAATGCCAGTGTAGTCACAAAACTATTTTGGAACTCAAAGACATTTATGATATTAAAAAGTATATTTATTTTTTGCTTTTATAATATTTGTATTTATTGTTTTAGTGCATTCATTTTTGAGGTACTTTAAAAGAAGCTACAATGTTTTTGGTGCATGTTTCGTATAAATGTCAATATAAATTACATTTTGTTTTTTAGAACTGTGAAGAAAATAAATTACATTTTGTTGCTTATTTTGACCCTCTGTACACAGCTAATATTTGTCAATGCCTTTAGTTTGAGCCTGGAAGTGATAAGGTCCATTTTTGCAAACCAACTTCCGTGGCCGTTACTGACGATGGAAAAACTTCTTTGTTTCCGACGGCTACTGCAATTCTCGTATCATCAAATACGAGATCCGCTTTGACTCCAATGGCTATCATCAGGTGAACGTGGACGTCATTCTCCACTGGGGCGAAGCCAATGGGGCCGGGATTTCCTCTTCCCTGAACAATTATGCACTGAATATCCCTCATGGTCTCACCCTGGCCGAGGAAAAGGGCTTGGTCTGTGTGGCCGATCGGGAAAATGGACGGGTCCAGTGCTTCAATATCTTGAACGGAAGCTTTGTCAAGTCCTTCAAGCCAAAGGCCTTTGGGAGTACGATTTATAGTGTGCCTACTCACCTGCAAACGGTAAGACTTGTCGCCATAAATCTCCCTTTAGTTTATTATAAATATGTGCTTTTGGTCTATGTTTTTATTAACTATCACCAAGGCATTCAAATTAATTCAACGAACCTAAGATATTGTTAATGAATATAATCAATATTGATATTTATTGAAGGCAAAAAACACATAACCACACATCCGTACTATTAAAAACAAATGTGTGTTAAACAGGTGGCATTCAAGCCATTCTTCAGTTTGGTTTGTCCGGCAGGAAAAAGCAATCATCCTTAGAATCAAAGACGATTAATTTGCCATTTTAAATTCAAACCTATATGCGCTGTATGGCTCTCAACTTACACAAAATTAAACCCAAATTTCATTAGATATATTATACTGGCCGTAGCTGACAGGTAGACAGCTTTTAAATTGAAAATACCGCAGGAGAATAATGCCAATTGGACCCTAGTCATCAACCAAATCAAATATTTTCAAACAACGGTGCTACACATGAAAAGTTTTTACTTAAAATCTCATCATGATTAATTTTTATTTGTTACTTCCTTATTCTCTTTCATTAGTACATTGTTATTATTATTTTATTAAAGACTGACTTTTTTCGTTGATATGCATTTTTTTAATAGTATTTTGAAATAATATAATAATGAATAATTATTTCTCAATGATGAGATCACATTTTTCAAATAATTTACACAAATAAGAGAGAAAATGTCCTATGACTTGGGGCGGCAAATCGAATTAAAATGCCATTTAAAATTAAAATTTATCCGGGAATTCCTCATTTCTTGCACTCTTCGTTCTTATTTATGTCATCTTATTTTATTCAATTTTTCCTAAGCACGGGCAACTATTTTACACGAATTTGATTAATCAAATCACTCATCCGTAATAGTGTGGTTTTAATACAAAGAAGTGTTGATATTTGTATCTGTACGAGTATGTACCGAATGGGGAGCTGAAATAACGTATCCGCGAGACAGCGAGTTATTCAGTAAAAGAGATTCGTTTATTCACCAAATGACGACGAGATAGTTTGACAGTAGATTGGGATGTTCTTCTTGTGACTGACATACAGAATGGAGGGAGCAAGGGCTTAAATACTCAAACAGGGAGAGTGTACTTTTAAGGGAAGAAGAGGATTAGAGTTTGAGGAGCAGGGGGAGGAAACACAGATAATCTAATTGGGAGTTTGGGTTGAGAGCAGGAGCAAAGAGCTACTACTACAGTATCTTTATTAGAACTTTCTGACAATTTGTTTATTGATTTAGCGCCTAGTTAACTCCCCAGAAGAGAATGGCATGGGCTAATGATGTCAAAAAAGAAAAAAGAGTATGATGTCAAAAAGGGTACAAGGAAAATTGTCCGCAATTCACTATATAAATTGCTTGAAATTACTATGCTAACCCAATCAACATGCTAGAAGAATGGAAAATATTTTTTGGGAGACCATTGGCTTAAGTGGGCATAATATTTTAGATGTGAGTGACAACTAGCATACAGGTTACACACATGACACTAGTAGTAGAATGGAGTTTAAAACCCACATCCCATGTGCCTTCGGGTTCTGCCGATCACAACCATGGTAAAATGGAGTTTCAAACTCACCGCCCATATACATTTGGGTTCCCCCGACCAAATGTAGCAAATTTGAATCTTACACCCACCGCCAATGGGCCCTAGAGTTCTGCCAATTACAACTAGAGCATATTTGCGTTTCAAATCCACTTCCAATAAGCTCTAGGGTTCCACTGATTTTCTTATCATAATTATAGCATATTGCGCTTTAAAAACCAACCTCCAATGGGCCCTCGCGTTCCGCTGACCCCAACTATGGCATAATAAATCCACAATATGCCATAGCTGTGATCAGCTGAACCCGATGACCAATTGTCGGTGGGTTTGAAACCCAAATATATGCCATAGTCTTAATCGATAGAACCCAAATGCCCATGGGCGTTGGTGTTGAAATCCAATTATGCCATAGTTATGATCGTAGAACCCCATGGCTCAGGGGAAGTGGGTTCGAAAGCCCAAGTTATCGTTTAACCCGTCCTTGGCTTGACACCCTAATATCTATGTCCCAAAAAAAATGTTTCCCATCCTTCAATTATCAAGTTTGGGTTTGGGAAGAAAATATTTTTCCTATATTGTGAGGACTTGCAAGGTTATTTCAAGCATGATATTATTTTAAATAGTTAATTCCGGGTAATGTCTTCAAAAAGTTATAATAACAGCAGGAATGACTGTGGAACTTCAGGATTATTTTGAATGTCAATGGACTAAGTAAGTAGGAGAAATATGATTTTTTTCGTGTCCGCTCTTGTCTTATAGACTCTTTAGTCCTCACCTCAAGGGAATTTTATCTGGTATCAGGAGGTAGAAATCTACCTATTAGATGTAGATACATATATAAAATGTACATAAATAATTATAATTTTTCAAATGTTTGATTATGTGGTTTGGATTTTCTGTTTCTTGGTGATAAAAGAAGACGACATACAAAGTTTGAACAAAATCGGTCAACATTACGAGGTCGCGCAAAGAGGTCAAAGTTTTAAAAATTTAGTAAAAATATAGTTTTCCGCCAATTTCTTCAAAATGGTGGACGTTACAGACTTCAATAATAATTATTAATTTAAAGGAAATCTAATTTACTACCAGACGTATGTTTGATGTTTTTTAATAAAACAAAGTTTTCAGTAAAAACAAAGCAAGAAAAGGAGTGAGTATTGTTAGCTTATTTCATAGCTTTTTTGTATCAATTAACTTCACTCGCCTGTAGAAGATGACTTGTTCGCTTCAGAGTAAAATAGTACTTTTAAGTTTAGTAAAACTTTAGATGATAAATCCAAAAATGACCTTGGTTGCATTCTATCAGTTCAGAATTCAGTACAATCTGAGTTTACATCATATGATTCAGAGCCTGTATTGACCTATAAGAAATCGATTATGAAAAAAATAAATAATATTTGTTTCTTAGATTTGCGTCAAGGTATCCTCTCAAAATTTTACTTTGTCTCTGACGCATACATAATCCATTATATGCGTCATTTTGTACGCAAAATAGGCTTTTTTAAAGGTACATATAACTCTCTACTTATTAAACTCACATGATTTAGTATACCAAAATATTAAAGCTGGTTAACCAAGCTTTCATTTGATATGTTTGGTGTTCTAAAAATCGCCATACTTTAAGAGATATAAGCAAATACGTACTGTCCCCCAAAAATTGATCTTTTGATATGAGAATATACGATTACCATTTGGTAACGCCAGTTAGTGTTCCTGGATAGCAAGAAAAAAGAAGGGAGAGAAGGAGGAAAAATACCCCCTCCCTTCTCTTTTCTTTCTATCCAGGTAACACTAACACTATTACCAGATGGTAATCGTATATTCTCATATCAAAAGACAATTTTTGGGGGACAGTACGTATTTGCTTATATCTCTTAAAGTATAGCGATTTTTAGAACACCAAACATATCAAATGAAAGCTTGGTTAACCAGCTTTAATATTTTGGTATACTAAATCATGTGAGTTTAATAATAGAGAGTTATATGTACATTAAAAAAAGCCTATTTTGCGTACAAAATGACGCATATAATGGATTATGTATGCGTCAGAGACAAAGTAAAATTTTGAGAGGATACCTTGACGCAAATCTAAGAAACAAATTATTATTTATTTTTTTCATAATCGATTTCTTATAGGTCAATACAGGCTCTGAATCATATGATGTAAACTCAGATTGTACTGAATTCTGAATTGATAGAATGCAACCAAGGTCATTTTTGGATTTATCATCTAAAGTTTTACTAAACTATAAAGTACTATTTTACTCTGAAGCGAACAAGTCATCTTCTACAGGCGAGTGAAGTTAATTGATACAAAAAAGCTATGAAATAAGCTAACAATACTCACTCCCTTTCTTGCTTTGTTTTTACTGAAAACTTTGTTTTATTAAAAAACATCAAACATACGTCTGGTAGTAAATTAGATTTCCTTTAAATTAATAATTATTATTGAAGTCTGTAACGTCCACCATTTTGAAGAAATTGGCGGGAAAACTATATTTTTTACTAAATTTTTAAAACTTTGACCTCTTTGCGCGACCTTGTAATGTTGACCGATTTTGTTCAAACTTTGTATGTCGTCTTCTTTTATCACCAAGAAACAGAAAATCCACTCAATGGCTAACATTTCAAACATTTGAAAAATAAGAACACCCTAATGTACATAAATAATTATAAACATTCAGAATACTATCTCCATTATCGTGGTTCTGGAAACTTATTTTCTTTTTTTCCTCTTTGTTTTTTAGGCGGGAATCTCTTTGCACTTGTGGCCAGGAGCCTTTTTCTCTTTGAACGGAAGAAAGCCCAAGTCTACGTTCTAGACATCAACACCGAAAACAGGCTTCTCTCTGTTTTCGGAAAGGACGTTCTATCTAACCCCCATGACCTTGCCGTCTCCAAGGATGGAGGCACGGTCTACACAATTGAACTAGATCCCTATAGAATAACCAAGTTTACTAATGGTGAGGGTGGCGGGGTGTCCATTTGTGGATCATGCACCCTATGGATGGGGGATCTGGGAGACTCTGAGTAGTCTCCTAAGCTGAAAAATACGACAGAGATTACTATATTGGCAACACAGACGACTATACTGACAAAAGAGACGACTATCCTCATAAGAGAGATGACTATACTGACAACGAGACAACACGCGCCAGGAATCACGTCGGAGGATCAGGAAATAGATGTTAATTAATACTTTTCTTCCCTTTATTGGAAATCCAATCCTGTGTTATCAATTTATTTGATGTGGCGTCAGATGATGTCCAGGTTATTTTCTTATGTCACTATACATTTTTGTATAACTGAGTCCAGAGGCTGTCCTGGCTAATTTTTGCACCCTAGCGAACATTATTATCTCCTGTGCTCCGCTTTACATATTGTGATATTTTTCCAAGCGTCACTATTTATCGTATCACTTAATTTATTACTTTCAATTAAATTCCCCTCAAAAGTAATTAAAATTATTATCCGATTAATATTTTGATATATTTTAATTGATCTGACTATTAAATTATACATGTAACATATCTTAAGAATTATATTATTTATACAAATTATATGTATCTAGTTTCAGTTAGAAGATGCATCAAAAGTATCGTTTTTCTAATTTAACGGTATACATAATTTTAGCCTTTCTAACTTACAAACATGGACCCCTACAATAATCTTATTGATGAAGTCAGTGCAGTGCCCTCACTAGACTCACCACTAGAACATCTACTTCTTGATCTTAGATTGAACTATCAAGAGTTTAATATATCAGAAGTAGAACGGAAGAAATAGTATGACTGTCTATGACGGTTCAATTCCAGACTGACACATTGACTACCTACGATCGACTCGAAGGATTCACTTTATTTTTGATTTATTTATCAAACGATACATTTCTTTACTTTTAGGCAAGGTCCTGGAGGAAACCATTCCTGGAGCCCCACCACAGCTTCCTCCAACAGAGCCCATTCCCACATCTAGTCCATCCTCCCTCACAGAGCACGCCAAGAGAGTTCTGAGCAAGCACATCGAGACCCTTGGAAGCTACGTTCCAAAGTCGCGCATGATGATTGGGATTTCTGTTCTCTCTGCAGTGCTTACACTACTTTGTTCACTCTTAATTGCTTGTAGGAAGTGCAAGAAACGTGGAAAAGGTATTGTCATCAAGTCTTTGTACCAGGAATGAAAAAGAAAAAATAGGTGTTGAGATATCATGATGGACATAAAGGAATCGGGAATGGGGAATGGTTCATCGTTTTACCTACATGATATAGAGCTTTTAATGCATTGCAATAGATACAAATTTTGCCTTCATACAAAGTATGGTATCTAATCCAGTATATTGATTTATAAAAACAAGTGTCAACTATCAATGTCATACCTTAAATTATGAGGATGTCCTTATTTATTATCCTCCAGTATGCCCCGGTGTATGACATTTTATTCCAAAAATAATAAAAGATAAAATCCGAGGGATCATAGATTTGAAAATCCCTTGATAAGTTCATGGCTCACTCAAGCGTTCTTCTTTGATTTGTCCAGAATGTACATTCTTTTCATGATGCTAAGAAATGAGGAATTTTTAAAATTCTATTGACGTTCTATTTAAATTTAAGATTAATGATGCTAAGAGCTACTACATTTTATTCAAGGATGCATTTTTGAATAAGAATTAATTAATTATGAAAGGCCTTCACGTTGATATGTGTGACATAATTATAATGTTCATTAATTCATTATACTCACGGAGTATACATATATACATTCCCTTCTGACGACATTCCTACAATCTCTCACCTGTTTGCCTATGGCGTAATTTATAAAAAAATAGAAAGGGTAAGTGAGAAGTTTTAATTGAAATGCTTGAAATTATTTTGTTGACTGATTGGTCATCTTTTTTGTGTGTGCTCATAATTATTTTCGTTTCTTTATTAAGGCCCACTTTCTAAGACCATGTGAATATCTTAGGTAAAGGTCTCTAAGAGAGTGAGTGGACAATAAATTAACTATGTCCTTTTTTAAATCCAAGTGGATTCCAAAATCGAGAGGTTAGACAAAGTAACAATTGAAATGAGTGGACGTTTAAATATAAGAAACCCAAAAGCGGTGCCGAACTCGATGTAGTAAATAATTTGTCCAGTAATATAGCCATACGTATTATGTTTGCACACGCCTTAATTCCACACCTTAACGTCTTATGCTGTTATCGTAAGTTTCTTTAGCGCACACCTGTATCATTTACATTTTTGGCCTGGCAAGACCAAACACTTAAAACCATTAAGGATAAAAAACAAAAGTAGATTGAAATTTGTTGATATTGTATCATAGTATTATTTATTTATAAAAAACTCTTATCAACCCCTGACGTAACGAGCCGAATGTGATGTCCATTCCATGACACCACTGAAGTAGAGAAAAAAGAAGAAATAAGTAAGTGGGTTGAAAGGAATTAAAAGTCATAAAAGATTTCATTTTATATCTGCTCATGGGACAATAATAATTATTCCTTCCTTCTCTTCCTTTTCTCATCGACTTTAACAATTGTCATACAAGCAACATAAAATGGATCTCATCAGTAGCTACTGAGTAATTTTCTTCTTTAATTTATTGAGTCACTTTTATATCTAGTTATTATTTAAGTTGGTGATTTGGATACTTCATTTTTGTTGTTGCCAATTTGGTTTTGATTTCCGTGTGGATAGAAATAAACATTACATAGTTTTGGAATTAGTGTATCCCATGGCATATTGAAAGTAAATGTATGCCCTTATTGCCAAGAGAGCTTTCTTTTCACTTGATGGTGAGTTTTAATGACGTCACACCGGCAAGCTGGAATAATATGAATCAAAGGCAATTGATAGTAAGGTTTATTTTCTGTAGACAAACAATTTTTAGCGGTACCTAAAACTTGCCACTAAGCAGTTCAGGGACCCATAATGAATGGAACTACGAATGAATTTATACTTATAATTAAAATTTTATAGTGTGTTTACTACCGCAGTCGTCATCAAGAATCTGTTGCAATAATAAACTGTTGAGTACGTGCCAATAGTAATAATAAGATTGCGTAAGTTTCACAAAGCAACATGAAAATATGAAATAAGCATACATGGTATGGCCTATGCTGACCAAAAGTGATCTTCCTCTCTGGGGAGGAGGCGAAAATTGTCTGTTGAACACGCCCCTTACGCACTGAGCTAACGCGGTCCCTCTCCGATACGTTTTTTTGTTGCCATTCATTCCATTCTTTTTCATCCCTCAAAATTCCAACTCTTTTCTTTTCCACTCCTCAGGCAACATGACACGAACCAAGAGCACGAAATCGTCTTGGAAGAGTAAAAAGACCTTAGATCTCGGAGACTTTCTGGGACGATCCAAAACGGGCTTCACGCGGCTAAAAACAGACGAAAATGACGAAGAGGTCTCCAGTGAGGACTCTGATCTAGAGGACTTCACGGTTCCGGCCTTGAACGCATGAAAAAATCACCACTTTTCCTTCTTTTGGCATTTCTAATTGTTTACTTTTTAATGGACTATATATATGTAGAGGGTATGAGCATAAGGAGGTCAGTATTAAGGATTAAAGAGTCAGGGCCTGATGAGGTCATGAGTCCTAAGCATATAAAACAACCCTATAATGTATACACACTTCAAGATTGCTCAAAAATGACGATAACTTCATGACCTTTATTGTTGAAATGTTGAGTTGTGTATTTTCTAAGGAATGCCATCCGGCTGCCTTTAAAAACTATTAATGCTAACAAAACAAATGTGTTTGGACACATGACGTCATAAGCAGTTGACTTTTATTTCTTAATATTAATTCATTGCTTAGATCTTCATTTAAAAAAGTTCGTTTTTTGATGGTTTTTATTTGTAAATAAAGCTTTGATGGTTTTATTATTATTATTATTCTTCAAAAAAGGGATATATATATCTATATAAATATACATTTATATTTTATGACTGTTACGAAAAAGATATTATTATTAGTATTATTACAACATTAATGCATTTACAATAGTCAATTTATACCCCCCCCCCCCCTCCTATATGAAAAACGACCCTCTTTAAGTGTGTGACAGTAGACTGAACAAAAGATTTACTGCATTCCATTTATGAACAAATTATTATTATATATTTACGTATTTCTATAGCCAAAATACATTCACTCAGAGTATTCACAGTTCTTGTCTGCATCATTATGATCATGCATTCATGTTTTTATTTGTGTAAAAAGCTTTTTTGGCATGGTGAATCAATATCTCCTTGATTTATATTTATTTACTTATCTAAAAAAGTATCTCTACGGATTCATCTAGGTCACTGGCCTTTATAATAATAGCTGGATATTCTTCAGAGAAGAAAGATTCTGTCTACCTAACGAGCTCTTTCATAACTTTGACTAAGATGGCTGCCAATCTTGGTGATTGAACATCCTAAGCAGTCGATGCATAGCACCTCAAAATTATGGAAGCCCGTTTCTTCCTCCTTTCTTTCTCTTTTTTACGGTGATAGCTTTGCCATTTGAACTTTTTTAAATTATCACGCAGCCTCGGCCTCAGGTGTGTTTTGTTAAAGAGTGTCAAATTATTTATATGTCTTGGGAATAGAAAAAAGGACATCTTGCAATAAATGTTTGGTTATATTGGCACCCTATATAATGCTTAATAAATAAATAGTCCTTTAAAATGACGCCATTGGATCCTTAGGAGTGTGTACCATAAGTCTCTAAGAGTCATGATCAAACACACCCCAACAGCCAGCCATCAGTGTAGAGATGCCACATTTCAAATTTCAACTGTCTTCCTGTAGCGTCGTGCATTACTAGGTTCCTTCGAATTAGAATCATATATTACGACGAGCCTAACTTGTTCTAGGCGATAGCTCAAGCAATTTAAATGAGGTAATCATTATGCCTCGATGAAATAAGGCAAGTCCGAAAAACGTTTAATCGGTTAAAAAATGCGTTGTGAATATGACCAAACCATTTTGTATCAATATGAGTATTTGATTATTATTTTATCTAAATATAAGCATTTCGGGCGTTAAAGAAACATAACTTTCTTTTATAATTTGCTTTCAAATTGGCTCAATCTTTCAGTTTACCCCAATATCAAATAATTATTATTCCAATATGAGATGTTTTGAGAACCACATTGTATTTAAAAGAACAAAATATTGTTACAAGTATATTTTTTTTAAGTTTGTGAAAATAATTTTTATTCTTACATCATTGTGGTGTGTCGCAATGTTTGTAAGCGGAAGTAATGCACAAAAACTTTTCACTGCAGTAACCAATGAGTGTTATAAATATGTAGATAGTCTTAACTGTTTAGAACTGCTAAATTAAGTAAACATAAAAACATTACTATTTGTAAATATATACAAAATAAGACCTTTTTTTGTCAATGTGCTACGGAGGGGTGGTATAACTTGGAAAAACTAAGAGTTAGCAAGTGTAGCTTGATATTTTTATTGACATGTTTTAGCATGTTTTTTAACGTACGACCATATTTTTTGTTGTTTTTGGTGAAGTAAAAAAGTATTTCAGCTAAGAAATGAAATTAATTCGTAAATATTTTCATTTTCTTATAAAATGATCACTGAAATCTAGAATACATGGAAAGGTCACCCTTTACTGCATGAGGCTGATGCATTAAAAATGATGAAACTCAATTAAGAAAAGAAGAGCAGATAATTTTTTAAAGGCAATATTCGCCACAACTCATCTTTTAAATATGAAAAACATAAACAACAAAAAGCTTTTAATCTACAAGTAGAAAAAGTTTTAAACAGTAGCTCGATTTTTGCTCGATCATTTCTGGCAGATTCTTTAAATTTCTTTAGAATAGCTGAAGTTGTCGAGGCTGAGAGGAGAGCAAAATACAATTTGGAAAGCTGTCCATACACAAAAATTCCAAAAGCAAAGATCGGTGAAAAAATATCTGCCTCAGGAATTCAGAAGATCAACGATAATGGAACAGTGCTAACAAAGTCTCAGGATATTTTAAATTATTTAAACAAACGCTTCCAAGAGACAGTTTTTTCTTAATGTTTACAAGTTTCCAAGAAAAATGAAAATATCTTCTAAAGATAATAACTATTTATTCACTGAAGAAAAAATATCAAACTAAATCTCTAATAATTACAAAGATGATAAAGCTTGTGGTACTGATGGGATCAGTGGGAAAATATTCACACATTTCACTAAAGAAATAGTGCCTTACTTACAAAAATCGGAAGATACATGGAAAAGCAAGGTAAACTTCCAAAATCCATAACTAAAGGACGAATAGCTCTCATTCCCAAAAAGGCGATGGCTCTGACTTTAGTCACTGGCGCCCAATAACGGTGCTCAATGAGTTTTATAGAATTATCTCAGGCGTGCTAGCCAGGCAAATGGCACCAATCCTCAATGAAAAAAGAATAAAACTTTCATGCGTTTGTGGACTGCCATGCATTGTCAATACTAAAATACTTCTTGAAAATAAATCTGCCAGGTCTTGAAAGAGGAAATGAAGGCTACGTTAAAGGACTCAATTTATTTGGAGTTTTGAGGGACAAAATTAGTGCCTTACCAAAAATGGAATTATTATATTCACTTTTGAAATATAAAGCTACTTATTTGATCGTTGAATTATGAATTATTGAAGTGAACATTAATAAGAGTCATTAATAGTTATTCATCTCCAGGTAATAGTACGACCCAGTAAGTTACTTGTTGGTAATGGTGAACCGAAAATGCTTTTACATTCCTAGAAACGGCTCCGATTTCAAGGATCTCTAGCTATTCAATAGTAAACGTTATTCGTTCACATAAGAATAATTAATTATGTTGTATTTCAACTAATCCATTATTTCATGCGGCAAGTGAGAATAAGCTATTAGGAAGAAGAAGGGTCAACAAGGGTCAATCTCTATAGCCTATGCTGACGATACCTCTGCCGTTATTATCGGAGGACGAGTTCTCACGATTGCATCACTGCTTGAATTCGGAACAATTATGGAATGGATCGTGGGCATCTTGGGCTAAAAATCAATGTAAATAAATCGTAACTCTTATCAACCAATAGTTACATAAAGTAATTTAAAGATTTTAACATAATAAATAATATTAAAATCCTCGGAGTCACAATTGGAGAAGGTGCAATGGATTTAAACAAGAAAGAAATAACAATTCCAATAAAGAAATGTATTTGTCATATCAAGAGGCTTGGTTTCTACAGGTGGGAAATAGTTCAGCTGTGGAACTCACATGTGATACCAAAAGTGACTCACCTTTTAAGAATATGTGAATTCGATGACAAAATAGCAGCATCATTGGATGACGTTTTGATGAATTTCTTGGATCTTAAATCCAAAAAAGAACGTAATCAAAAGAGTCACTACTCCCAAAAACCTTGGAGGTTTAGCTGCCTAATGTTTTAAAAGTTTTTGGAAATCACTTTTAGCTGAGGGGTTCTAATTTTTTTTAAAGAGCAGACTACTCGAATCCAACAATTTATGAGGAATGTTTTAGTGCACAATACTCGAACTATGGAGTTCGATGCACCGTAGCCAAACTATCTAAGTTGAAGTTCTGGGATCTTTTAATGAAAAACGTTTCAAATACTTTTTACATGATCGAGGTGGGATTTGGAAATTTACGGGTTCCATCCTTCGCTACAACGGATAAGCTCTTGTTTTATATTATAGACCTTCTATAACTCCAAAACAATCTACTTGCATCGATGGCATATAAGAAAATTATTGCAACACAGAGGGAACAGTGCAATTACCATTTTAACTTTAATTCATCGCGCTCTTTCAGAGAAAACCTGTCTTTAATTAGACTCCGTGAATTAAGAAACATGTGAGGAACAACTCATCACTTACTCTAATAGAGGCTGTTTAAAAAGAAGAAGCTTGAAGACATTAGAAAAACAAGCCATAAAAGTTATCACCCTCAAGAAAAATGGTTCATATATCGTGCCGTCACCTGGGACTCTGGAGGTGTCCTCATTTCTAAGCAAATACAAAATGTGTTGGTTCTGCAAAGTGAAAGCGGAGACAACTACTCATCTCGTATACGAATGTAAGGATCCGCGCCCCCATCTACTCCATGCTTAAATTAGACCTTGAAAGGAATTTTGGAGCTTCGCTAGAGAGAGGGGACTTTTTACTCTCACGTCGAAAAATAAAATGATGCGGCATGGAGTTATTACAAAACTACGGTATTGCATATATAGCATAAAAGCGAAGAAAAAAGACATCTTTTTAAATATTACAACACGATATTTACAGCTTTTATTACATTAATTTTTAACCATTTTCTCACTTCTCTAATTTTTTAACTGTTTAAATCAATGATTTTTTTTTGTTTTTGCTCGATATGTTTTTGATTTACTCTATGTCTATTACTGTATGTTTCCATGAAATATAGGAATGCCTTCCGGCCAAAATAAAAATTATGGTTTTCGTCTTCAAATTTACGGCCAGCTACACAGATAAGGCAAAAATAATCGTTTGTTATTATTTTACTTCTTCCCTTAAGATATCTATGAAAAACCATTACCTTTTATCAGACCATTTAAACTATTATTTTCCTTGTCCAAATCAATCCCATATGTTAGAATAACTTTTAATGTATATATGTTATATGTTTTCCTTGAAAACATAAAAACTAGAGGCATATATACATCAGAGAGTGCAAACCTCCGCCGTCACGGGGTCCTTATGAGCCTTCCGAGGCGGGATTTTTCACGACTGGGGCGGCGTTAGAGAGACGGGGGAGGGTTCCCCTCGACGGAAATTTCGAGAGAGAAGACGCTCCCGGCACCCGATTTCACAGCGCAGCGACATCTATTGGCAGAGTAGGCTAACTTGAAATATTTATTCGTATTTAGCTCCTTTTGCATCTTAATTCTGCACTCAGAGATGTCAAAATTTAATCACTTGTTCTTTTTGGCATTTACAACAACTCCACAAAGTTTCATCCGAATCCGTTTCGTACTTTTAGAGTTATCCTGCTGACAAAACAAACCAAAAAACAAACCAACGCCAGTGAAAACAATACCTCCTTCGGCGGAGGTAATTAGTTGATTATCATCAATATGTGTTCACACTCCTAATATTCATTATTAATACTTTGCTAAATATTGTTATTATCAAATTATGAATAAAGTACCATGCAAATACGTTATTTGTAATCTTAATTAATGATGGCTTATCGACCCCCCCCCCCCTCCTTACAATTAACTCAATTATTTTTGCATTATGCATTTACCGCCGTCCTCTCAATGTGTTGGTTGTGCCATTACAAAATTAAAAAAGGTAATTTATTTGCTTTTATAGCAGAAAAGGCAATAGGGTACTTAGATGATAGGTTTGTACGTAATACTGGTTAAAAAAGTCATTGATTTCATAGGAAACACGGAGTTTTGTGGGATAATAATAAAAATATTTTATACAAATGCATTACCTAATTAAAATATTTTATGCATATCAACGATTTCTGGACAAACATAAATGTTTTTTTGTACCAAGTACAACTATAATTCATGGCAAACATTTAATTACTTAAATAGCAAACTGATTTATACACCCACAAAATAATCACATATGAAATAAAGTTATCAATAATACGCATAAAAATCATCTGGAGGCAAAATTCGAGCTTGGTATTTGTAAGACTGTACTTTTTGTTGCTATAAATTAGTTTTGTTTTGATTGTGTCCAACATAAAGAAGATAAATTCTTTCTGTTACATTATTAAAATCCTCGTAAAAATAATCTCCAGTGCTCTAAAATCTGAAATATACGCAAAACTGGATAAAGAAGGGCCTCGGGTTTTCTCTTGCTTCCTTGCAAAAGAAAACAAGTTAATAAATCATTTGAGGGGTAACGAGATATTAAAGTTTTGAAAAGAGTCATTTTTGAAGTATTTTCCATAAAATGGCTATTTAAAACTTTATATCCGATTAAATTTTGGGTTGAATAAAAAGAAATATATTTTTCTATATTTGCGATGCAACCTACATTTTTCACCAAATTGTTTGAAACTAGCGTGAATATAAGGACATGGTGAAAAAATACCTCATAAGTTTTCTTCAAAACTCTTGGGTCTGTTGAGGAGACACCTCCCGTTATTTGATTTCGTTCAAACTTTCACAATGTGATCTCTATGCACTAAGCGAAATCTAAGGGGAGCCTGACTCTCAAGTCCGAACACCCTTTTAATCTATATATATATATATAAATATACATATTTATAAATACAAAAAAATATAGATATATATACCTATGTATATAAAATAGATACAATCATTCGAATTATCTATGGCCTAATGTATTCCTAGTACTTGACAATGTGCCGCGTTCCGGAGAAGCAAATCAGCTCATAATAAATTGTCAACCAGCACCAAAACTAAATTTATTTAAATTGAGACGTGAATGTAGACAAATTATTTTTTTCCTAATATAATGTAGATTCTTATAATATTATACAGTTATAGATTTAATTGTAAGATAAAGCTATCAATAATTCAAAACAAAAAAAAACAGTGACATATATCTGAAAGATAATGGATTAGCAGCATTCAACGAAGAAAGACCCATAAAAAGCTTCGCCTAACTTTTTTGCATGCTAGTGAGCATTCTCGTAAAAATTAAAGCCACGCTTCCTTCATTTTTATGGCTTAACTGCTTAGCTATATTTTGAGCTACTAAATACGAAGCTTAATCTCATAATATTTGTATTTGTAAGGGAACGGCGGGAGACTTCCTCTTCCCAAGCTATATCCGATGCCATTACACACCAATGATTTACTACAGAGGATTATATTTGCTCTAGATGCAAGGGCTTTTTATGATAGTAGGTTTGATTTGTTTGCTATACTAAATTGAAAAACCTAATCTCGATTCGGAAGAAAGACATTTAAGTACAAACGAGTCAAACTCTACATCATTGTTGAATGATCAGTAGAGACATATAACTCAAGAAGCATCTCTACAAGATAAAAACGCCATAAGTCCAATCTGACAAATTAACTAGGAGGAAGAAGAACAACTTGTACAATCTGATTTTGTTTGTCCGCCTACAAGGCAAAAATTAATGGCTCTTGAGGGAGGAATCGTTTCTCATTATAAGATTTTTAAAAAAAAGTTATTGAATGCTAAGCATTTGTAAACTATTTAATAAAAATATAGATGGCTCCGAGATAGTTTCACTATCGCTAATACCGGATTAAGTTCCGATGAGGTGAGCCAAATAAAGAATATTATTATTATTATTTATATATGTTTAAAACTGTGTTTCTCTTTGCCTTTTTTAATCTTCCATGTTTTGTATAGTCTATATGCTTTTATTTAACATTTTTTAAATAAAATTATTCGTTTCGATAAAGAAAGAGAAGGGGGGAGTATTTGCCTCACTTCTCTCCCTTCTTTTTTCTTCCTATCCAGGTAACACTAACAGTGATTACCAGATGGTAATCGTATATTCTCATATCAAAAGATCATTTTTGGGGGAGAGCAACGTATTTGCTTATATCTCTTAAAGTATAGCGATTTTTAGAACACCAAACATATCAAATGAAAGCTTGGTTAACCAGCTTTAATATTTGGTATACTAAATCATGTCAATTTAATAAGTAGAGAGTTATATGTATATTTAAAAAAAGCCTATCTCGCGTACAAAATGACGCATATAATGGATTATAAATGCGTCAGAGACAAAGTAAAATTTTGAGAGGATACCTTGACGCAAATCTAAGAAACACATTATTTTTTATTTTTTTCATAATCGATTTCTTATAGGTCAATACAGGCTCTGAATCATATGATGTAAACTCAGATTGTACTGAATTCTGAATTGATAGAATGCAACCAAGGTCATTTTGGATTTATCATCTAAAGGTTTACTAAACTTAAAATTAATATTTTACTCTGAAGCGAACAAGTCATCTTCTACAGGCGAGTGAAGTTAATTGATACAAAAAAGCTATGAAATAAGCTAACAATACACACTCCATTTTTCCTTTGTTTTTACTGAAAACTTTGTTTTATTAAAAAACATCAAACATACGTCTGGTATTAAATTAGATTTCCTTTAAATTAATAATTATTATTGAAGTCTGTAACGTCCACCATTTTGAAGAAATTTGCGAAAAACTATATTTTTACTAAATTTTTAAAACTTTGACCTCGTTGCGCGACCTCGTAATGTGACCGATTTTGTTCAAACTTTGTATGTCGTCTTCTTTATCACCAAGAAACAGAAAATCACAATGTTGCTAACATTTCTAACTTTGAAAAATAAGAACAACCCTAATATATATATATATATATATATATATATAATTATATAGATATATATATATATATATAAATCCAAGTTATTTTTTATCTGAGGTGATAACCAAGTCTTTAAGTGTCCCCTAATTGTAAGATGAACCTCATAACGTCCATATTATCACCAATTCTTTATGAGGAAAATATAGTATAGACATTACCCCTCATTAGGAGGGAGGCACGAACATCAAAGGCATATACGATTTCGATTGTCCCCAATTGTATTATGATAATATCTACACAAAAATCTTCAAGGACATTAATATTGAATATGCAGGATGGTCAATGGAGCAATCTATGTACTACTACTGCTGTAAATCGTTCACTCTTTGAAAGTCAAAAATAATTTATTATTTATTCAAATATACTCTATGATTAGTTGCCTTATCAATCAAGGATTAAAATCATTATTGTTAAAATCAAATCAAGTTCTCCCATCATAATACTCATTATTGGGCTTTGATATAGTATGTTTGTTTTAAATACTTAACGAAGGGATTTTTTTTGGATTGGTGAATCCAATCGGATCCCAAGCAAATAAATCCTATAAAAAAATCACAAATTTCTCATATGAAGATGTTATACAAGGACTAGCCAATAAATTCGTGACTTTTAAAGATTTTTTGATCAAAAGTAAATTTATTTTTCAACATAGTCTCCTTTGGGCTCTATAAACTTCGTCCAACATTTCTCCAATTTTGATATCTACATATTATAAAGATAAGATTTCTCGAGGTCCACAAATATTATTAGTTTGTGAGATGCTTCATCTTTGGAATAATATCTTTTTACGCCAAGCACTTTTTTAAGGTTATAAAGCAAAAAATAGTCACTTGGGCCTAAATCCCGAGGATACAGCGGATGAGGGAACAATTCATAGCGTAATTTGTAAAATTTCGCTATGGTAACAGCACACGTATAGTCCATACGTGTGTTGTTTTCATGGTGAAATTGCATTGTCTTGATGAAAAATAACTTTTTTCTTGGCAAATGCGGTCGTTTAAGTCCTCACAAAATCGGTCCAATAAGTTGATATAATATTTGCCGTTGATTGTTCTTCCCTTCTGAAGGTAATCTATGTGGATTACACCGCGTGCATCCCAGAAAACATCAACTTATTGACTTTATTGGTTGACAAACCCGCTTTGGCCTTCTTCGGCGCCGATTCACCCGGCAAACCCCACTCTTTTGACTGGGTCTCTGGCATGTTGTGGTGTATCCATGTTTTCGTCTACTGTAACTGAAAATCGGGGGGAAAACTCGTCCTAATTGCGGTTAAACAACGCCAAACATTTCATAGAAGTTGTCGCACGATTGCGTTTATGCCACATCTCAAGAGCCAAAAGACAAATGATGCTATATTAACAATGCTATTTTTATTATTATTAAAGCTCTTTTTTATATTACCCAATCACACTGTTAGAAAAAGTCCAATTCTGGTATATTTATTACTATAACTATATATAATTCACCCAAGGAGATATATATAGTGCCAAAGCAATCTCTGGATAGACTCAATACCTAATAAATATCCTGATATTACTCGTTGTTACTTCGGCAACCTATATTCTCTATGAACCCACCCCGGAATGAAAACAAATCACAATTCATCAACAATTTTTTAATACATACTAATTTCCATATATTTACATAAAAAGAAATTGACTAATGGCATACATACATACAGTGATATAAAAGAAATTATATTTGAGCAAAGAAATCAATATTAATTTTACGTATTTCTTGTGGAAGTCTTGGGAAAACAAAAGGAAAATAGGATATGTAGTTTTTAAGTACTTGTTTAGGTAAACAGGAAATGCAGTGGGAGTTATATTTTTGGGTCGTCGTTGTTGGTGACGTCATTCAATGGACCCTTAGCGAGCGAATGGGATACATATAGGTTGAGGGATTTTTTTCCTTCTCTTTCTTTATTCTTCTAAATAGAGTTTAAGGTGGTTAATGTTTATCGATTTTATATTCGAATCATAGACTTATAGCTATAATTTATAGCTGGATACACAAGTGACTCAATTAAAGAAAGGAAGAAAAACTCTCTAGGCGGGCAATCATAAGTTGCGATATACTATATATATATATATATACAGGCTTGTTGATCGGAGTTTTTTCTGATCGGCGATCAATAGCGATATAGCGATATTTGATCGCAGTATCGCAAAAGGTCCTGATCTTTATATCTTTTGATCGTAAGAAAATCACTAAAAATAGCGATCCGATCAATTTGTATAAAATAACTAAAAAATATTTTTTTTAAAGGAGACTCTTCTCTAAAAAAAACGTCATCACTTTTTTTGGAGATTGCAATTAAATTGATCGGATCGCTGATCGGAAAAATCCCTGATCGTTATATCGCTATATCGCAAAGAATTTATGATCGCTATTTTTGATCGGATCGCTATTTTTTTCCTGATCGCTACAAGCCTGTATATATATATATATATATATATATATATATTTTTGGGAGATATATTCTATATAATTATTCTTAAAATTAATATAATATATATACGAAAATCTTATTTAGCGAAAGCGACTATAATATCTCATCCAACCTATAGGGGCCAAACCAGCTTTTTGGAGAGCCATTTACGAATCAACAAAACCAAGGCATATTAAAAAACAAGGTACGTCCATATTGCCAAGAGATCTTACTTTTTACCTGATTTTTGATGACGTCACGCTTGCAAGCCTGAAGAGAAATAATATTTTGTAATGTGTTTCTTACTGCTGTTGTCATCGAAAATCCATTGCTACAGTTTACTTTTTATTGACGTGGAAATAATAGTAATAAGATATCTGACGTTTTTATTTGAGTGAAAACATGCAATAAATGTACTTTGCTTTTTATATACCTTGAGCGAATCTATTTTTTGAGTTGCATTTTACAAAAAGCCTACGATAAGTCAAATAAGGGATACAAAAAGGAAGGAAAAACTAAATGGGATGATCCATAATTGGAATACTGTTTTTTTAAGGAAACCATGAACATGCTCTTTGGCAGAGGATATTATTATATTTATAAAGTATACTATACTACTCTGAGTCAGAGGGTTGGGAGTGGAGGCTTTTCAAGACACTTTAAAAAAATCAAATTATTAAGTGGTTCATGCCAAGGTAATAGAAAGTATAGAATGGTTTAGCATTCATTTAAAAAGAAGTGGTTTTCTGTAGAAAAACTTTGTATCAGTTGTTATTGATTGATAATTGTGTCTAATTGGATTCGTTAGATTTTCTACTAACGGAAGGCAGTAATTTTAGATTAGAAAAAATTCTGTAAAATTCATCTATGAGAAATTGATATTCTGAATTAAATCTTCACTTTCAATCTACCTTACTTGAAGGTGGTATTCGGCAGGTATATAAGAATGATTAGTTGCCACACTTGAAATTTACTGACGGGTGATTTGATCTACCTA
>CP045893.1:24476788-24498351 GCA_013387185.1 Caligus rogercresseyi | reverse complement strand
TGGATGAGGAAGGGAATGTGTACATCATCGGAGGGAGAGCCCGGAGGGAGATCAATATAATGTGGGTTCAGACTCCATACTTAAGTGGGATGGAGAAAATTGGACCGTGAATGAGGATGTTCTGCCTTTTCCTATTGCCTTTTCATCCATCACTGCACTGAGCCCGGAGTCGAAGCTATCTTGCTAAATTGGAAGGAAGCATTCAAATATATTTATGGATTATCATGTTTTTAATCAGCTCATGAATAAAAAAGATTGAATCAAATATTCGTCTAAAATTGTCAATATAAAGCACAAATAAATAAATATATTTTTAATCACTATATTTTATTTGGATGTTTCACAAAGTAGAGATAAATCATCTTGTATCGAAAATATTAAAATATTTGCCGATGCTCGGTCTTATTTTCTATCAATTAATATTTTTCCCATTAATTTGATTATCCCCTACTTTTTTATTTATCTTCTAAGATGTGAGAAAAATAATATATAATAAATAAATTGAATAAACTATCACTAATGTTATTATATTTTCGAGGGGCTAAGCGGACTTACTTCTGATGAATATATAAAATGGATTCTTTTACTTATATTTAAAGCTTTAAAAAATCCATCGGAAAACTAACCTATCATTATAATGACTCAAAGTACACAAATAAAGATTTTATTTGTTTTATATCATTGTCCCATATATTTAAATATTCTAATTGACTGGCTAGAAACACTCAACGAATGTTGTTCAAAATGGAATGAAAATTTTACAAATATATTAAGTCTATATTAAGACCGGAAGCTTTCCCTTCTTGTGGAAGCCAGAGAATGAAGGAGGCCCGCAGATATATTTAACTCCCAGATTAGACCCACCTCACTGGAACTTAGTCCGGTATCAGCTACTAGTATGCTATTTATATCCGCACAGATGAATCTGCAATGCACTTAAATCATAGTATAAGAGGGAAAAAACTATAACTTATATCGATATTGGTTTTATATTTCCAGATATTTGATGGGAAAACAGACGAAGAACACAGAAAGGAAACCTTTTGTGGATCCGTGGCTACATCCGTAACGAGTCAGACAAATGTTGTCTACGTTCGCTTCTACGCAGAGGAAACGGGGGTCAACTCCAAGTTCTCAGCCGTTTTCACGGCAATGCGTGTTCTGAGTGATGAGAAACTTGTGACAAAGAGGTAAGTAAGTTGCCTTAGAGTACATTTTACTTTTTGGTTTGTATATGTAGGTCTGAGTGTGTGAAATGTTCTACAAATATATCAACCCTGATATACGGGGCTATGCCAGTTCCTCATACAAATTAAATTATATACTTAAAGTATATCATAATAGTTTACTTAAAGTAATTATTATAGCTGAAAATGTCAAACTTAAAGTTTAAAAATACAAAGAATAATGAATGTATAGGTGTTATTTAAAAATAACAATACAACCAATCGTGATCAATCTTCTTCTTAGATGGTATTTATCACGGAACAATTCACTGTAAATCCTCAGAGCAATCAGAGGAATTCAGCTATGATGCTGAGAGTCTCCGAGGAATGAATAGATTTTTAATGACGTCACAACTAATAATATTTAGATCCCTGATATTTCACTATTCATGTATGTACACATGACATAAATATACGCTTTATTCTATTTAGCTTGACGTCCATGACTGGCCATCCTTAAATGCCTAAAAAATAACAATGAATTCAAGCGGTGGTTGATTTGTTTGTATAAATAGCATTTATTGAGGCTAAGAATTATTTTTTCAGTAGTTTCACAGAGCCACCATTTTATGATCGTGCTTTAAATCAATTGAAAACTGCAATAGATTTAGACTAACTACGTGTTATACTAATTTTGAGGAACAAAAAATATTAATCAGATATGTATAAATTAAAGTTAAACAATCTTTCAATATCTAATTTTCTACTCTGCAATTGTAAACAGCCAAACCCCTAACACCAATGTCCGGCTATAACAAAAATGAATTAGGTTAGATTGATATTAATGGCAACCCTGACGCTTTACAAGGTATTGTTTAATTGAATTTAACAATAATAAAGTTCATATATTGCTAAAATATTTTTTTTTATAACGTTGATTGATAATCTTAAGTTTCAACATATGTAAAAAAAGTCTGTAACATTCGTTAATTGCAACACTAATCGAACTACCGATTGCTTTCAGTAGATCGGTAGAATCAGCGGTAGATATCGTCTAACAAGTCCGAATTTTTAATTCTTTAATAAAAGTACCAAAACCTCTCAGTCCAATATATGACTGCTATCAAGTCTATGATAAGAAGACATAGACAATTCTTATCCGTTAAAAAATTTTTTTTTTAGGTTATTATATCAATGGATAGTAATTTTAAACTATAATGTTTAGTTATGTATTTGTATTAGCGCAACTGTCCAGTGAGTTTTTATTTCATTGTATATCTGCATTGTTTTAGTGTATATTTACGCTTTTATTGTAGAAGGAAATAAAAACATATAACGGATAAAAAAATTCAAAGAAACTCTTTTTTTAAGGATATAAATTGCTTATTTATATCCTGTGTGGATGCAATTCTATCGAACCATATAGGCAAAAAAACTCCTCCGATTGCATGATGTCCATCAATCCATAGCGATAGATTTACAAGTCAAAAAATCAATCAATAAAACCTTGAAAAAGCAAAACATACTTTCTTGAATAATATAACTATAAAATATTTTATTATAACATTTTAAAAGCTATTAAATAGTGCTTTGATGAAAAATATTTTATTTTAATCAGTGTGTATTCTCTTTTCCATCAATGTACCCTTGGGTTAAGCCATTCAACTATGACTATTTTCTATTTACCCCTAAAACTGACCAAATAGTCTACATAGGTATATATTGTGAACATCAACTGTGTTTGGCCCTTTTGTCATATTCGATACGGTGAATGGGTTTCCTAGAGGGGCTAAATTAATTAGAGTATAAAGGAAAAATAAGAAAGTCGGATGTGTGTGTTATATTTAAGTAGTCGATTTCTTGGCAATGTATAGATCGATGGAGAGAGAAAGTAGTTGTCATGTTGCGTATTGCTTATTTCTGAGACGCTGGTAGTTCATTGAAGGCTAGATACTTGACAACCATTGATAGCTGGAAACTTATTTTATTATTTTTTTTTCTCTGTTATGATATATGAGAGGGGTGATAAATTGGTGATATGCCGTTATAATGAACTGAGGGGAATTATGATATATGGGGCAGTACGGTATTCGGCCCGGGGCATCAAGACTCCAGGGACCTCGGGAGTGCAAGGGAATTTTCCCTGTGAGCATGAGAAGTTCATCCCATCTTGCTCTGTAAGTGCGAAGAAGGAACTGAAAATACTTTTACTTTTTCTACAGAAAATTATGATTTTTTATTGCTTTCGAAGAAACGGTTTTGATGCCTTTGTTTATTTTATTATTGATCCTAAAGAGAAATAACTTTTGGGTTGTATAATAGTTTTAAACCAAAATGTTTATTAATATATTTTTATAGTTACATATTAAGATATCAACAAAGTAAAAAATAATAATAATTGATGTCAAATGAACGATATAAAGATACATTAAACTCCTTAAACGAGTGCAAATAATATAAATTAACTCAAATGTTTAATAGAACAAATGAGGAAATAGAAGATGGGATAATAATAAATGGATATTGGATGGTATTATGTCAACTCACTAAATAACATAACTCAATTTTCTTTCTTTTTTTATGTCTTATAGTCGGAGTGATCCTCGATTTATCGGGGAATATGACTAAATAAGATAAGCATCCCTTCTCCTGAGTTACTGGAGTTACTATATTTAATCAATGATAATGGGATTATCTTGCATTGAAATATTTAATTCAAATATTTCCTAAATGACATCCATTCAGGTCACTAAGTAAGGATAATTTGTGTTTTAATGGATATATTTTTACATTTGACCCATTTTCACACAGCTGCGATTGAAGTGATGTGTTATAAATCATGTAACTGTCTTCATATTATGATAATAGTTTTATTAATTCGCACTTCTTTTCCTTTTAACAGTCAAGTTGGAGAAAAATGCTTTTTCCATTCAACCATTTATGGCAATAACTAAAAGTCTGCACCATTTTTGAAAACTATCATCATCAGTCAGAAATTCAGCACTTACTTTGATGTTAATAGGGGATTAAATGTCGATATTGATAAAACTCTAAATGCAAGTACCCAATTCCGCTTTCCTCGGTAAGCTTATTTCTCGACTCAATTTAGTTGACGCCACTAAAAATGTTAAGTCCCGAAGATAGTGTCTTGGAGCTGCGGAAGCAAATCTTCTAGAATCGACTTAGCTCTCGTAGCACCGCAATTCTGCAACACATAAAAAATGCGGTTATCGACCAGATCCTTTACTGATCATAAGATTATCGATATGAGTTTACGGTACAAACCAAAAAAGAAAAGTTTTAGATCATAGATGGCTTTTGGGTGAGGAAAGTTTTAAAGAAAAATTGGTCGAATCTCATAAGAAGAACAAGTCGAATATCTTCTAGAGAAGCCTACCCATTATTTGTTAATGTAATAACAATACTGTGAAGAGGTTTGTGAAAAACACAAGAAAAAAATGGCCAAATTCCAAGACGAAATTGAGGATGCCCTTACCGAATCGCCTCTTTTTACAAAAACAATTACTTCCGATTTGTCCATGAATATAGAATTATGGACATTGCTGAAGCTGAATGGGTAGGAAAAGGAGATAGAAATGAATCCATATCGTAGATATAAACTTCTTCCTCACAATAATAAATCTTCGGCTTCCACCATAAACTACATCGTCGATGGTAATCAAATATAAAGAGACCTGAAGAAATCCTTGCATATTCCACAAAGGTTTTCTAAAATTTTAGGTGGAGAAAGAATAAACTTCCTCAAGAAAAAACACATTCGTAATTCTTCTATCTACACAAAAGATAATATTTTAGATTATATCAAAAAGTCTTATAAAGATAATAAAGCTTCCGGTCCTGACGGTATTTGTGGTCGAATCTTCTCTCTTGTTCCGGATGAAGTGGTTCCATATCTTTGGCAATGGGCAAACACATAGAGAGAACTGGAAAAATGCCTTGTGCTCTTACTAAGGGTCGCATAGCCTTAATTCCAAAGAAAGGGGATGGGAGTGATTTTAACATTGGAGGCCTATACTATTTTAAATGATTTTTATAGAATTTTAGCAGGCGTTTTAACAAAGCAAATAGAACCCATTTTAAATCATAAAATTACAAATGAACAAAAGGGCTTTTTAAAAAACCGCAAAATTACTGATATTTCTCGAAATATTATAACGGCGATCGAATCGGTAAAGAATCGTAAAAAGTTTGGGGCCCTTATAGCAATAGATTTTAATAAAGCGTTTGACTCCATTAGACACGACCATATTTACAATCGGTTAAAAGGCTCCTTCCCAAGCGTTTCTTCAATCCCGTAAGAGCAATGTTGCTCAACGGCTCCTCCATAATCTCTTTAGATGGCATCAATAGTGCTCCCATTCTTCTCAAACGGAGTTGTAGGCAGGGCTGCCCAGTTGCTCCTCTTCTCTTTGTTGCTGCGTTAGATGAGTTGACGAAGACGTTGTCAAGGAAATACTTAGGGTTGGTGTTTCCTTCAACAATGAAAAAACATCTTATTGACTTATACGCCGACGACATTACCTTGATGATTGAGGCAAACTCGGACATACAACTTATTAAGAGGATAAATATATTTTATCATATTTGTTAAATTTGAACTCAAAACTGGCCTTGCTATAAATAAAAGCAAAATGCTATACTTCCATTGGGATCTTGGAATCCGTGCAGCTCTTCTTTGCTCCAGAACTGCAGGGTTGTTGAGTCTGTTAATATTCTTGGCATTGAATGGATGAGAGACGGAGTCTCAAAAGTTAACTGGGTACAAATGAACACAAAGATATATGGTCAAATTAGACTATGGCGAAACTTATCTCTACAAAAAAGAGTCGACCTTTATAATTCTCGTGTGGTTCCATTCGTTTTGTATAGAGCCACATCCATCCATCTCTTGCTGAATTAGCACTTAAAGAAGAAGATTGTTGGCTGGGGACTCTTTTTACAAAACATATCTTCCCTCATTGAAGCGTCCCAAAACCTATGTAGGAGGTGGACTTTGTCTTCTTATTGAAATTTTGCCAAAATATTATCTAAGAATCGTGCAGAAAATGGGTGTATTTTATAACAGGACTGGAGAAAATATTTTACGTCTTCGCAATTTTACAATTGGTTATACATGGGTACTCTTTTAACTAATCAGGACTTGGAAAACTTTTCGCCATTTTTAGCTTCAATTCAGAGAATTTTATGGAAGTTGGAAACCTCAGTTCAATCGGACACGACAATAGATATTTTATACCAAAATAAAGACAAAAAACCTTTTATAAAAAGATTTGGTGATCCTGTCATTTTAGAGCGAACTGCCTTAACACAAGCGATTTTTACTGCCCACGATTTGGTTGTGAATTCAAGTTTTAACGTGGCAAGGTTCAAGTTTCCTCTTAAACGTTCACTTAGTTTTATGTGCCCTTCCAAGCCATGGTTTTTAAAATTTGAATGTGGTAGGAAGAGTTATGATGGAGCGAGATCTATATCAGAGTCCTACTTAAGTTTGCTTAACCTTCCCTCTTCATGGAGTAAAATAATTTTACAATCAACTAATGGGATTGCTGATGGTTCTAAATTTACAGCTCAATTACAAATTTCAGGGATGCTCATTAAATTTCAGAATCCTTGTATGAATTGTGGATTTTTATTAAATAATATCTTACATGCATTTGCCGATTGTCCCATTCTTCAAATAATTAAAAGATTTTTAAAACTGAACATGTGTCAAAACGGCGATATATCTCCGAATATTTTAAAAGCTCTCATTCTCTTTGGAAATAATAATTTTTAAAAAATACCCCCCTAGTCACAAAGCAATTCAATGTACATTACAAAATATAAAATCTTTCTTAGCACTAAAAATAACGACAAATGCCTATGTAGTCGAAGAAGACCTAAGGCCCATCATGATTGGTGCTTCAGCTCGCTACGCTGCTCTCTCAATCAAAATCCCGGATGTAGGAGCGCCAACGTGGAAGTGGGCTGGCGATATAATTAATATGTCCTGAAAGATCAAAGCTCTACATCAGCACCATCAAAAGGATTTTAAGAAGACATCGTGCTTTTTTAAACCAAACCAATAAATGATTTGTCCTTTATATAAGGTTATTCTTCAGGGCAGTAAATATGTGTTTTAATGGATATATTTTTACATTTGACCCATTTTCACACAGCTGCGATTGAAGTGATGTGTTAATAAATTCATGTAACTGTCTTTCATTGTGATAATTTTTATTATTATTCGCACTTCTTTTCCTTTTAACAGTCAAGTTGGAGAAAAATGCTTTGCACATATCCATTTATTGTATTTATAACCAAATCCACACTAAAAGCGTCAATACTTTTCCCATTTATATAGGAACTAAAATTTGTTTTGTATCTCAGTTCTGATAGGGGTTGAAGTACATGCCATAATTTGCTACGTGGTAGTTTATGCAAGTAGAAGGATTATTTGTTCGGAAGAGCCGAGTACAAACCGATAACATAATTAACAGATCCACTAACCTAACAAAGAAATGAAGCAATTATTATCAAAGCTTATACAATGTCTGAAAAGGGAAAAAACTATGGCAAATAATTATTGTAATCTTAAGAAATTATTATTTCCTTTCTGTATAGACAAATATTCTTTTTGGCGTGGATGTACTCAATGACTTTATATAAGCTTTTTATCATGTTTGCATACGTCGCAGTTGAGATGGAGATCCCGTAGAATCGTTGACTCTCCTGATAGAGATCACGATCGTATCCTTATCTAGGAGTGACTACGATCGTGATCTACATCATAAGAATCAACGACTCTGCTTGAAGAGATAAGGAGTGTTATTTCTTAAAGAACGACTTAGATATTTAAATATGGAGATGGTACGACAATGTTATTCAAACTATTTTAATTATGTCTGATTTCTTTTCATATGAATATCAAATTATTATAATACAGGTCGGTGATACTATGACATAATGTTAGTAAAACTTTGCGTTGCATTTGCTTCCTTGAACACAAAAATAAAGTCATTTCGACCAAAATATGGAATAAAAATCGCTAATGAACTAAAAAGATTGTAATATATTATCTCCATATACAAGTCGTCATCTCTCCTGGAAGGACCGTAATCTCTACCAGGAGAGTCAACAATTCTACTGGATCTTCATCTCTGCTGCGACATATGTAACGTAACGTAATTTGAGTGACGTTAGGGACATAATAGTTCCAATCAAACATTAGTTTTCGGTGAGGGATAATATCCATTTTCTGAGGATGCAATGCAAAAGTTTTTGCACACTCACAGAACTCTTCTTGCTAATGATATCACATCCAAATATCGCGTCAATGATTATCTTTTGTTATTACTTCTTAGGAAAAAGGCTCTTTGATATATTAGAGTCATAAAAGGCTTGCTGCAGTGAACTGCATTACGCATAAAAAAACATTTTATATGTATATCATTCAAAGTACCATAAAACTTAAGTACGGAGCAAACTTAAATAGGTTACTTATGTATCCGTGAGTTATAAAATATACGGCATTGAATGTGAGACATAAAAAGTGTCATAAAGGCTAAATATTGTTTTGTTCTTCATTTGTTTTTTTCATAACTCATAAAAAGACAATAGTTTTATTTATAAAGAAGATATGTAGATATGCATTTATGTATATAATATATAGTCATTGAAAGTTGTTGGACGCTTGTTTCGAGTAGAGTCAAAAGCATATAAGGCATCTTTGACAGCAACATACAATCAAACCTGTGATAGGGATTATTCAGGTGTTATGCCCTATTACTATATACCATATATATATATATATATATATATATTCAGTCAATTAACACGATAATTAAACGGGTAATTAAACTTCTACGGAATATAATAATTAATAATTTATACTCAAACAAACAAAAAGTTCCATTTTTTCATTTTGATCACTATCGGCTGCATATTGTTTTACCCATTATCTTTTTGGGCAAGGCATCACTGAGGATATCGGCTGTCAGAGAAGCTTCCTTACAAATGTTGAATGTTTCACTTGAATCCTACCATCCATGATAATAAACACTTAAATAATGTGTTTATATATATATATGCCTGCATTTGAAAATTATTTTCATCCTTATTTTAGACGGAATACGACTGTGACGATGCCACCTGCATTCACCCCGACCTCGTCTGCAATCAAATCCACAACTGTAAGTTTGGCTGGGACGAGGAGTCATGCTTTGAGGAGTCCTCCAACATCAACCTTGACTTTTCCAAGCCCCACGTCATTATCATATTCATCATTTTGATCGGGATTCTCTTTGGCATGATCTTTGGTATGCTTTGGAACCTTCGTCGACGGCTGCATGAAAGGGACGAGGATGCTGGAGAGTCCCTTGGGAAGTCCATCAGTGGAGAAGAGGTCGAAGAGGATCCCTCAGCCTTCCTGCCCCCGCATCTCCCGCCCCCACCACCCAACAAGTCCTTCGAGGGGGGACCGGCATGCTATGTCCCCGACGGAGGATTCCCCTTCAACTCCAGGTTCTAAATGGAAGGAAGAGGGGCGGAACGCTGGACAGGTCACAACCCCCCCCCCCCTTATTCCTCTCCCCGGTGCTATTATAATACATATTTGAAACACAGTCTCTGCCTCAAGGTCTATAAATAGTGAAAAAGGGAGACATGGAAGTTTATCCACTTATGACACCATACAGCCGACTTAAATACAAGTAAAGCTGCCAATCTATTTATTTCTGGAAAATACGACAAAACAATTACTTATTATCCTCAAATAAAATAGCCGGTGTTCGATAAAATATCATGGTAAGGGTTCAATATATTTCCAGCACTCCTGTTCAAGGGTTTTTAGGTGTGTCTTCCTTTCAGAAGGAGAGTCCCCCATCTGTTCCCCCAACTTATCTCAGGCGCAATTAAACTACATATAAATGCATACTCAACCATGAGATCTGAAACAATTACAAGATAGATAAAAAGTTACTCCATAATATAGAAAACCCATGCTACCAACATTGTCCCTTTTTGGAACAAATGAAAAATTGTTTTGTTCTTTGAGTTTCCGTTTAATATTTTATAAATTTGTAAATTATATGCACCAATCAATAAATTCAATTCCTCAAATGGATTATGAAATCTCAAATCATAGGAGCCATTTTGATACATCATTTTTCTTCAATCAAACATGAATAATCAAAAATATACTCTGTTGTGAGTTATCCATCTAAGTATAATAATATTATTGTCAACCAAAGAAAATGAGTAAATATCAGCAATGGCATCACAAGAGGAACAACTTTTTTCTCCCGTATTCCTAGTTATATAGACCTTGCTCTTCCTATATGATTTGTTATTCTGAAGATTCATCATTCATTGGGATAATGCAGTCAAATGCAGTGCCCTGCACTTCTTTTCAGGCACTCTATTTCTTCTTCTTTTTTACTCTGTAACTCTGTAATCTTCTATTCATGCCATCACAGGATATTATGAGTGTCGCTCCCCTCCCCTTATTTAATCCTATCATCAAACATTTGATATTCCATATTCATCTCTAGCTGAAGGACTTTTTTGGTTTTTAAGCCGTGTGAAACACAAAATAATGCCTTCCATTGCTGATTTATTTAAGTTTTTAGAACCATTGAATAAGATGTCGTTCGTTTCAACATCATTGATATTGACATTGGTTATATTCTTAATCATCTAATATTATAAGATAATAACAACGAATATAATTTATTCAGTTATTTAGGATTAAGCATGTCATCCGGACTACCGATTTATATTTGGTCTTTAGGTAGATCAAATCACCCGTCAGTAAATTTCAAGTGTGGCAACTAATCATTCTTATATACCTGCCGAATACCACCTTCAAGTAAGGTAGATTGAAAAGTGAAGATTTAATTCAGAATATCAATTTCTCATAGATGAATTTTACAGAATTTTTTCTAATCTAAAATACTGCCTTCCGTTAGTAGAAAATCTAACGAATCCAATTAGACACAATTATCAATCAATAACAACTGATACAAAGTTTTTCTACAGAAAACCACTTCTTTTTAAATGAATGCTAAACCATTCTATACTTTCTATTACCTTGGCATGAACCACTTAATAATTTGATTTTTTTAAAGTGTCTTGAAAAGCCTCCACTCCCAACCCTCTGACTCAGAGTAGTATAGTATACTTTATAAATATAATAATATCCTCTGCCAAAGAGCATGTTCATGGTTTCCTTAAAAAAACAGTATTCCAATTATGGATCATCCCATTTAGTTTTTCCTTCCTTTTTGTATCCCTTATTTGACTTATCGTAGGCTTTTTGTAAAATGCAACTCAAAAAATAGATTCGCTCAAGGTATATAAAAAAGCAAAGTACATTTATTGCATGTTTTCACTCAAATAAAAACGTCAGATATCTTATTACTATTATTTCCACGTCAATAAAAAGTAAACTGTAGCAATGGATTTCGATGACAACAGCAGTAAGAAACACATTACAAAATATTATTTCTCTTCAGGCTTGCAAGCGTGACGTCATCAAAAATCAGGTAAAAAGTAAGATCTCTTGGCAATATGGACGTACCTTGTTTTTTAATATGCCTTGGTTTTGTTGATTCGTAAATGGCTCTCCAAAAAGCTGGTTTGCCCCTATAGGTTGGATGAGATATTATAGTCGCTTTCGCTAAATAAGATTTTCGTATATATATTTATATTAATTTTAAGAATATTATTAGAATATCTCCCAAAAAAATTATATATATATATATATATAAATATATATATATATATACATATATATATATATACAGGCTTGTGAGCGATCAGGAAAAAAATAGCGATCCGATCAAAAATAGCGATCATAAATTCTTTGCGATATAGCGATATAACGATCAGGGATTTTTCCGATCAGCGATCCGATCAATTTAATTGCAATCTCCAAAAAAAGTGATGACGTTTTTTTAGAGAAGAGTCTCCTTTTAAAAAAAATATTTTTTAGTTATTTTATACAAATTGATCGGATCGCTATTTTTAGTGATTTTCTTACGATCAAAAGATATAAAGATCAGGACCTTTTGCGATACTGCGATCAGCGATCAAATATCGCTATATCGCTATTGATCGCCGATCAGAAAAAACTCCGATCAACAAGCCTGTATATATATATATATATTATATCGCAACTTATGATTGCCCGCCTAGAGAGTTTTTCTTCCTTTCTTTAATTGAGTCACTTGTGTATCCAGCTATAAATTATAGCTATAAGTCTATGATTCGAATATAAAATCGATAAACATTAACCACCTTAAAACTCTATTTAGAAGAATAAAGAAAGAGAAGGAAAAAAATCCCTCAACCTATATGTATCCCATTCGCTCGCTAAGGGTCCATTGAATGACGTCACCAACAACGACGACCCAAAAAATATAAACTCCCACTGCATTTTCCTGTTTACCTAAACAAGTACTTAAAAACTACATATCCTATTTTCCTTTTGTTTTCCCAAGAACTTCCACAAGAAATACGTAAAATTAATATTGATTTCTTTGCTCAAATATAATTTCTTTTATATCACTGTATGTATGTATGTATGCCATTAGTCAATTTCTTTTATGTAAATATATGGAAATTAGTATGTATTAAAAAATTGTTGATGAATTGTGATTTGTTTTCATTCCGGGGTGGGTTCATAGAGAATATAGGTTGCCGAAGTAACAACGAGTAATATCAGGATATTTATTAGGTATTGAGTCTATCCAGAGATTGCTTTGGCACTATATATATTCTCCTTGGGTGAATTATATATAGTTATAGTAATAAAATATACCAGAATTGGACTTTTTCTAACAGTGTGATTGGGTAATATAAAAAAGAGCTTTAATAATAATAAAAAATAGCATTGTTAAATATAGCATCATTTGTCTTTTGGCTCTTGAGATGTGGCATAAACGCAATCGTGCGACAACTTCTATGAAATGTTTGGCGTTGTTTAACCGCAATTAGGACGAGTTTTCCCCCCGATTTTCAGTTACAGTAGACGAAAACATGGATACACCACAACATGCCAGAGACCCAGTCAAAAGAGTGGGGTTTGCCGGGTGAATCGGCGCCGAAGAAGGCCAAAGCGGGTTTGTCAACCAATAAAGTCAATAAAGTTGATGTTTTCTGGGATGCACGCGGTGTAATCCACATAGATTACCTTCAGAAGGGAAGAACAATCAACGGCAAATATTATATCAACTTATTGGACCGATTTTGTGAGGACTTAAACGACCGCATTTGGCCAAGAAAAAAGTTATTTTTCATCAAGACAATGCAATTTCACCATGAAAACAACACACGTATGGACTATACGTGTGCTGTTACCATAGCGAAATTTTACAAATTACGCTATGAATTGTTCCCTCATCCGCTGTATCCTCGGGATTTAGCCCAAGTGACTATTTTTTGCTTTATAACCTTAAAAAAGTGCTTGGCGTAAAAAGATATTATTCCAAAGATGAAAGCATCTCACAAACTAATAAATATTTGTGGACCTCGAGAAATCTTATCTTTATAATATGTAGATATCAAAATTGGAGAAATGTTGGACGAAGTTTATAGAGCCCAAAGGAGACTATGTTGAAAAATAAATTTACTTTTGATCAAAAAATCTTTAAAAAGTCACGAATTTATTGGCTAGTCCTTGTATAACATCTTCATATGAGAAATTTGTGATTTTTTTATAGGATTTATTTGCTTGGGATCCGATTGGATTCACCAATCCAAAAAAAATACCTTCGTTAAGTATTTAAACAAACATACTATATATAAAGCCCAATAATGAGTATTATGATGGGAGAACTTGATTTGATTTTTAACAATAATGATTTTAATCCTTGATTGATAAGGCAACTAATCATAGAGTATATTTGAATAAATAATAAATTATTTTTGACTTTCAAAGAGTGAACGATTACAGCAGTAGTAGTACATAGATTGCTCCATTGACCATCCTGCATATTCAATATTATGTCCTTGAAGATTTTTGTGTAGGATATTATCATAATAACAATTGGGGACAATCGAAATCGTATATGCCTTTGATGTTCGTGCCTCCCTCCTAATGAGGGGTAATGTCTATACTATATTTTTCTCATAAAGAATTGGTGATAAATATGGACGTTATGAGGTTCATCTTACAATTAGGGGACACTTAAAGACTTGGTTATCACCTCAGATAAAAATAACTTGGATGATATATATATATATATATATATATATAATATATATATTATATATATATATATATTATATAACTTATATATAATATAATATATATATAATATATATATACTCTCTGTCAAGAAAGTACCGGGAATTGTCGATTTAAATCTGGCGGGGCAATGAGGCAGGTAAAATTTTTTTTTCCTAGTTGTACTACTGTCCTAATTACTATGCCAAGCTTGAGCGGGATCTGTCAAACTAGTGTATTTGCAACAGCTGTTTAAGTCAGGTCGATGTCAGTAGTGCGTGCCGATTTTTTACTATGGTGATTACGTTGAGCAAAGAATTTGTTTAAAGTTTTGTGTTGCAAATGAATTTTCGTGTGCCAATGCATTGAAAATGTTGCAAAAGGCCTTTGGTGATAATGCTCTATCGAAAACTCGTGCATATCATGGTACAGACTTCAAGGACGGTCGTGAAGTGGTCGAAGACTTGCCTCGTTCCGGACGCCCCATCGACGGCTTCGACCGAAGATAACGTCGATAAAAAATTAACAAAGGAAAGGGTGCTTGAAACCGTCGTACCAGCTTGAGAGAGATAAGCTCATGATCTTAAGATATCCCACGGGTCCCACATATGATTTGATTGATTTTTGGGCATGAGAAAGGTTGGCCGCACGACTCGTACCGAAAGAGCTGAATTTTCTTCAAAAACGTCATCGCGAACAGTTGCTTCAGATATGCCTGGATCGCTGTACATTCCGATCTACATTCTGAACTCATATAACTGGTGATGAGACCTGGTGATGAGAAATTGCCCCTTCGTGGCACCCGTTTTTTGAGTCGATTGAAGCCATAAAACAAAATTCGCGCGAGAGCTAAAGTCCATCTCGGAAAGCGCCTATAAAAAATGTTTCGATGATTGGAAGTGCCGTTGGCATAGATGTATTGGAGCAAATGGAGCCTATTTTGAAGGCGACCCAATAAATTTTGATGATTAAATGTAAAAATGTTGTTTTAATCGACAATTCCCGGTACTTTCTTGACAGAATATAGATATATATATATTATATATATATATATATTATTATATATATATATTATATATATATATATATATATATATATAATATATATATATATATTAGGGTTGTTCTTATTTTTCAAAAGTTTGAAATGTTAGCAACATTGTGGATTTTCTGTTTCTTGGTGATAAAAGAAGACGACATACAAAGTTTGAACAAAATCGGTCAACATTACGAGGTCGCGCAACGAGGTCAAAGTTTTAAAAATTTAGTAAAAATATAGTTTTTCGCAAATTTCTTCAAAATGGTGGACGTTACAGACTTCAATAATAATTATTAATTTAAAGGAAATCTAATTTACTACCAGACGTATGTTTGATGTTTTTTAATAAAACAAAGTTTTCAGTAAAAACAAAGAAAAAATGGAGTGTGTATTGTTAGCTTATTTCATAGCTTTTTTGTATCAATTAACTTCACTCGCCTGTAGAAGATGACTTGTTCGCTTCAGAGTAAAATAGTACTTTTAAGTTTAGTAAAACTTTAGATGATAAATCCAAAAATGACCTTGGTTGCATTCTATCAATTCAGAATTCAGTACAATCTGAGTTTACATCATATGATTCAGAGCCTGTATTGACCTATAAGAAATCGATTATGAAAAAAATAAAAAATAATGTGTTTCTTAGATTTGCGTCAAGGTATCCTCTCAAAATTTTACTTTGTCTCTGACGCATTTATAATCCATTATATGCGTCATTTTGTACGCGAGATAGGCTTTTTTAAATGTACATATAACTCTCTACTTATTAAATTGACATGATTTAGTATACCAAAATATTAAAGCTGTTTAACCAAGCTTTCATTTGATATGTTTGGTGTTCTAAAAATCGCTATACTTTAAGAGATATAAGCAAATACGTTCTCTACCCCAAAAATTGATCTTTTGATATGAGAATATACGATTACCATCTGGTAATCACTGTTAGTGTTACCTGGATAGAAGAAAAAAAGAAGGGAGAGAAGTGAGGCAAAATACTCCCTCCCTTCTCTTTCTTTATCGAAACGAATAATTTTATTTAAAAATGTTAAATAAAAGCATATAGACTATACAAAACATGGAAGATTAAAAAGGCAAAGAGAAACACAGTTTTAACATAATATAATAATAATAATAATCGGAACTTAATCCGGTATTAGCCGATAGTGAAATTATCTCGGAGCCATCTATATTTTTATTAAATAGTTTAAAAATGCTTAAGCATTCAAATAAACTTTTTTTTAACAATCTTATAATGAAAACGATTCCTCCCTCAAGAGCCATTAATTTTTGCCTTGTAGGCGGACAAACAAAATCAGATTGTACAAGGTTTGTCTTCTTCCTCCTAGTTAATTTGTCAGATTGGACTTATGGCCTTTCTTATCTTGTAGAGATGCTTCTTGAGGTTAATATGTCTACTGATCATTCAAACAATGATGTAGAGTTTTGACTCGTTTGTACTTAATGTCTTTTTCTTCCGAGATCGAGATTAGGTTTTCATATTTAGTATAGCAAACAAATCAACCTACTATCATAAAAAGCCCTTGCATCTAGAGCAATATAATCCTCTGTAGTAAAATCATTGGTGTGTAATGAGCATCGGATATAGCTTGGAAGAGGAAGTCTCCCGCCGTTTCCCTTACAAATCCAATATATTATGAGATTAAGCTTCGTATTTAGTAGCTCAAAATATAGCTAAGCAGTTAAGCCATAAAAATGAAGGAAGCGTGGCTTTTAATTTTTACGAGAATGCTCACTAGCATGCAAAAAAAGATAGGCGAAGCTTTTATGGGTCGTTCTTCGTTGAATGCTGCTAATCCATTATCTTTCAGATATAATGTCACTGTTTTTTTTTAGTTTTGAATTATTGATAGCTTTATCTTACATTAAATCTAAATAACTGTATAATATTATAAGAAATCTACATTATATATAGGAAAAAAATAATTTGTCTACATTCACGTCTCAATTTAAATAAGTTTAGTTTTGGTGCTTGGTTGACAATTATTATGAGCTGATGTTGCTTCTCCGGAACGCGGCACATTGTCAAGTACTAGGAATACATTAGGCCATAGATAATTCGAATGATTGTATCTATATTTATATACATAGGTATATATGTATATATATTTATTTATAAATATGTTATAATATATTTATATATATATATATAATATATATATAAAAGGGTGTTCGGACTTGAGAGTCAGGCTCCCCTTAAGATTTTCGCTTAGTGCATAGAGATCCATTGTGAAAGTTTGAACGAAATCAATAACGGGAGGTGTCTCCTCAACAGACCCAAGAGTTTTGAAGAAAACTTATGAGGTATTTTTTTCACCATGTCCTTAATATTCACGCGATTTTCAAACAATTGGTGAAAAATGTAGGTTGCATCGCAAAGATAGAAAAATATATTTCTTTTTTATTCACACCCAAAATTTAATCGGATATACAAGTTTTTAAATAGCAATTTTATGGAAAATACTTCAAAAATGACTATTTCAAACTTTAATATCTCGTTACCCCTCAAATGATTTATTAACTTGTTTCTTTTGCAAGGAAGCAAGAAGAAAACCCGAGCCCTTCTTTATCCAGTTTTTCGTATATATTTCAGATTTTAGAGCACTTGGAGATTATTTTTACGAGGATTTTAATACTGTAACAGAAAGAATTTATTTCTTTATGTTGGACACAATCCAAACAAAAACTTTTATAGCAACAAAAGTACAGTCTTACAAATACCAAGCTCGAACTTTGCCTCCCAGATGATTTTTATGAGTATTATTGATAACTTTATTACATATGTGATTTTTGTGGGTGTATAAATCAGTTTGCTATTTAAGTAATTAAATGTTTGCATGAAATATAGTTGTACTTGGTACAAAAAAACATTATGTTTGTCCAATGAAATCGTTGATATGCATAAAAATATTTTAAATTAGGTAAGCATTTGTATAAAATATTTTTTATTATTATCCCACAAAATCAATGATAAGTGAAAGTGATAACACGTTTTCTGTGTCGTCTTGGAAAATAAATAGTTATCAGGGATACAGGGTTCTCTCACCTATTTATTCTTTAAATAGTTTGTAGAGACACTGGGTTCCTCATCTGGGACGTAAGACACTCTTCACCTGTCTGGATTCCTGTTTTTCGAGGATCGAAAGCCGTTGGAATTACAGATAAGAGTCATTCTTTCATCATCCTTTTCTCCTTCATGAAATACTTTCATCACAAATAGAAGCGGAAGAAAATATACAATTAAAGTTGCTCAACCTCTAATACTTTAATATTTATATTTATACACCCCCCGCCATTTCATAATGTATAAACTTAGGTTCCGAAATATTTTTCGTGTGACGTCACGTCTGGCAGAAAACATAAACAAATAACTTTTACTATATAAACATCACTACTCAAATTATCATTAGTGCATCGTACTCTTACAAAAATGGCTTCAATTAATATAAAAAGAAAAAAAGACAATGTGCAGTAACTGTTTGTCCTTCATTGGATCCCAATGCTCACAATGTATTGTACCACTCGTTTCCAACCAACATCAAACAGAGAAAAGCTTTGACCATCGCATGCAAAAGAGGAGATTCGACATTTCAGCCTGCATCTCCTTATGTGTAGTCTGCACTTCACTGAAGAAGACTATGAGAGAGATCTAATGCATGAGCTTCTTAACCTTCCTATTAGAAAGAAAATCAGAAAGGAGTAGTTCCGACACTAATTTAAATGAAAAAATTGAAACAAACTTGTCGGAATATACGTCCATGGAACCATCTTCCAAAAGGAATGATAGAATATTAAAACGAAATTATCGTCAGATTACTCAAGAATGCTTAGATAAATATGAATCTTCTAATTCATCGTTACCTCTTCCTTCAAAGCAACCTCCAAGTCCACAAGTATTACTTCCGTTCATCAGAAGATAATTGTCATGACAAAAGAGTTTCTAATCAATGTCTAAGGTGCCGTCAGTTCCATTGGAGCTCTTAATAAATTTGCTCAAATTCGTGTATTTCTCCAAATAAATTTAAAAAAAAAAGCCTTCAAGAGCAAAAAGCTAGACATAAAAAAAGTTTAAGAAGAGAAACGAAAAATGAAACAGTGGAAATTAAATGCTCCAATAAATTATTTACTTTTTCCTAAATATGTATTTCTAATAACATATGTAATATATGATTACAAACAGTATTTTGTTTTGTAATAATTTTGTAAATTATATATTTTTTTCTTAATATGTATTTCTAATATATTTATATAATATATGATTATAACCATATTTTGTTTTGTATTAATTCATAAATTATATATTTTTCTAATATGTCTTTGTAATAATATATGATTATAAATAGTATTTTGTTATAATTTATTTCATTGTTTTTTATGTGCTTAACATATAATGATTGAAGAGTTTGCTTTTTCATGAAAATATTTTGGATAATATCAGCAACTTTAAATCATCAAATTTTATGATTACTCACAAAATTTAATATTTTTTCCATTTTCTAATAGAATTGTGATAATTAATTCTTCTATGATCTAATTAAAGGCTAAATTCGATTCTATTAACTATTTTACTTATACAATATACCCTCTTTTGCCATACGTGACGTCATGCTCATGAGGTAGGTTGCGTGGCGGTGTATTTTTTTACTTTCATTGGTTAAAATGGCTCTACCTTACTTTAACTACCTTGTATTATACACATATATATGTGTATGAAGTTTGAGGTGAAGTGAATAAGTATTATATACTTTTTTTTAAAATAAAATGATGGAGAACCACCAACACCATTCCAAGTGGGATCCGGGTGTACTGGAAGATCCAAATAAAAAAACACAGCATGCAATGGGAGACTGTTGCTTACAATAAATGGGGCAAAAGAATTAGAGCCCCAAATGAAACAAACAAAAACCCTCAAATAGAGGAAACAAAAGTGCCCCATAAGGAGGGCTGTAAAGAATCCCAAAAGGGTATAAAAAAACTCAAAATGCAGCTTCCCACAAAAGGGAGCAGTCAGTCAAAAATGGTCCTAGTGACAAAAAACGAAGGAGAGAGGGTCATTCTAATGAGACTCCTCCTTCTAAGAGAACCCAAGGCCCTCAAAAGCCTAAACAGAAAAGACAATTCCTCTACGCTGAAATTGCAAAAGAGGCTAATGAAATCGTCATTGTTCGGACGAACGGCGATCACATTTCCATTGGGGAATGGAATAAAGTCATCCAAATTCTCGACACGGACTACGTTCGTTGCTTGTCGGCCCCAAACGAGTCTTTACCAACTACGAAGGGCGTAAATATACCAACAAAAGGGCTATAATTTACGTCAATGATGAAGCTTCTGGCCATATATAAAAAGAATTATTAAAAAGCATACCCCTTTGTTATCCACATCTTGGCTAGAGGCTGAGAGAATGAGGGAAGAACGAAGAGGAGAAAAAGAGACTCACGGGATTCATTCGCGGAGTTACTGGCAATATTGGGGATGAAGTTCTCAGTAAAATTATTGCACATCAGTGCACCATTCTAGGATAAAAAGGCATGGTTGAAGTTATAAGATCAGAACTCACAACACTGGGCAAAGTTCTTCACATTTGTCTAGATAAACAATCCTTTGAAGGCCTCCAAACTGTAGACTTTACACTCAAAATTGCTTCTGCAGGTAAAGTGCGTTTCCAGGACCCGCGAAATGCGCCCATTTTGGAGCAGGAAGAAGAGACTGAGGATGAAGAAGACAATACGCGTAAGGACAAACATCAAGGATCTGAAGAGGAAAAAAGAAACGGGACAGAAGAAAAAAAATCCTAAAGAAGGGCAACACGGAAAAGAATTCACAAAAGAACCTAGCCAAAACAAGAGCAGCGACTTCTGAAGACACAGGCGAAAATTTGGATAGGGACAACAGTGGTGGTCTAAATCCCGAAGACAAAAAAACTCCAGACAAACAAACAGGAAAGACATCCAAAAGGCACTTACCAGTAATAAAAAACAGGGTAAAATAGACAGGTTCTTCTGTGATGCAGCAAGTGTCCTTCTTAAACCTACACCACCAACAAATAAACAATAATGATTAGCTGTGCTTACATCAATACGCAACACTCCAAAATAGCTAACTCAGAGCTTAA
>CP045893.1:24454709-24476688 GCA_013387185.1 Caligus rogercresseyi | reverse complement strand
ACGATTCCTCCCTCAAGAGCCATTAATTTTTTGCCTTGTAGGCGGACAAACAAAATCAGATTGTACAAGGTTTGTCTTCTTCTCCTAGTTAATGTCAGATTGGACGTATGGCCTTTCTTATCTTGTAGAGATGCTTCTTGAGGTTATATGTCTACTGATCATTAAAACAATGATGTAGAGTTGGACTCGTTTGTACTTAAATGTCTTTCTTCCGAGATCGAGATTAGGTTTTCATTTAGTATAGCAAAAAAATCAAACTACTATCATAAAAAGCCCTTGCATCTAGAGCAAATATAATCCTCTGTAGTAAAATCATTGGTGTGTAATGAGCATCGGATATAGCTTGGGAAGAGGGAAGGCTCCCGCCGTTTCCTTACAAATAACAATAATTATGAGATTAAGCTTCGTATTTAGTAGCTCAAAATATAGCTAAGCAGTTAAGCCAAAAAATGAAGGAAGCGTGGCTTTTAATTTTTACGAGAATGCTCACTAGCATGCAAAAAAAGTTAGGCGAAGCTTTTATGGGTCTTTCTTCGTTGAAGCTGCTGCTAATCCATTATCTTTCAGAATAATGTCACTGTTTTTTTAGTTTTGAATTATTGATAGCTTTATCTTACAATTAAATCTAAATAACTGTATAATATTATAAGAAATCTACATTATATATAAGGAAAAAAATAATTTGTCTACATTCACGTCTCATTTAAATAAATTTAGTTTTGGTGCTTGGTTGACAATTATTATGAGCTGATGTTGCTTCTCCGGAACGCGGCACATTGTCAAGTACTAGGAATACATTAGGCCATAGATAATTCGAATGATTGTATCTATATTTATAGCATAGATATATTATATATTTATTTATAAAATATGTATATATATTTATATATATATATATTAAAAGGGTGTTCGGACTTGAGAGTCAGGCTCCCCTTAAGATTTCGCTTAGTGCATAGAGATCACATTGTGAAAGTTTGAACGAAATCAAATAACGGGAGGTGTCTCTCAACAGACCCAAGAGTTTTGAAGAAAACTTATGAGGTATTTTTTCACCATGTCCTTATATTCACGCTATTTTCAAAACAATTGGTGAAAAATGTAGGTTGCCATCGCAAGATAGAAAAATATATTTCTTTTTATTCACACCCAAAATTTAATCGGATATAAAAGTTTTAAATAGCCATTTTATGGAAAATACTTCAAAAATGACTATTCAAAACTTTAATATCTCGTTACCCTCAAATGATTTATTAACTTGTTTCTTTTGCAAGGAAGCAAGAGAAAACCCGAGGCCCTTCTTTATCCAGTTTTCGTATATATTTCAGATTTTAGAGCACTTGGAGAATTTTGTACGAGGATTTTAATACTGTAACAGAAAGAATTTATCTTCTTATGTTGGACACAATCAAAACAAAACTATTTTATAGCAACAAAAGTACAGTCTTACAAATACCAAGCTCGAACTTTGCCTCCCAGATGATTTTATGAGTATTATTGATAACTTTATTACATATGTGATTATTTTGTGGGTGTTAAATCAGTTTGCTATTTAAGTAATTAAATGTTTGCATGAAATATAGTTGTACTTGGTGACAAAAAAACATTTATGTTTGTCCATGAAATCGTTGATATGCAATAAAAATATTTTAAATTAGGTAATGCATTTGTATAAAATTTTTTATTATTATCCCACAAAAACCCGTGGTCCTATGAAATCAATGACTTTTTTATTTGCCACAAAACCATGTATACGTACAAAGCCTATCATCTAAGTAACTATTGCCTTTTCTGCTATAAAAGCAAAAGAAATTACCTTTTTAATTTTGTAATGGCACAACCAACACATTGAGAGGACGGCGGTAAATGCATAATGCAAAAAAAATAATGAGTTGATTGTAAAGGGGGGGGGGGGGGGGTCGATAAGCCATCATTAATTAAGATAACAAATAACGTATTTGCATGGTACTTTATTCATAATTTGTTAATAAACAATATTTACAAAGTATTAATAATTAATATTAGCGTGTGAACACATATTGATGATAATCAACTAATACCTCCGCCGAAGGAGGTATTGTTTTCACTGGCGTTGGTGTTGTGTGTTGGTTGTTTGTCAGCAGGATAACTCAAAAAGTACGAACGGATTCGGATGAAACTTTGTGGAGTTGTTGAAAATGCCAAAAGAACTAGTGATTAAATTTTGGCATCTCTGAGTGCTTCTTTAAGTGCAAAATGAGCTAAAATACTAATAAATATTTCAAGTAGCCTACTCTGCCAATAGATGTCGCTCTGCTGTGAAATTGGGTGCGGGAGCGTCTTCTCTCGGAATATCCGTCGAGGGGAACCCTCCCCCGTCTCTCTATGCCGCCCCAGTCGTGAAAAATCCGCCTCGGAAGGCTCATAAGGACCCCGTGACGGCGGAGGTTTGCACTCTCTGAGTGTATATATGCCTCTAGTTTTATATGTTTTCAAGGAAAACATATAACATATAATACATTAAATTATTCTAACATATGGGATTGATTTGGACAAGGAAAATAATAGTTTAAATGGTCTGATAAAAGGCAATGGTTTTTCATAGATATCTTTCAGGGAAGAAGTAAAATAATAACAAACGATTATTTTGCATTATCTGTGTAGCTGGCCGTAAATTTGAAGACGAAAACCATATTTTTTTTTTGGCCGGAAGGCATTCCTATATTTCATGGAAACATACAGTAATAGACATAGAGTAAATCAAAACATATCGAGCAAAAACAAAAAAAATCATTGATTTAAACAGTTAAAAAATTAGAGAAGTGAGAAAATGGTTAAAAATTAATGTAATAAAAGCTGTAAATATCGTGTTGTAATATTTAAAAAGAGTTCGGGATGTCTTTTTTCTTCGCTTTTATGCTATATATGCAATACCGTAGTTTTGTAATAACTCCATGCCGCATCATTTTATTTTTCGACGTGAGAGTAAAAAGTCCCCTCTCTCTAGCGAAGCTCCAAAATTCCTTTCAAGGTCTAATTTAAGCATGGAGTAGATGGGGCGCGGATCCTTACATTCGTATACGAGATGAGTAGTTGGTTCACTTTGCAGAACCAACACATTTTGTATTTGCTTAGAAATGAGGACACCTCCAGAGTCCCGGTGACGGCACGATATATGAACCATTTTTCTTGAGGGTGATAACTTTTTATGGCTTGTTTTTCTAATGTCTTCAAGCTTCTTCTTTTAAAACAGCCTCTATTAGAGTAAGTGATGAGGTGTCCTCACATGTTTCTTAATTCACGGAGTCTAATTAAAGACAGGTTTTCTCTGAAAGAGCGCGATGAATTAAAGTTAAAATGGTAATTGCACTGTTCCTTCTGTGTTGCAATAATTTTCTTATATGCCATCGATGCAAGTAGATTGTTTTGGAGTTATAGAAGGTCTATAATATAAAAACAAGAGCTTATCCGTTGTAGCGAAGGATGGAACCCGTAAAATTTCCAAATCCCACCTCGATCATGTAAAAAGTATTTGAAACGTTTTTCATTAAAAGATCCCAGAACTTCCACTTAGATAGTTTGGCTACGGTGCATCGTACTCCATAGTTCGAGTATTGTGCACTAAAACATTCCTCATAAATTGTTGGATTCGAGTAGTCTGCTCTTTTAAAACATTTTAGAACCCCTTCAGCTAAAAGAGATTTCCAAAAACTTTTAAAACATTAGGCAGCTAAACCTCCAAGGTTTTGGGAGTAATGACTCTTTTGATTGATACGTTCTTTTGGATTTAAGATCTAAGAAATTCATCAAAACGTCATCCAATGATGCTGCTATTTTGTCATCGAATTCACATATTCTTAAAGGTGAGTCACTTTTGGTATCACATGTGAGTTCCACAGCTGAACTATTTCCCACCTGTGGAAACCAAGCCTCTTGATATGACAAATACATTTCTTTATTGGAATTGTTATTTCTTTCTTGTTTAAATCCATTGCACCTTCTCCAATTGTGACTCCGAGGATTTTAATATTATTTATTATGTTAAAATCTTTAAATACTTTATGTAACTATTGGTTGATAAGAGTTCCGATTTATTTACATTGATTTTTAGCCAAAGATGCCCTCGATCCATTCCAAAATTGTTCCGAATTCAAGCAGTGATGTAATCGTGAGAACTCGTCCTCCGATAATAACGGCAGAGGTATCGTCGGCATAGGCATATAGAGATTGACCCTTGTTGACCCTTCTTCTTCCTAATAGCTTATTCTCACTTGCCGCATGAAATAATGGATTAGTTGAAATACAACATAATTAATTATTCTTTTGTGAACGAATAACGTTTACTATTGAATAGCTAGAGATCCTTGAAATCGGAGCCGTTTCTAGGAATGTAAAAGCATTTTCGGTTCACCATTACCAACAAGTAACTTACTGGGTCGTACTATTACCTGGAGATGAATAACTATAATGTCTCGACACGTCACCATTCGTCATTCCAAAGGGAATGATGAAAATCATGGGGTTGAATAAGAGAGAGAGAGAGATGTATATTTCACGACTGAGATCCATGAGAAGATAGAATACACTTAATAAGGTAAAGCCCTGATTTAAAAAAAAGTGCACACAAAAGAATTTCCAGCGTGTTGATCCATAATGGAAGCAAAAGTATTTAAAAACATGTACAAAGGCATATCAAACCTTCAATAATGTCTTGTTGAAGTAAATGAGTTTTTTAAAAGAGTCTAATCATTTTGTAAGATAAATTAATAAGGTCGACTTACAAAGCGTCGACTTACAAAACGACGACTTACAAAACGTCGAACTTACAAAACGTTGAACTTATAAAATGTCGAACAGTCCCCCAGATAATCCCAAATAACTGTTGGGCTAAATTGATAAAAATGCAATTATTTATTTCTTAAATGGATACACTGCAAGTTTTTTTCGCGTGGTGCAGATGAGGTGTTGACATCAAGAAAGAGATAAGAGGGTTATCCTTTTGAACCGACATCGTCCCTGGTCATTGTTGAATCATTTGTAGTAACTCCAACAAAATCCAGCTAATAGTTATTATTATGTACCACTTCACAAAATAGATCTGTATCCAAGGAATACTAGAAACTACCTGGAAAGGAAAGGGAAAATTGTAGCTTCCAAATGAAGGCCATGATACGTTGATTAACATAGCAATAAATTAAAAGTTGTATATGTATTTTTTAGCTAAATGAGTCATTTTCACTTCAATAATTCATAATTCAACGATCAAATAAGTAACTATTATATTTAACAAAAATGAATATCGAGTGTGATATATATTTTAAAACTTTTATTTATCAACAAGAGTTTCCAGAATAGTAAATATAATATTATTTACAAACGATACATAGTTTAACAGTTACAAACAAGTAATTCAAGATTATATGTTTTCATTGTGAAAAAGACTGTAATTAAGAAATTTTTATTTTCAAATTGAATTTCATATCTGACGATCTTTGTTTCTCTGAAACTACACTGCCTCATTAAACTTCCAGTTTTGGAGGTGCCATGAGTTTCAAATTGGAGGATCTTGAGGAGGTTACAGCGGGGCTGGCGTTACGTTTGAGGGCGGCTCCGGTTCAGCTTGAGGTTGAGCCAGACTTTTTTCATCCACGGAAAGATAAAATTCCGCCAACGCGACCCCGATAGTATTTGACTCTTCCGCCCCTATTACAATATGAATAATCAATAAGACATATAGGTGACATTAAATTTAACGTCATAGCGTAACTCTATCCTGTTTTATCACTACCTTAACATCATTTAATTAATATATAAACCGGAGTAGTTACGTAAAAGAAAATACATGAATAAACATTATAGTTTAAAATTAATACTCCAGAAAATAATTATAGCTTATCATTAAAATAACATTCACAATGAAACCAATAATTCACAATTCATAAAGGTATTTATAAAAAATTACTAAAATTCTTTACAATCTTATGCAAATATTTTTTCTGAATTAAAGATGTCGACGGAAGGAATCGCATCAATTCTCCAGCGTAGCTCCACAATTTGAATTCGACCATAACATATAAATACCTAGCTGACGCAGCTAGTATAATGGCTCTCAGATCCTCTTCCTTTAGTGGTTGATATAGAGTTGGTTTTTGAGCTATAAGAGCTTTACAGTTCAAAAGTGCAAAGTCCATTGCCTCATTTTTGGTAAGGCACTAATTTTGTCCCTCAAAACTCCAAATAAATTGAGTCCTTTAACGTAGCCTTCATTTCCTCTTTCAAGACCTGGCAGATTTATTTTCAAGAAGTATTTTAGTATTGACAATGCATGGCAGTCCACAAACGCATGAAAGTTTTATTCATTTTTTCATTGAGGATTGGTGCCATTTGCCTGGCTAGCACGCCTGAGATAATTCTATAAAACTCATTGAGCACCGTTATTGGGCGCCAGTGACTAAAGTCAGAGCCATCGCCTTTTTGGGAATGAGAGCTATTCGTCCTTTAGTTATGGATTTTGGAAGTTTACCTTGCTTTTCCATGTATCTTCCGATTTTGTAAGTAAGGCACTATTTCTTTAGTGAAATGTGTGAATATTTTCCCACTGATCCCATCAGTACCACAAGCTTATCATCTTTGTAATTATTAGAGATTTAGTTTGATATTTTTTCTTCAGTGAATAAATAGTTATTATCTTTAGAAGATATTTTCATTTTTTTGGAAACTTGTAAACATTAAGAAAAAACTGTCTCTTGGAAGCGTTTGTTTAAATAATTTAAAATATCCTGAGACTTTGTTAGCACTGTTCCATTATCGTTGATCTTCTGAATTCCTGAGGCAGATATTTTTTCACCGATCTTTGCTTTTGGAATTTTTGTGTATGGACAGCTTTCCAAATTGTATTTTGCTCTCCTCTCAGCCTCGACAACTTCAGCTATTCTAAAGAAATTTAAAGAATCTGCCAGAAATGATCGAGCAAAAATCGAGCTACTGTTTAAAACTTTTTCTACTTGTAGATTAAAAGCTTTTTGTTGTTTATGTTTTTCATATTTAAAAGATGAGTTGTGGCGAATATTGCCTTTAAAAATTATCTGCTCTTCTTTTCTTAATTGAGTTTCATCATTTTTAATGCATCAGCCTCATGCAGTAAAGGGTGACCTTTCCATGTATTCTAGATTTCAGTGATCATTTTATAAGAAAATGAAAATATTTACGAATTAATTTCATTTCTTAGCTGAAATACTTTTTTACTTCACCAAAAACAACAAAAAATATGGTCGTACGTTAAAAAAACATGCTAAAACATGTCAATAAAAATATCAAGCTACACTTGCTAACTCTTAGTTTTTCCAAGTTATACCACCCCTCCGTAGCACATTGACAAAAAAAGGTCTTATTTTGTATATATTTACAAATAGTAATGTTTTTATGTTTACTTAATTTAGCAGTTCTAAACAGTTAAGACTATCTACATATTTATAACACTCATTGGTTACTGCAGTGAAAAGTTTTTTGTGCATTACTTCCGCTTACAAACATTGCGACACACCACAATGATGTAAGAATAAAAATTATTTTCACAAACTAAAAAAAATATACTTGTAACAATATTTTGTTCTTTTAAATGCAATGTGGTTCTCAAAACATCTCATATTGGAATAATAATTATTTGATATTGGGGTAAACTGAAAGATTGAGCCAATTTGAAAACAAATTATAAAAGAAAGTTATGTTTCTTTAACGCCCGAAATGCTTATATTTAGATAAAATAATAATCAAATACTCATATTGATACAAAATGGTTTGTTCATATTCACAACGCATTTTTTAACCGATTAAACGTTTTTCGGACTTGCCTTATTTCATCGAGGCATAATAATTACCTCATTTAAATTGCTTGAGCTATCGCCTAGAACAAGTTAGGCTCGTCGTAATATATGATTCTAATTCGAAGGAACCTAGTAATGCACGACGCTACAGGAAGACAGTTGAAATTTGAAATGTGGCATCTCTACACTGATGGCTGGCTGTTGGGGTGTGTTTGATCATGACTCTTAGAGACTTATGGTACACACTCCTAAGGATCCAATGGCGTCATTTTAAAGGACTATTTATTTATTAAGCATTATATAGGGTGCCAATATAACCAAACATTTATTGCAAGATGTCCTTTTTTCTATTCCCAAGACATATAAATAATTTGACACTCTTTAACAAAACACACCTGAGGCCGAGGCTGCGTGATAATTTAAAAAAGTTCAAATGGCAAAGCTATCACCGTAAAAAAGAGAAAGAAAGGAGGAAGAAACGGGCTTCCATAATTTTGAGGTGCTATGCATCGACTGCTTAGGATGTTCAATCACCAAGATTGGCAGCCATCTTAGTCAAAGTTATGAAAGAGCTCGTTAGGTAGACAGAATCTTTCTTCTCTGAAGAATATCCAGCTATAAAGGCCAGTGACCTAGATGAATCCGTAGAGATACTTTTTTAGATAAGTAAATAAATATAAATCAAGGAGATATTGATTCACCATGCCAAAAAAGCTTTTTACACAAATAAAAACATGAATGCATGATCATAATGATGCAGACAAGAACTGTGAATACTCTGAGTGAATGTATTTTGGCTATAGAAATACGTAAATATATAATAATAATTTGTTCATAAATGGAATGCAGTAAATCTTTTGTTCAGTCTACTGTCACACACTTAAAGAGGGTCGTTTTTCATATAGGAGGGGGGGGGGGGGTATAAATTGACTATTGTAAATGCATTAATGTTGTAATAATACTAATAATAATATCCTTTTCGTAACAGTCATAAAATATAAATGTATATTTATATAGATATATATATCCCTTTTTTGAAGAATAATAATAATAATAAAACCATCAAAGCTTTATTTACAAATAAAAACCATCAAAAAACGAACTTTTTAAATGAAGATCTAAGCAATGAATTAATATTAAGAAATAAAAGTCAACTGCTTATGACGTCATGTGTCCAAACACATTTGTTTTGTTAGCATTAATAGTTTTTAAAGGCAGCCGGATGGCATTCCTTAGAAAATACACAACTCAACATTTCAACAATAAAGGTCATGAAGTTATCGTCATTTTTGGAGCAATCTTGAAGTGTGTATACATTATAGGGTTGTTTTATATGCTTAGGACTCATGACCTCATCAGGCCCTGACTCTTTAATCCTTAATACTGACCTCCTTATGCTCATACCCTCTACATATATATAGTCCATTAAAAAGTAAACAATTAGAAATGCCAAAAGAAGGAAAAGTGGTGATTTTTTCATGCGTTCAAGGCCGGAACCGTGAAGTCCTCTAGATCAGAGTCCTCACTGGAGACCTCTTCGTCATTTTCGTCTGTTTTTAGCCGCGTGAAGCCCGTTTTGGATCGTCCCAGAAAGTCTCCGAGATCTAAGGTCTTTTTACTCTTCCAAGACGATTTCGTGCTCTTGGTTCGTGTCATGTTGCCTGAGGAGTGGAAAAGAAAAGAGTTGGAATTTTGAGGGATGAAAAAGAATGGAATGAATGGCAACAAAAAAACGTATCGGAGAGGGAGCGCGTTAGCTCAGTGCGTAAGGGGCGTGTTCAACAGACAATTTTCGCCTCCTCCCCAGAGAGGAAGATCACTTTTGGTCAGCATAGGCCATACCATGTATGCTTATTTCATATTTTCATGTTGCTTTGTGAAACTTACGCAATCTTATTATTACTATTGGCACGTACTCAACAGTTTATTATTGCAACAGATTCTTGATGACGACTGCGGTAGTAAACACACTATAAAATTTTAATTATAAGTATAAATTCATTCGTAGTTCCATTCATTATGGGTCCCTGAACTGCTTAGTGGCAAGTTTTAGGTACCGCTAAAAATGTTTGTCTACAGAAAATAAACCTTACTATCAATTGCCTTTGATTCATATTATTCCAGCTTGCCGGTGTGACGTCATTAAAACTCACCATCAAGTGAAAAGAAAGCTCTCTTGGCAATAAGGGCATACATTTACTTTCAATATGCCATGGGATACACTAATTCCAAAACTATGTAATGTTTATTTCTATCCACACGGAAATCAAAACCAAATTGGCAACAACAAAAATGAAGTATCCAAATCACCAACTTAAATAATAACTAGATATAAAAGTGACTCAATAAATTAAAGGAAGAAAATTACTCAGTAGCTACTGATGAGATCCATTTTATGTTGCTTGTATGACAATTGTTAAAGTCGATGAGAAAAGGAAGAGAAGGAAGGAATAATTATTATTGTCCCATGAGCAGATATAAAATGAAATCTTTTATGACTTTTAATTCCTTTCAACCCACTTACTTATTTCTTCTTTTTTCTCTACTTCAGTGGTGTCATGGAATGGACATCACATTCGGCTCGTTACGTCAGGGGTTGATAAGAGTTTTTTATAAATAAATAATACTATGATACAATATCAACAAATTTCAATCTACTTTTGTTTTTTATCCTTAATGGTTTTAAGTGTTTGGTCTTGCCAGGCCAAAAATGTAAATGATACAGGTGTGCGCTAAAGAAACTTACGATAACAGCATAAGACGTTAAGGTGTGGAATTAAGGCGTGTGCAAACATAATACGTATGGCTATATTACTGGACAAATTATTTACTACATCGAGTTCGGCACCGCTTTTGGGGTTTTCTTATATTTAAACGTCCACTCATTTCAATTGTTACTTTGTCTAACCTCTCGATTTTGGAATCCACTTGGATTTAAAAAAGGACATAGTTAATTTATTGTCCACTCACTCTCTTAGAGACCTTTACCTAAGATATTCACATGGTCTTAGAAAGTGGGCCTTAATAAAGAAACGAAAATAATTATGAGCACACACAAAAAAAAGATGACCAATCAGTCAACAAAATAATTTCAAGCATTTCAATTAAAACTTCTCACTTACCCTTTCTATTTTTTTATAAATTACGCCATAGGCAAACAGGTGAGAGATTGTAGGAATGTCGTCAGAAGGGAATGTATATATGTATACTCCGTGAGTATAATGAATTAATGAACATTATAATTATGTCACACATATCAACGTGAAGGCCTTTCATAATTAATTAATTCTTATTCAAAAATGCATCCTTGAATAAAATGTAGTAGCTCTTAGCATCATTAATCTTAAATTAAATAGAACGTCAATAGAATTTTAAAAATTCCTCATTTCTTAGCATCATGAAAAGAATGTACATTCTGGACAAATCAAAGAAGAACGCTTGAGTGAGCCATGAACTTATCAAGGGATTTTCAAATCTATGATCCCTCGGATTTTATCTTTATTATTTTTGGAATAAAATGTCATACACCGGGGCATACTGGAGGATAATAAATAAGGACATCCTCATAATTTAAGGTATGACATTGATAGTTGACACTTGTTTTTATAAATCAATATACTGGATTAGATACCATACTTTGTATGAAGGCAAAATTTGTATCTATTGCAATGCATTAAAAGCTCTATATCATGTAGGTAAAACGATGAACCATTCCCCATTCCCGATTCCTTTATGTCCATCATGATATCTCAACACCTATTTTTTCTTTTTCATTCCTGGTACAAAGACTTGATGACAATACCTTTTCCACGTTTCTTGCACTTCCTACAAGCAATTAAGAGTGAACAAAGTAGTGTAAGCACTGCAGAGAGAACAGAAATCCCAATCATCATGCGCGACTTTGGAACGTAGCTTCCAAGGGTCTCGATGTGCTTGCTCAGAACTCTCTTGGCGTGCTCTGTGAGGGAGGATGGACTAGATGTGGGAATGGGCTCTGTTGGAGGAAGCTGTGGTGGGGCTCCAGGAATGGTTTCCTCCAGGACCTTGCCTAAAAGTAAAGAAATGTATCGTTTGATAAATAAATCAAAAATAAAGTGAATCCTTCGAGTCGATCGTAGGTAGTCAATGTGTCAGTCTGGAATTGAACCGTCATAGACAGTCATACTATTTCTTCCGTTCTACTTCTGATATATTAAACTCTTGATAGTTCAATCTAAGATCAAGAAGTAGATGTTCTAGTGGTGAGTCTAGTGAGGGCACTGCACTGACTTCATCAATAAGATTTATTGTAGGGGTCCATGTTTGTAAGTTAGAAAGGCTAAAATTATGTATACCGTTAAATTAGAAAAACGATACTTTGATGCATCTTCTAACTGAAACTAGATACATATAATTTGTATAAATAATATAATTCTTAAGATATGTTACATGTATAATTTAATAGTCAGATCAATTAAAATATATCAAAATATTAATCGGATAATAATTTTAATTACTTTTGAGGGGAATTTAATTGAAAGTAATAAATTAAGTGATACGATAAATAGTGACGCTTGGAAAAATATCACAATATGTAAAGCGGAGCACAGGAGATAATAATGTTCGCTAGGGTGCAAAAATTAGCCAGGACAGCCTCTGGACTCAGTTATACAAAAATGTATAGTGACATAAGAAAATAACCTGGACATCATCTGACGCCACATCAAATAAATTGATAACACAGGATTGGATTTCCAATAAAGGGAAGAAAAGTTATTAATTAACATCTATTTCCTGATCCTCCGACGTGATTCCTGGCGCGTGTTTGTCTCGTTGTCAGTATAGTCATCTCTCTTATGAGGATAGTCGTCTCTTTTGTCAGTATAGTCGTCTGTGTTGCCAATATAGTAATCTCTGTCGTATTTTTCAGCTTAGGAGACTACTCAGAGTCTCCCAGATCCCCCATCCATAGGGTGCATGATCCACAAATGACACCCCGCCACCCTCACCATTAGTAAACTTGGTTATTCTATAGGGATCTAGTTCAATTGTGTAGACCGTGCCTCCATCCTTGGAGACGGCAAGGTCATGGGGGTTAGATAGAACGTCCTTTCCGAAAACAGAGAGAAGCCTGTTTTCGGTGTTGATGTCTAGAACGTAGACTTGGGGCTTTCTTCCGTTCAAAGAGAAAAAGGCTTCCTGGCCACCAAGTGCAAAGAGATTCCCGCCTAAAAAACAAAAGAGGAAAAAAAGAAAATAAGTTTCCAGAACCACGATAATGGAGATAGTATTCTGAATGTTTATAATTATTTATGTACATTTTATATATGTATCTACATCTAATAGGTAGATTTCTACCTCCTGATACCAGATAAAATTCCCTTGAGGTGAGGACTAAAGAGTCTATAAGACAAGAGCGGACACGAAAAAAATCATATTTCTCCTACTTACTTAGTCCATTGACATTCAAAATAATCCTGAAGTTCCACAGTCATTCCTGCTGTTATTATAACTTTTTGAAGACATTACCCGGAATTAACTATTTAAAATAATATCATGCTTGAAATAACCTTGCAAGTCCTCACAATATAGGAAAAATATTTTCTTCCCAAACCCAAACTTGATAATTGAAGGATGGGAAACATTTTTTTTGGGACATAGATATTAGGGTGTCAAGCCAAGGACGGGTTAAACGATAACTTGGGCTTTCGAACCCACTTCCCCTGAGCCATGGGGTTCTACGATCATAACTATGGCATAATTGGATTTCAACACCAACGCCCATGGGCATTTGGGTTCTATCGATTAAGACTATGGCATATATTTGGGTTTCAAACCCACCGACAATTGGTCATCGGGTTCAGCTGATCACAGCTATGGCATATTGTGGATTTATTATGCCATAGTTGGGGTCAGCGGAACGCGAGGGCCCATTGGAGGTTGGTTTTTAAAGCGCAATATGCTATAATTATGATAAGAAAATCAGTGGAACCCTAGAGCTTATTGGAAGTGGATTTGAAACGCAAATATGCTCTAGTTGTAATTGGCAGAACTCTAGGGCCCATTGGCGGTGGGTGTAAGATTCAAATTTGCTACATTTGGTCGGGGGAACCCAAATGTATATGGGCGGTGAGTTTGAAACTCCATTTTACCATGGTTGTGATCGGCAGAACCCGAAGGCACATGGGATGTGGGTTTTAAACTCCATTCTACTACTAGTGTCATGTGTGTAACCTGTATGCTAGTTGTCACTCACATCTAAAATATTATGCCCACTTAAGCCAATGGTCTCCCAAAAAATATTTTCCATTCTTCTAGCATGTTGATTGGGTTAGCATAGTAATTTCAAGCAATTTATATAGTGAATTGCGGACAATTTTCCTTGTACCCTTTTTGACATCATACTCTTTTTTCTTTTTTGACATCATTAGCCCATGCCATTCTCTTCTGGGGAGTTAACTAGGCGCTAAATCAATAAACAAATTGTCAGAAAGTTCTAATAAAGATACTGTAGTAGTAGCTCTTTGCTCCTGCTCTCAACCCAAACTCCCAATTAGATTATCTGTGTTTCCTCCCCCTGCTCCTCAAACTCTAATCCTCTTCTTCCTTAAAAGTACACTCTCCCTGTTTGAGTATTTAAGCCCTTGCTCCCTCCATTCTGTATGTCAGTCACAAGAAGAACATCCCAATCTACTGTCAAACTATCTCGTCGTCATTTGGTGAATAAACGAATCTCTTTTACTGAATAACTCGCTGTCTCGCGGATACGTTATTTCAGCTCCCCATTCGGTACATACTCGTACAGATACAAATATCAACACTTCTTTGTATTAAAACCACACTATTACGGATGAGTGATTTGATTAATCAAATTCGTGTAAAATAGTTGCCCGTGCTTAGGAAAAATTGAATAAAATAAGATGACATAAATAAGAACGAAGAGTGCAAGAAATGAGGAATTCCCGGATAAATTTTAATTTTAAATGGCATTTTAATTCGATTTGCCGCCCCAAGTCATAGGACATTTTCTCTCTTATTTGTGTAAATTATTTGAAAAATGTGATCTCATCATTGAGAAATAATTATTCATTTATTATATTTATTTCAAAATACTATTAAAAAAATGCATATCAACGAAAAAAGTCAGTCTTTAATAAAATAATAATAACAATGTACTAATGAAAGAGAATAAGGAAGTAACAAATAAAAATTAATCATGATGAGATTTTAAGTAAAAACTTTTCATGTGTAGCACCGTTGTTTGAAAATATTTGATTTGGTTGATGACTAGGGTCCAATTGGCATTATTCTCCTGCGGTATTTTCAATTTAAAAGCTGTCTACCTGTCAGCTACGGCCAGTATAATATATCTAATGAAATTTGGGTTTAATTTTGTGTAAGTTGAGAGCCATACAGCGCATATAGGTTTGAATTTAAAATGGCAAATTAATCGTCTTTGATTCTAAGGATGATTGCTTTTTCCTGCCGGACAAACCAAACTGAAGAATGGCTTGAATGCCACCTGTTTAACACACATTTGTTTTAATAGTACGGATGTGTGGTTATGTGTTTTTTGCCTTCAATAAATATCAATATTGATTATATTCATTAACAATATCTTAGGTTCGTTGAATTAATTTGAATGCCTTGGTGATAGTTAATAAAAACATAGACCAAAAGCACATATTTATTAATAAACTAAAGGGAGATTTATGGCGACAAGTCTTACCGTTTGCAGGTGAGTAGGCACACTATAAATCGTACTCCCAAAGGCCTTTGGCTTGAAGGACTTGACAAAGCTTCCGTTCAAGATATTGAAGCACTGGACCCGTCCATTTTCCCGATCGGCCACACAGACCAAGCCCTTTTCCTCGGCCAGGGTGAGACCATGAGGGATATTCAGTGCATAATTGTTCAGGGAAGAGGAAATCCCGGCCCCATTGGCTTCGCCCCAGTGGAGAATGACGTCCACGTTCACCTGATGATAGCCATTGGAGTCAAAGCGGATCTCGTATTTGATGATACGAGAATTGCAGTAGCCGTCGGAAACAAAGAAGTTTTTCCATCGTCAGTAACGGCCACGGAAGTTGGTTTGCAAAAATGGACCTTATCACTTCCAGGCTCAAACTAAAGGCATTGACAAATATTAGCTGTGTACAGAGGGTCAAAATAAGCAACAAAATGTAATTTATTTTCTTCACAGTTCTAAAAAACAAAATGTAATTTATATTGACATTTATACGAAACATGCACCAAAAACATTGTAGCTTCTTTTAAAGTACCTCAAAAATGAATGCACTAAAACAATAAATACAAATATTATAAAAGCAAAAAATAAATATACTTTTTAATATCATAAATGTCTTTGAGTTCCAAAATAGTTTTGTGACTACACTGGCATTGTATGGCGATCATTATTGTTTATGTTGCTCTGAAGTGAGTGTTTTTACACAAATTAGTGTCATATAATTTAGTACTAAATGAAAGTACAGAGTGGCAACTCTTCGCTCACTCACTAAATTCAAAGAAAATAACAATAATATTTGCCATATTCTGACGTCATTACATGACGTCAGAATAAATTCCTTCAATTACCAAGGGTACCCTTTATTGATATAAGGAACAAAAGCTTCAGACACCAGAGGTTTTCTTTAACTCATGTTCAAATGAATCTGAATTTTAAAATAACTAAGCATTGTTTTTAACGGATTTTTTATGGTCTTATTTGATAAAGCTGTACCATAGTCTAAAAGTTTAGATAACGAAGCTTGGTGCCTAAAGTTAAAGCGGTTCATTAACTATATTTTGTATTTATGTTTTTATGTAATTTTACTTTGTATATGTATACATTTATTCGACAGTCCATCCAGTGGCTCAATTTACAAAATATTAGCTCAGTGCGTAGAGACGTGTTCAACTATCAATTTTGAGGGCGGTGGTTTGGTTCAACATCATTGAAAATATACTTTTAGGCTCGAGTGACTAATTTACACGCTCATATGCTTATTCCTATCCACATGGAAGTAGCAATTGATCGAACCAAATAGGCAACAAATCGCTTCAATTTTGAAGTTTTGAAAATCCAGAAACTCATTTATTTGAGTGTTTTATAAGTATCTTCACCTTTTTGCCGAGTTGTATGAGGGGCGTCTTTTGGGTTCCCTCTCCTCCGTAGGGCGGGAACTTCATGACCTGATGAAGGGCCACGTCCGTCACCCATACATTATTCTGTTTGTCCACAGTGATCATGTGAGGCAGGAAGAACATATTTGCCCCCCAGGAATGAATGACGTGGCCAGAGGCGTTGAGTGTTAATATGGTGTTCTGGGGAATTGGCTTGCTCCGATCACCTTTATACACATTGTCCCTGTGGATAGAGAGATTTTTATAAGGGCAAATCCTGATTAAAAAAGAAACTTTTAAAGGCCACAAAAATAAATCAAAATATTCGGGAAAATAACGAAAATTGCGAATAAATATGAAGTATTCCTTTCTAAAAATGAGGACATAGAAGAGAAAGAGAGAAATGGCGTCGCCCGGGAAGAATTAACGCGATATGTGAAGCACGCATGCAAATGAGAAGCGCACACCGGCGTTATGTACAATAAACTGCCCGTCGGTCGACTGTCCCTTCTTCTCTACATTGGTCAATCAGCGAGGCAAAAAGGAGTGAAATACGCGGGAAACGTAGAAAAATGACAAAATATATAAATAAAAAATGGCGAATTATGCAAATCATGGTAATAAACGTGTTTTTTAATACTTTTATTAACATATTTTTTGCCTAGTCCTAACATTCGCCAAACGGAATTGTTAGTATTAGGCCCTGAAGAAGAGACTATCAGTATCTTATAGGATGTATTTTTTTCTCTCTGAGTTAATGTATAGTAGTGCATTGTAGCATAATGACAACTGCTTTTTTAATTCCCTCTTCTCTTCTTTTCACCAATCACGTTTCAAAAAGCATTTTATTTTTTCTATCTCTAAAATATTATCATTCCCGCTTCCTGACGTGACGTCATTAAAATTGCGGGCAAGCGAAAAGTCAGCTCTCTTTACGTACCTTGTTTTTTATATACTTTGTTCTTTAATATGATTTTCAAGAAACTCAGATGTTTTATTATCATTGTTTGCATCCAAAATATTCATCCTGGAAAGATAAATCTACTACATACCAACCAAATGTATCCTGCCCCCATCTCCGATCTCCTCGATGGAATATAACAGGATTTCCATGAACGTCAATTGAGATCCCAGACAATTGTCCCACTAGATCCTTGGTCTCCTTTGGTGGCCAGTTCGGAACGGGATGAAGGTCCGCATTCGGGATCGCCTTAGGCTTTCGACCTTTACTCTTGGGCCCTAATCATGGTGGGGGTGTTAGTTTTAATAATTATTATAAATAGAAGAAGGCAAATGAAAGAGAGAGAGAGAGAAAGGGTGTTAAGATTGTTAGATTTGTGAAAGGAAGAATAGGTGCGATAGTAAAAAATACAAACTTTCTAAATCTCAAAGAGTGGTCAATTGAGAAGGTTAAAAATCCATTTGATGAATCAATAAAAAAACAAATATAAAGACTTATTGTTATCCCTTAAACAGTCGAGGTCTCCGAATTGTAATGGTCTTAAGGAATATAAAAAGAGAGATATGAAGAATAAAAACCAATGACGTCATTGTAAGAAAATATTTTTTTGAAAACATAACCTTAGGTGACATCACTGGACATTATTTATCTAAAGATATCATTTTTTATTCTCATGACTAATAAACTGTTTCATGTAGTGGAGCAGCCATTTTAAGTCGCAAACCGACTTCAAACTTAAAAATATAAAGACATAGAGGGCTTATTGGATTCTTGAGAGGAATACGTTTTTGTGTTCAATATAAACAAGTCTTTCTATCTCTGTGATCAGCTTACGATGACGTAGTATAAATTACTTTGTTTATATTGGACACAGAGAATATAGCTGAACGATGTTTCTCTGCTATTGAAGGGAATACTCTACATCTTTATATCTCTATGACTTCAAAGAGCTCCTTCAGTAAAATATTTCTTACAAGTTGAGAATCCAGTCTCTTATTGTATATGTTTGTAAAAAAAACAAATAGAAATCTAATTAACTATTTTGTAATTGCTGTGACATCCGGGATCAAAAACCAACATTGAATAAAAAGACTTTCTTTTAAGTTACACGCATTTGACGTGGGACACACATATTTCTACGCCCACAGGTTTGTTATTCAAATTGTCGCTTAATCTGAATCTCCTCAACTACCGCATCTAGTAAAAACTATCTCTTAACTCACTTTAAACCTTGATAAATTAATGCATACTGTTATATCAAATACGTATCACTCAATCTTATCAACAAAAAAAATATATAGAAAGCCTATCGACTTCAATTTGGAGTCTCCGTGTCCAAAACAATCAGGTTTTCTTCGACAGATTCATTTTAAGTAGTTTTCATGTCAATCTGTGGGCCAAACGGGAGTTAATCAATATAAAAATAATAATTTCTATCAAAGTCTATAAAGATTAAATCTACGCAAGCAATGAAGCAAGATCATCGCCCAGGGGTTCAAAAAATGAATTCCGTTCGAATGTAGACATTCAGGCTGGTTTTCATTTGTTTTTAATTAATCCCATGCCTAGACCTATTGTTTATGGACTAAAATATAGCGTAACAACTGAGCCAATATTTTGTAAATTTCACTTGTTCACTCTTTGAGATATTTATAGAGAACCAAAACCATTCATACTTTTAGGAAGTGTGTTAGTATTGACGGAGCTCTTCACTGGTTCATTATCCAGGGAAGGACCTGAGGGCTGCTCTGGATTATTAGTATTATCCCCTCTCGAGGGATCCCGCACACCACTTCCAACTGCGTAGTCATAGGGATGAGGATTAGTAAATTGGTTCTGTATTGGCATTAGTAGAGGCCCCGGCTGAACGGGAATATATGAATGGGGGACCAGCGGCTGAGAGTAAATAGAGAGTGGATTATAGGCCAAGGGGGCCGAGCCATAGACTGGTAAAGACCCATAGCCCGCATTTTTAGTAGGAGGAGGATAGGGAGGAAGGACTTGTCGCTTGTATCTACCAGATATCCGTGTAGAAGCTTCCTCTGGAAGTTCAAAGTGACCCTCTTCTTCTCCGGAACAGATCAAGAAGTCCGATGGGTTCTTGCTGTAGTACATCAAGTATAAGTTGCACATCTCGTCATTTGATCCCATGCCTTAAAAAAAATCAAAAAAACATTGAATTTAGGGTCTCAGAGGTAAGATTTTTTTTTGGGGGGGGGGTGGAGGGGGGGGGCTATTATTTTTAGTGTTCGGATACTAACAATATCCAATCAACAGACTAATTTGCGATGAATTGGTAAAACTAAATTAGTAAATTATTACATTAATTGGCATTAACCAATTGGATATTATAACCCAATAAAAAACAAGAATCTGGTCGATATTTGGAGTAGTACCGATTATAAACGATATTCTCTTTAAGAAAATTATAGCATCATTAAAATTATTCTAGGGTTGGTGAACTATTTTTAATGTTTAGCAATAATAAATGTGTCTATATCCACTTACAGGTGTGAATCCATTAAGAATTACCAACAAGCGAGTAGTCTACTCTCTTGGCCACCTTGTTTTCGGTATACTTTGAAACCAGCTACATTTTGGTGGATACACATTATTTGGTCAGAGGCTACTGTACTTATGATGAAGGAATTACATTCAAATTCTAAGACTTACTTTGTAAAATATTTCGTAATTCTTATGAGGGTTTTTGGTGTTTAATCGAGGTTAACTGCTCCATCTTACCGATCTTCGTGAAAGTCGTCATGTTACTTGAGTCGAAAGTGCATCGAGCCGCCAGGATGTCTCCATTTTCAACTTCCACATAGTTTTTCATGGCGTAAAAAGTTTGTGGAAGTTGAGGATCTCCCTTGGCAATCATGTAGGGCTGAAAGGAATTATTTTTCGTTTTGGGATCATAGGCAAATTGATAGCCGGAGATGACGGCTCCAAGGGAGTGGGCGTGAGTTCGAAAGGCGAAAAGATACATCGGCTCCTTCGTTTTGATCCTACAATTTATATCACCAAAGGTTTTAGGGGTCCGGGGAGGGATCTCCAGGAAGTTACGAAGCATCATAATCATGCCTGCTCGGTAATTAGGCCTCGAAAAGTACAAAAGAAGACAAAGCTAATAAGATTTGTATATTTTATTATCATATCGGTGTTCAAAAGGTATCAAATATAGTATTTGGATGAGAGAATTCACATCCAACGCAAGAAAAGAAGCGTGAACAATACAACTGATTAGTTTTCGTTTGAACGGCAGAGGGAGAAAATTCATATTAACAAAATCAAAATTATAACAATTGGCTCCCGGTATCGCTTATAAGTTTAAAAAACTCATAATTGAAGTCCTTGTTAGAAAACTCAAAATGCCGAAATTTATTTGTCAACTTTATAGGGATAGACCATAGAATTAACTTTAAAGTCAAGGGAGAGTACTGTTTCCTGCTTTAGATGGGAATTTGCCCAGCCTTACTTTTATCGTATCATTTACACGCCCTGTTTACTTACTTATTTGTTGTATATTTGAGTTGAAGGCTTGTGAAATCAGGGTTTTGAAGAGGGTGTTTATAGTGCACTTGAAGGACAATATACTCCTCTGCCCTGACCACGAATCCCGCATCCGGAGGCAGGTTAATACCCGGTGCATCCTTGGCCCAGGCATACATGATCTTGGAGTCCCCACTGGAGCACATCCCATGGTGCAGGCACTGAAAGATCTTCCCATCAGGTCCATTGGCCTTGTTGCAATGGCTGAGGATCAAATGATGAGCCTTATCCGAAGTCGCATCCGTGAGGAAACCCATGACATAGACCTCATTCAGCTCCTTGCTCCGAATCTCGGAAAGATATCTGCTGCCCTTAGGCCCACGCAGCGGTAGTCGTCCGTCATGTTGGGGACAGCACCAGGCATTTTGATAGTGCTTAACCGGTAGCTGGCCTCAAGGTCCTCACTTAAGATACCCTTACGACGATCATTGGAGTGCTTATCAGCTGTTAAAAAGTATATAAATAATTAAAGATGACAAATTGGCATCTTTTACAACAATGGAGCTGGTGTTAAGAAATCTTGCATGAACAATAATAAAAATAGTAATTATAAAAATGAGGCATTACT
>CP045893.1:24415980-24454609 GCA_013387185.1 Caligus rogercresseyi | reverse complement strand
TATTGAACCCTTACCATGATATTTTATCGAACACCGGCTATTTTATTTGAGGATAATAAGTAATTGTTTTGTCGTATTTTCCAGAAATAAATAGATTGGCAGCTTACTTGTATTTAAGTCGGCTGTATGGTGTCATAAGTGGATAAACTTCCATGTCTCCCTTTTTCACTATTTATAGACCTTGAGGCAGAGACTGTGTTTCAAATATGTATTATAATAGCACCGGGAGAGGAATAAGGGGGGGGGGTTGTGACCTGTCCAGCGTTCCGCCCCTCTTCCTTCCATTTAGAACCTGGAGTTGAAGGGGAATCCTCCGTCGGGGACATAGCATGCCGGTCCCCCCTCGAAGGACTTGTTGGGTGGTGGGGGCGGGAGATGCGGGGGCAGGAAGGCTGAGGGATCCTCTTCGACCTCTTCTCCACTGATGGACTTCCCAAGGGACTCTCCAGCATCCTCGTCCCTTTCATGCAGCCGTCGACGAAGGTTCCAAAGCATACCAAGATCATGCCAAAGAGAATCCCGATCAAAATGATGAATATGATAATGACGTGGGCTTGGAAAAGTCAAGGTTGATGTTGGAGGACTCCTCAAAGCATGACTCCTCGTCCCAGCCAAACTTACAGTTGTGGATTTGATTGCAGACGAGGTCGGGGTGAATGCAGGTGGCATCGTCACAGTCGTATTCCGTCTAAAATAAGGATGAAAATAATTTTCAAATGCAGGCATATATATATAAACACATTATTTAAGTGTTTATTATCATGGATGGTAGGATTCAAGTGAAACATTCAACATTTGTAAGGAAGCTTCTCTGACAGCCGATATCCTCAGTGATGCCTTGCCCAAAAAAGATATGGGTAAAACAATATGCAGCCGATAGTGATCAAAATGAAAAATGGAACTTTTTGTTTGTTTGATATAAATTATTATAATTATTATATTCCGTATAATTTAATTACCCGTTATATATATCGTGTTAATTGACTGATATATATATATATATATATATATGGTAATAGGGCATAACACCTGAATAATCCCTATCACAGGTTTGATTGTATGTTGCTGTCAAAGATGCCTTATATGCTTTTGACTCTACTCGAAACAAGCGTCCAACAACTTTCAATGACTATATATTATATACATAAATGCATATCTACATATCTTCTTTATAAATAAAACTATTGTCTTTTTATGAGTTATGAAAAAAACAAATGAAGAACAAAACAATATTTAGCCTTTATGACACTTTTTATGTCTCACATTCAATGCCGTATATTTTATAACTCACGGATACATAAGTAACCTATTTAAGTTTGCTCCGTACTTAAGTTTTATGGTACTTTGAATGATATACATATAAAATGTTTTTTTATGCGTAATGCAGTTCACTGCAGCAAGCCTTTTATGACTCTAATATATCAAAGAGCCTTTTTCCTAAGAAGTAATAACAAAAGATAATCATTGACGCGATATTTGGATGTGATATCATTAGCAAGAAGAGTTCTGTGAGTGTGCAAAAACTTTTGCATTGCATCCTCAGAAAATGGATATTATCCCTCACCGAAAACTAATGTTTGATTGGAACTATTATGTCCCTAACGTCACTCAAATTACGTTACGTTACATATGTCGCAGCAGAGATGAAGATCCAGTAGAATTGTTGACTCTCCTGGTAGAGATTACGGTCCTTCCAGGAGAGATGACGACTTGTATATGGAGATAATATATTACAATCTTTTTAGTTCATTAGCGATTTTTATTCCATATTTTGGTCGAAATGACTTTATTTTTGTGTTCAAGGAAGCAAATGCAACGCAAAGTTTTACTAACATTATGTCATAGTATCACCGACCTGTATTATAATAATTTGATATTCATATGAAAAGAAATCAGACATAATTAAAATAGTTTGAATAACATTGTCGTACCATCTCCATATTTAAATATCTAAGTCGTTCTTTAAGAAATAACACTCCTTATCTCTTCAAGCAGAGTCGTTGATTCTTATGATGTAGATCACGATCGTAGTCACTCCTAGATAAGGATACGATCGTGATCTCTATCAGGAGAGTCAACGATTCTACGGGATCTCCATCTCAACTGCGACGTATGCAAACATGATAAAAAGCTTATATAAAGTCATTGAGTACATCCACGCCAAAAAGAATATTTGTCTATACAGAAAGGAAATAATAATTTCTTAAGATTACAATAATTATTTGCCATAGTTTTTTCCCTTTTCAGACATTGTATAAGCTTTGATAATAATTGCTTCATTTCTTTGTTAGGTTAGTGGATCTGTTAATTATGTTATCGGTTTGTACTCGGCTCTTCCGAACAAATAATCCTTCTACTTGCATAAACTACCACGTAGCAAATTATGGCATGTACTTCAACCCCTATCAGAACTGAGATACAAAACAAATTTTTAGTTCCTATATAAATGGGAAAAGTATTGACGCTTTTAGTGTGGATTTGGTTATAAATACAATAAATGGATATGTGCAAAGCATTTTTCTCCAACTTGACTGTTAAAAGGAAAAGAAGTGCGAATAATAATAAAACTATTATCATAATATGAAGACAGTTACATGAATTTATTAACACATCACTTCAATCGCAGCTGTGTGAAAATGGGTCAAATGTAAAAAATATATCCATTAAAACACAAATTATCCTTACTTAGTGACCTGAATGGATGTCATTTAGGAAATATTTGAATTAAATATTTCAATGCAAGATAATCCCATTATCATTGATTAAATATAGTAACTCCAGTAACTCAGGAGAAGGGATGCTTATCTTATTTAGTCATATTCCCCGATAAATCGAGGATCACTCCGACTATAAGACATAAAAAAAGAAAGAAAATTGAGTTATGTTATTTAGTGAGTTGACATAATACCATCCAATATCCATTTATTATTATCCCATCTTCTATTTCCTCATTTGTTCTATTAAACATTTGAGTTAATTTATATTATTTGCACTCGTTTAAGGAGTTTAATGTATCTTTATATCGTTCATTTGACATCAATTATTATTATTTTTTACTTTGTTGATATCTTAATATGTAACTACATATAAAAATATATATTAATAAACATTTTGGTTTAAAACTATTATACAACCCAAAAGTTATTTCTCTTTAGGATCAATAATAAAATAAACAAAGGCATCTAAAACCGTTTCTTCGAAAGCAATAAAAAATCATAATTTTCTGTAGAAAAAGTAAAAGTATTTTCAGTTCCTTCTTCGCACTTACAGAGCAAGATGGGATGAACTTCTCATGCTCACAGGGAAAATTCCCTTGCACTCCCGAGGTCCCTGGAGTCTTGATGCCCCGGGCCGAATACCGTACTGCCCCATATATCATAATTCCCCTCAGTTCATTATAACGGCATATCACCAATTTATCACCCCTCTCATATATCATAACAGAGAAAAAAAAGAAATAATAAAATAAGTTTCCAGCTATCAATGGTTGTCAAGTATCTAGCCTTCAATGAACTACCAGCGTCTCAGAAATAAGCAATACGCAACATGACAACTACTTTCTCTCTCCATCGATCTATACATTGCCAAGAAATCGACTACTTAAATATAAACACACACATCCGACTTTCTTATTTTTCCTTTATACTCTAATTAATTTAGCCCCTCTAGGAAACCCATTCACCGTATCGAATATGACAAAAGGGGCCAAACACAGTTGATGTTCACAATATATACCTATGTAGACTATTTGGTCAGTTTTAGGGGTAAATAGAAAATAGTCATAGTTGAATGGCTTAACCCAAGGGTACATTGATGGAAAAAGAGAATACACAACTGATTAAAATAAAATATTTTTCATCAAAGCACTATTTAATAGCTTTTAAAATGTTATAATAAAATATTTTATAGTTATATTATTCAAGAAAAGTATGTTTTGCTTTTTCAAGGTTTTATTGATTGATTTTTTGACTTGTAAATCTATCGCTATGGATTGATGGACATCATGCAATCGGAGGAGTTTTTTTGCCTATATGGTTCGATAGAATTGCATCCAACAGGATATAAATAAGCAATTTATATCCTTAAAAAAAGAGTTTCTTTGAATTTTTTTATCCGTTATATGTTTTTATTTCCTTCTACAATAAAAGCGTAAATATATACACTAAAAACAATGCAGATATACAATGAAATAAAAACTCACTGGACAGTTGCGCTAATACAAATACATAACTAAACATTATAGTTTAAAATTACTATCCATTGATATAATAACCTAAAAAAAAAAATTTTTAACGGATAAGAATTGTCTATGTCTTCTTATCATAGACTTGATAGCAGTCATATATTGGACTGAGAGGCTTTTGGTACTTTTATTAAAGAATTAAAAATTCGGACTTGTTAGACGATATCTACCGCTGATTCTACCGATCTACTGAAAGCAATCGGTAGTTCGATTAGTGTTGCAATTAACGAATGTTACAGACTTTTTTTACATATGTTGAAACTTAAGATTATCAATCAACGTTATAAAAAAAATATATTTTAGCAATATATGAACTTTATTATTGTTAAATTCAATTAAACAATACCTTGTAAAGCGTCAGGGTTGCCATTAATATCAATCTAACCTAATTCATTTTTGTTATAGCCGGACATTGGTGTTAGGGGTTTGGCTGTTTACAATTGCAGAGTAGAAAATTAGATATTGAAAGATTGTTTAACTTTAATTTATACATATCTGATTAATATTTTTTGTTCCTCAAAATTAGTATAACACGTAGTTAGTCTAAATCTATTGCAGTTTTCAATTGATTTAAAGCACGATCATAAAATGGTGGCTCTGTGAAACTACTGAAAAAATAATTCTTAGCCTCAATAAATGCTATTTATACAAACAAATCAACCACCGCTTGAATTCATTGTTATTTTTTAGGCATTTAAGGATGGCCAGTCATGGACGTCAAGCTAAATAGAATAAAGCGTATATTTATGTCATGTGTACATACATGAATAGTGAAATATCAGGGATCTAAATATTATTAGTTGTGACGTCATTAAAAATCTATTCATTCCTCGGAGACTCTCAGCATCATAGCTGAATTCCTCTGATTGCTCTGAGGATTTACAGTGAATTGTTCCGTGATAAATACCATCTAAGAAGAAGATTGATCACGATTGGTTGTATTGTTATTTTTAAATAACACCTATACATTCATTATTCTTTGTATTTTTAAACTTTAAGTTTGACATTTTCAGCTATAATAATTACTTTAAGTAAACTATTATGATATACTTTAAGTATATAATTTAATTTGTATGAGGAACTGGCATAGCCCCGTATATCAGGGTTGATATATTTGTAGAACATTTCACACACTCAGACCTACATATACAAACCAAAAAGTAAAATGTACTCTAAGGCAACTTACTTACCTCTTTGTCACAAGTTTCTTCATCACTCAGAACACGCATTGCCGTGAAAACGGCTGAGAACTTGGAGTTGACCCCCGTTTCCTCTGCGTAGAAGCGAACGTAGACAACATTTGTCTGACTCGTTACGGATGTAGCCACGGATCCACAAAAGGTTTCCTTTCTGTGTTCTTCGTCTGTTTTCCCATCAAATATCTGGAAATATAAAACCAATATCGATATAAGTTATAGTTTTTTCCCTCTTATACCTATGATTTAAGTGCATTGCAGATTCATCTGTGCGGATATAAATAGCATAGCTAATAGTAGGCTGATACCGGACTAAGTTCCAGTGAGGTGGGTCTAATCTGGGAGTTAAATATATCTGCGGGCCTCCTTCATTCTCTGGCTTCCACAAGAAGGGAAAGCTTCCGGTCTTAATATAGACTTAATATATTTGTAAAATTTTCATTCCATTTTGAACAACATTCGTTGAGTGTTTCTAGCCAGTCAATTAGAATATTTAAATATATGGGACAATGATATAAAACAAATAAAATCTTTATTTGTGTACTTTGAGTCATTATAATGATAGGTTAGTTTTCCGATGGATTTTTTAAAGCTTTAAATATAAGTAAAAGAATCCATTTTATATATTCATCAGAAGTAAGTCCGCTTAGCCCCTCGAAAATATAATAATACATTAGTGATAGTTTATTCAATTTATTTATTATTATATTATTTTTCTCACATCTTAGAAGATAAATAAAAAAGTAGGGGATAATCAAATTAATGGGAAAAAATATTAATTGATAGAAAATAAGACCGAGCATCGGCAAATATTTTAATATTTTCGATACAAGATGATTTATCTCTACTTTGTGAAACATCCAAATAAAATATAGTGATTAAAAATATATTTATTTATTTTGTGCTTTATATTGACAATTTTAGACGAATATTTGATTCAATCTTTTTTATTCATGAGCTGATTAAAAACATGATAATCCATAAATATATTTTGAATGCTTCCTTCCAATTTAGCAAGATAGCTTCGACTCCGGGCTCAGTGCAGTGATGGGTGAAAAGGCAATAGGAAAAGGCAGAACATCCTCATTCACGGTCCAATTTTCTCCATCCCACTTAAGTATGGAGTCTGAACCCACATTATATTGATCTCCCTCCGGCTCTCCCCTCCGATGATGTACACATTCCCTTCCTCATCCAAGGCGCTAGCAGGATACCAAACATGCTCCACGGGAAGATTCTCATCAGCCAAACTCCAGAAGCCAAACTCTGGGTCCCAAATCTCAACATGATCCCTCCCATTCGGCTTCCCTCCCAGAATCAATACACCTCCATTCTTGGTCCGAGCACAGGCCTGGCTAAAGCCGAACCGCTTCAATCTACTATTCAGTTCTCCCTCTTGTCGAATCCATGAGGATCCATCCAGGATGTACACATTGTAGTTATAACTAGGCTTTATGATGGGAAGGTCTTTATATCCTCCAAGTAACATGGTTCGGCCGTCCAAAAGAGTAACGAGACAATATCCATGACCCCGCATGGGAAGGCTTTGCCCTTCCTCCCATGCACCCTTGGCGCTATTGTAGAACAGACCGCTGTTCACATTGGAGCCTTTGACGTATCCACCTGAGATCCACCAGGTGGAACCATTGTTTAACATATGAGACACTCCGCAGGCTCTTGCCTCGGGTAGGGAAGGGAATTTCTTCCATTTTGAGGCACTTTCATCCAACGTAAAGCAATTGGAGCTCGCAAACCCCGTTCGTCTCCCCCCACAGACGACTAGCTGCCCATCGATGAATGCTGTGGAGGTGCAGCCGAGGTCTGGTATGGGGAGTTTTGGGAGATTGAGGGAACAAGAAGAAGGGGTTGAGCCCGCGTTGAGGTCAATAAGAGCCGTTCTACCCCCGCTGTCTGGTCCATAGACGTATTTTAAGGATACAGCCCATTGGAGGAGACTGGCGCCTAGCAGAACACTCAGATAATGCTTCATTCCAAGGAGTTAACGCATAAACATATGCCCCATACATAGTCTCATCTTGTGTTTATATATAGGTTTGTGTTCTCTCTTATCATCATCATCAAAGAAGATTGATAACGAATAATAATAAGAAAACAACATATAGTCTACTCATGCAAAAATCTAATTCTGCAATCATGACCTACCTTATCAAGATACGTGATGGAAAGCCTGGTAATAGATCAAAAGTTTCCCCTTCTTTTGAAGAATTAAAGCTCATTAAACAGTAAATATATATCTATATAAGTGTATCTCTTTGATAAATCAACTTTTTAAATCCTTTTGCTTTCGCATTTTCTTACTACGAAAACATATTACAAGAAACTATTTTATATCTTTGAAGAATTGATTGTAAGAAGGATTTATTTTGGCTTTGTATATGGTACTTTGAATCATGGCTGTAGTATGTATAAAGGAGTGTTTATTATGTTGCGAATCTCCTAAGACTTCTACGACCCCAAGATATATGCCTTGAATGTAATAATCACTTTCTAGATCCTTCACCATCCTTCTTTTGCCAGTGTTTTTTATTATTATTAATACAAAAAATCATTGTTTTTGTAGTTATTGAAATATTTCTGCGAGCGAGTTTGATTAGAATTTATGTAGAAAAAACTAGATATTTTTTTCTCGCTCAACCGCTAATATGGAAACCCCCTTTAATATAAGGTCATTGCGACTCCGCAATATTGGATGAAAAGGATTCAATATTTCTCAAGGCATGCGAAGGAACAACAAAGAGATTTTGTGACAATGTAAAAGACAGAGTTTGATTGTCATAGTCGAAATAAAACAAAGCGCATTGTTAAACATAATGTTTTACTAGTATTTATGACAAATTTATTGTGTGAACTCTGCTTGCTTGAATTAACCGATTGAATTTAAAAAAACAATAGCAGTCATCAATACAACGGGTACTATGCATAAAACATAGAGAACTGATTCCCTAGATTGAAGGGAGTAAACGCCTAACTACAACTTTATATAAACATTCCTTCAAAATATAGTTAGCACCATAAGGTGCTTATCTAATTTCAACATCACTATCTTATAAGGAGATTCACCATTTGATCCTTATGCCTCTAGTATATATTTATTTATAATTTTGACTATAAACGCTTAAACTATACATATATATATATATATAATTTTGATTATAAACGTTTAAACTATTTCTGTATATTTTAATAAGTTGATATTTAATATTCTAAATATTGGAAAGTAAGAGTTTTCAAGAGGCTTTTATAGAGCCCCGCTAGGTGGCACTACCAATAAAATCATAACAAATCAATTTACATAATATAGGCACTGATATTTTTTTAATATCAATTATTCTCAGAAAAATATTCAAAATATTATGGTTGAGCACTTAAACTATTAAAACATATTTTTTAATTGGCTTATGGCTTGATATTTAGAAATTATTATTTCAAGAGTTTCATAATAATATAAGATAAACAAACGTCCATTAGTACCTAACTATAACCGAGTTCTCCTTGGAGAATTATATATGTCTTACCCAAGTCAATTAACGTTTTCATTAAGAAAAAGATCTTGAATGCTTTTATCAACCATTATTTAATCCCCTTTCAGAAAATAATTCAGATTTTTATATTATTAGTCTCTAAATGATACTCCACAGGAAGCTTCTTGGCTCAGTGCATAAGATTGTTCAACTCTCAACGTCGCGGGCACGGGTTCGAATCCTCCCACGAGAGGGGAAGTACAATATTGATCAACCTCATTGAAGAGCAATTTCAGGGTATGATTGAATGATTTTAATGCTACTAATAGCATGCATATTCATATAAAAATAATATATATGTATTCAATCCAACCCTTAAGTAAAAAGGAGGGAATTTTTAAATCAGTGCAAAATCTCTATTATAGAGATTGTGACTATATAAACTCAAGCTTCTCATTGCATTTAATGGCTTGAATAAAAATCTTTTGGATATAACTATTTTAGATAACAAATACAAATCAAATTTTCATATCCTATACAAAAAACATCAATAAATGATGGAAATAATAAAAAAGATCAAAAGGATAAGCATTTAATCAGTCTTTATCAATGTGAGAGTCTCAATTCTGATGAATCAGCCCATGTTCATTCATTCTTATTGCGTCTTATGACTTCAATCTTTTGTATCCACAATATCTTAGATAAGGAGCCTTACCTGAATATAGTTCAAGTTGCAGTCATTGGGCTGATCCAATTCGTATTCGTGGAACTGTAGGTATACCACACTCTCCTTTTCCGCCCGGATGACCCATACACAGTCCACAGGAAGATCGTATTTAAGGCTGTGTTCCCTCCGCTCAGAGCTGATGTTCTGCGTACCAATGTAGTCCTGGAAGCCCCCAGTTTCGAAGTGGCATTTTCCGATATCCGGGAGGGGCCCAAGAGGGTTTGGAATGAAATGATAGACGGCGCTGAAGCCCGTGTACTGTATTGTTGGATCCGAGGAAAATCGGAGCCAGAGAGAGCGACCAGAGGACGTTATTATTGGTGGAAACTCGTGACCACAGTATTTGCCTAAAACAGAGGAAGAAAAAAGGGTAACTTATGTATTTAATTTGAAAAATATATATTCATAAATTTATAGTTATGTATTTACGGAGTTCAAATTTCATATTATTATTTATTATTTCGGTAGATCATTACAATAGATTTCAAAGCTGATAGCGACATTTTGTTTTAAAAATATGGAATACGGTTTTATTGCTAAAGTGCTTAGTTCTAAATCTGGACTTATACTCGTATTGCCACAAAAACTAAAGTCGTTAACCACTTCAAACGCCGGAAGTTCGTAAAATGGGCTGAAGTAAAATTCGAAAATGCTCCTGATTTTCACCTTAAAATCATCTTCAGCGATGAAGCACATTTTTGGCTCAATGGCTTTATTAACAACCCATGTGCTATTGGGCGGGCAAAAACCCACACATGATTTAAGAAGCAGCCTTACATTCCCCCAAAAATACTGTTTGGTGTGGATTGCATGCTGGCGGTGTTATTGGGCCGTGCTTTTTCGTCAACGATAACAATCGTCACGTTACTATGAATGGAAATTGTTACTGCACCATGATAACCGGAGATTTTGCCGAAATTATAAGACATGGACTTGGTTGATATATGGTTTCAACAAGAGAGTACCATTACACACAGAACAAATTATTTAATCCATTTATTGAAGGGTATATTTGGCGAACATGTTATCTTCAGAAATGTACCAGTCAATTCGACTCCTTGTTGGTGTGATTTAATGCCTTTAAACACTTTTCTTTGGAGTCACGTGAAAGCCCTAGTCTGCACCAATAATCTGTCGACGTTAAAAGAGCTCAGAAAAAATATTCAACGCAAAGTTATTGCACTTTCAGCCAATTTATGCGGAAAAGTAGTCAAATATTGGGTTCATCGATTGGACATCGTAAAACGTGCACTACAAACGACATCGAATTTCATACATAATTTTACTTGAATATATTTTAGCTGCAAAAAAGAAATCGTCGATATTCAAATAAATTTTCGTTTTGACTTATATGCGTTAAATGAACATTAAAGTATTTATTACGACTTTCGGTGGAGGATCTTGGGATAGCGTCTCCGTACTCGTCAAATACTTCCCGTCAACTTCTCCACACTACGCCAATGCCATCAGAATAAATATAAGAAATTATAAGAAATTTAAAAAATAATCTTAGTTTTTACAATAAGAAAACTATGTATTGTGTTCTTCTTTTACTACGTTTTAAGATTTAACTGTCAATACAATTTTAAGGTCTGACGGAGTATATTAATTACAAACTATAATGTTTATTTTTTTACCCAACACAAATCTCCCCCTTTTATATATCTATTTTTATTTTATATCATTGTATTATATGAATAGAATAAAGACCTTTGCCATGGGAAAAAGTGTATAATAAAAATAAATGCAACAAGAATTATTACAAAATTTAATTCGTTAACTACTTAAAATATTTCAATACTTTGATCTTAATTTTAATTGATTTTTATTTTGTAGGGCAATACTCGATAACGATCCCCGTTTTGCTTCATGAATCCTTGGTGTCTGAGGGCATCTTGAAGGTAATTGCGGTGATCGTGAGACAGCAGAGAGTATCACAAATAACTCACTATGTATGGTTTCGAGTTTGACTAATATATTTTTTTTACCGAATCCTAGTTCTGTACAATCAAATTCCATAGAATTACATCATCCCCTTTTATTACTAAACATTTAAACAAACAATAAAATTTTATGACTGTCTCCATGAAATAGATAACGATCTATTTTTATAATTTCTTGGAATTGATTTGCCGATTTTGAATATCATTATAGAACATTGAAACTGCAAGATTGCCTTTGGTAATGTTTATATCTGGATATCCCCTCTTGATTTCAAGGTAAATATTATAGCTTGAATCAAAGAGAATGACATTACATTGATCTAATCCTTGCTCAAGAGCTTCACAATATTGGAGCTGGATTTCGCTATACATAATATTTGCTGAATGCAACATGTTAGTTCCTTGATTTTTGAAAGGTTTTGAGAAATGTTGTTCTATTAGTGTTTTTACCGAGCAGAGATAGAAAAAGAATCAACAAAGAATCATTAGAAATAGAGAAATCCCTCCGTTATTTAAAAAGGAGGACTAGCTATAACAAGGGGCGATTGAACAACTGACTAAAAGAACAAGGGAAACGAGGGAATCTGTATTGTTCAGGAGTCGAAAGAGGATAAAAGAAACAAGAAGGTTGCCTCCGTTCCAGTACTCTTCTTGCATAATAGAAGAACTCAAGTCATCATGACGTAATTCTAATAACAACAATAGATTCCGTTTTCTTTATCTACTTATTAGGATAGCTTTGATTTAAAAAAATTCCTTGAATATTATAATAATAGTGGAAGGTGATAATTTTGTGAAGATGACTGGCAAATTTATAGTGCCGTAGAGAACGGTTAATCATCAGCTATTTATATCTTCAACTAGAAAAGGATAAACTATATTTGTTTGTTTTTAGCAATAGAGGATATTAACGGCATAGAAACATTATATCAACAATTTTACGTATGATGAATACCCAAAATCCAGCAACAACAACTACTTCTAATAATAAATGCATAACAGTAATGCAGTTTTTTTGTTCTATTTATTGCTATGAATGTGGTGTACCTAAGGATCTCTTATTTGTTTATGTCTATGCATATACATGATCCATGAGCAATGAAAGCTCAAAAGCCGGCTGTATTAAAGTAAGCATGAAGGGGAGGATCAATGAGTCTTGCTTACATGTGGCTTCCTTATGAATTTGTTCCTTGACTCAATTGATAGGATAAAAGCTTAATTTGCCTCTAAAGCCAACAAATCTTTATTTATAATCTTACAATTATAAATTTAGATAAGCATAGATAAAAAATACAAGTAACACATAACAAATAAGTAATACATATATTTTCTTATTTAGCTCTTAGAGTAATTATTTTACTAAAGAATTATACAAACTTATATCCTTACATTATAAGAAAAGTACAAAAACAATATTTTATATGTACATAGACAACCATAATATAATAACTTTAAATTATAGGACCTAAAAGGTAGGTTAAAATATATCAAAATGTAATTCGGCCTTGTCGAAAATAGACTTTGGCCGTGAACGAAGGTATTTAATTGTTCTCTTCTCAACTCTGGAGCTCTTATGGAGCAAAAGACTAACCCTATATAATTCAATACTACTACTGGAACACCATAGAACGGTTTTCATAAATGTAAAAATTCCCAGTCTACATTACGATTCGTGGCCGCAAAAGACGTGAAGAGTTATCCGTCATTCTCCATAATACAACCTAACATTATCAAAAGAGTTTTAAAGTTTTTATTTAACAATATATAGTTTTAAGGGTCCAAAAAATGTTCATTCACTCATAAAAATATATTTTTTATTATAGTCTGTATATTCAATTTTTAAATAGAAATGCTTATACATATATCTGTGTGATATTCTCGAACCTATCCTACCGATTGTGTTATCCTCGGATGGTAAGAATAAAGTTGAACAAGGCGGAATATTGAAACCAAGTGATCTTTATTACTCCAATGTAGATCAAAGAGTGAAGACCCCAAATATAAGGAGTCAGTCTCTTTTATAGTAAAATATCGGGAGGGGGAAGTATACACAAAAGAGTCTTGCATGAGCAAGAGTAAAGAGATGTACACAAGCAAAGAGTCTTGCCTGAGTAAGAGTAAAGAGATGTACACAAGCAAAGAGTCTTGCTTGAGCAAGGGTAAAGAGATTTACACATATGAGTTATACATATTATTACATGCCCCCCTATGGATAGTAAACAAGCTTGACAATATCCATTTAATATCCAAGTCTATGAGGCGGCTTCGCATTTCTTCGGGCACGAGACAAAGCAATACACTGAGAAGCATCGCTATCTTCATTTTCAGTAAAAAGTTCAGTTGTTCTCATGCTTGGTCGAAGCGAACGCCGGTTTCGTAGAAGCGAGGAACCATCAGATTCAATTTCGTAGCTGCGACCATTCTTCCTGACAGCTTTGATGATTCCAATCCTGTTCCATTCTCCAGAGACATGATGACGGAGGCGAACTTCTTGACCGACTTGAAACTTCTTCAAATTCTTGGACCTTGTGTCATAATGCTCCTTTTTCTTGTCATAATTCTTTCTTCTCTCCCCCTCAGCTGACATCATCCTTCTCTTTGAGGTTTTGTCGTAAACGCTGGCATGGGCGGGAAGATATGTACGTTGGAGGCGACCCAGGAGCCATTGAGACGGAGCGATGCCGTCCTCAGTTCGCGGTGTGTTTCTCCATTCTAACACAGAGCGATCAAATCCATCTTCATCAAGTCTGCCATCGACCCAGTTCTTTTTCACCAGGTTCTTCATGGCCTTGACGGCTGCTTCAGCGTGGCCGTTGGATTGTGGGTAATGGGTAGTAGAAGGTGTCGCTTCTATGCCCAGTGAGGTGCAGAATTCCATAAATTCCGCAGAGATGAACTGTCGGCCGCCATCTGTCCTTAGCTTGACGGGAATCCCGAACAGGTTGAAAACTTCTTTGAAGTTGGCGATGGCTTGACTGGACTTGGGAGAACTCTTGTGTGGGAACACCATCGGCCAACCGGAGTAGCGGTCGACCACGACCAAAAAGTGCTTCGCGGCATACTCAAAAAGGTCGGCAGAGATGTTTTCAAACGGGCGGCTTGTGAGTCGGTCGCTAAGTAGCGGCTCTTTTTGTTGCTGCGAAGAGAATCGCTGGCATTGATCACATGATTGGACCATCTGTTGAACTTCGTTGCTGAGACCAGGCCAGTAGTAAAGTTCCCGAGCCCTGGCTCGAGTCCGTGTGATACCTTGGTGGGCGATGTGCAGACGATGTAGAACTTCTTTGCGGGCGGCGAGTGGTACGAAGATTCGATGACCATGAATAATAATTAAACTGTTTGAAAGGGAAAAATCATCCCAGTCTTTAACTAAAGACCGCAGCTTATCATGCGGAGGCAGAGACTTAACGTCTTTCTGACACATTTTGGGTATGGCTTCAACAATAGATCGATAGAATTCGTCTTTTGCAGCGGCCTCACGAATGAAAATGAGAGCGGGATCATCGGGCTTTGCAACAACTTGAGAGTACACGATGTCAGCGATATCTTGTGGAGGTGGATCATTCACGGGTGACCGACTGAGAGCGTCAGCAATCAAGTGGGACTTTCCAGCAACCCATTTCACGGTGAAATTATACCCAGCGAGTTTCTCTAAAATTCGTTGCATACGAGCGTCATCGATCGAAGCGAGATTAGTCGAATTGGCGGTGGCTTGCAGTGACTTGTGGTCAGTTATCACGTCAAAGTGCTGTAGACCCAGCAGGTAGGTGCGGCAGGAGTATATGCCGTACAGTATGGCAAGGGCTTCGAGCTGTCCCACAGAGTAACGTGTCTCAGCGTCAGTTAAAAACCTCGAGCCACACTGAACAAGTCGCCATGACTCTTCTTCTTCTGACCCATGATCTTGCATGAGCGCATAGCCCAAACCGTTGAGCCTTGATGCATCAGTAAGGATGCGAGTGGGCAAAGTTATGTCGAAGTGAGCGAGGATTGGTGGCGATACCAGAATCTTCTTCACGGCTTCAAATGCGGCTTGCTGCTCAGGCAACCACTGCCAAACATTTTTGGTAGAGAGAAGCGGGCGGAGAGGTGCGGCTTTGTGGGCGAGGTCTGGAACAAAACTGCCTAGTTGGTTGACCAGGTCGAAGAATGATCGGAGATCGGTGATATTGGTAGGAGATGGGAAATCACATATGGCTTTTATCTTCCCTGGATCGGCCTTGATGCCGTCACCACTGACAATCATACCAACGTAGTGGACGCTGCTGCCTATGTTGACCTTCGTGGGCGAGAGGGTTATCTGGTATTTCTTGCAGGCATCCATTACTTTCTTTAGGGTACTCTGTAGCTCATCCCACGTCTTTGCGTACAGCAAAATATCATCCACTACTTTGTTCTTGTTCGGTACTTCACAAAGCGCTTGATCTCCTCTTAAGCAATATTCGTCACCGGAACTGGCCAGGCCCATGGGAGCCCGCAAGTAAGCATAGCGGCCCCAGGGTGTAAGGAAGGTAGTAAGGAGTTGGCTTTCCCGTTCTAAAGGGATCTGCCAATATCCATACGTTGCATCAAGAGTAGCGAACTATTTTGCCTCCGACGGGATCGATTGCTTGACATCGGAGACTGAAGGAAATGGATGGATGGGTCTCTTGATAAATTTGTTGATTCCCTTGTAGTCTACCACCAGGCGGACTGATCCGTTGGGTTTTGGAACCACGAGGAAGGGTGAAATGAACTCAGTCGGCTCATTCACTGGCTTAATGATGCCTTTTTCCATCATGGCATCCAATTCTTTCCTAGCTGCTTCTCTAAATGCAAAAGGGATGGGACGTGCGACTAAGCACGGCTTTGGCTTTTTATCTTCCTCGACATCTATCATGTGGATGTGCATGGGCTTACCTCGCATGGCCTTCAAGGTCTTGATGTTGAAGACGGTGGGGTTGGACTTCAGCAGGTCTTCCTTGGCTTTAAGGACTTCTTCTGGAGTTGGATCTTCAACAAAGTGGACCTTGTGGGAGTGAACAGGCTTTGACAGTCTCTCGAGGGCACAAGCAAACGGTTCAGGAAAGGACTTTGGGATCATTCCAAGATCTTCCATAGTATGCTTAGCGAGCAAAAAGTCTGATACATCTGGGGTAACATGCACTGTTGACTGAACTTTAAACCCGTAGTACGAAAAGTATATCTCTACGGAGCCCAAGCATTCCATACTGGAGCCATTGGCGGCGGAAATGATGCACTTCTGGGTGGTGTCGTACTCTATTCCGAGATTCTCCAACAGAGCGTCGTTGGCCAGACACTCACCGGTGCCGGTATCTGGCAGAAAATTGACCTCGGACCAGTTGATTTCATCAGTAGAGATTCTGACAGTTGCTAACGGCGATGATCTTCCACCATGTCGTTCAATGTGGTGAGTTCTGACAGTGATGGTCTCGACTCTCTTCTGACCTCTGGCCTTCTTATTGCAAACTTTTACAAAGTGACCAGCAATTCCGCAATGAATGCATCGTGCGTTCTTAGCAGGACAGTCATCGCGACTATGATAAATTCCACCACATTTGAAGCAACTCTTGGACTTAGAAGATTGGTCTGATCTGGCATTTGTAGATTCACCGGTCTTTTCAAACTTAGACCTTGACTTTGAGCGACTTCGTACTTTTTGCATCTTATCCTGTTTATAGCTTGATATCTTGTTGGTGGAAATGGAACCGGGTTGACTCATGCTCGATTGGTTGCGATCTGAAGCTTCCCAGGCTAGACATTTAGCCTTGACGGATTTGAAGTCGTGTTCTTCCATCTTCAGCAACTCTTTCTGCAGAACCTTGTTAGATACATTTGCAACAATATGGGATGCCAAAACGTCCTCGTACGGCAGATTTTTGAGCTCGGCTGAATCACCAACAAGCCTGAGGCGGACCAAGTATTCAGAGAACTTCTCGCCTTGCTTTTGGGAACACTGGTAAAAGTGTAGTTATGACCTTCAATGATTCGGAGTAGTGTTTATCCAAAGCATCCTACACTTCACCCACTATTGTATTATCTTGCACTTCCAACAAGTGTTTGATTGTCTCTTGAACCTTGGAACTCAGACAAGAACGGAGATGCGCACGTTGCTCTCGTATAGGTAGGAGTTCCATACGGTTTGCGGTGTAGTAGTCGTCGAATTGTATTCGGAAATTGCGAAATTGAGCGATGGTGGCGTCAATTTCTAGCGTGTCCGGTTTCAGCGTAGTCATGAACTTGGGTGGAGCACGAGCTTGATCTTTATTACCATTGGCATTTGTGACATGAGCTGGCAAGATTTGAGCCAATTTGGCTTTGTGAAGCTCTTCGCGTCTTTGCTCTTCTGCAGCTGCCTCCAGTTCTCCACGTCGACGTTTTTCTTCTTCATCACGTCGACGTTGTTCTTCATCACGTCGACGTTGTCCTTCTTCACGTCGACGTTGCTGCTCCTCATCTCGATAGCGTTTTGCTTGAAATACTAGACGAACCAAACCAGTGGTCTTCAACTCCAAAGAGTTGTACGACAAAAAGTACTTCTCATTTTGGATTTCGTCCTCTGAGAGATCGTTGACAGCATGGACAAATTCAATAGCCACTCTGAACTTCTCTAGGGATTTCTCAACCACTCCAACCTCATATTCAGCAGCGAAAATCCGATCTTCAGCAATGGGTTGCTTCTCAAAACCTTTGACAGCTGATTCAAGACGGGAGACATGTTTCTTTGCTATACTCTCCAAACTACCGGCACTTCTGTTGGCAGTTGAGATGGCTTCATCTTGTTTTGGAGACATCGTGTAAGATCGATGATAAGGTTTGGCTGGGAGAAAGGGTCAACGCTACGTCTAACTTCCTGTAATCGTCGTGGTTTCAAAGGTACTCTTCTTGGTAGCAGGGTCTTTGGTGCAGACTGTTTTCACGGATGGTTCTTCTTGGAGAGTGACGACGGGATTCTCGTCCAAGGTCTTAAGACTGCATCGTGAGGGGCAGGGTCTTATGGACTACCGACTGCGCCATGTGATATTCTCGGACCTATCCTACCGATTGTGTTATCCTCTGATGGTAAGAATAAAGTTGGACAAGGCGGAATATTGAAACCAAGTGATCTTTATTACTCCAATGTAGATCAAAGAGTGAAGACCCCAAATATAAGGAGTCAGTCTCTTTTATAGTAAAATATCGGGAGGGGGAAGTATACACAAAAGAGTCTTGCATGAGCAAGAGTAAAGAGATGTACACAAGCAAAGAGTCTTACCTGAGTAAGAGTAAAGAGATGTACACAAGCAAAGAGTCTTGATTGAGCAAGGGTAAAGAGATTTACACATATGAGTTATACATATTATTACATATTTTATATGTATTTGCATTAGTTTGATACACAATTTTATTTTTGTATTATTATAATTAATGATAAAGAACTTTGTATGAAAAACGCAAACCATTTTTTTAGAATTACGAATGCAACCATGTAATAAAAAACTTTTTTCGGTTCATAGATTTTATAAATATAAAAAAGGTTAAAAATATAGTTCCAAGAAAAATGTATATCTATATATTTTTACTAAATTTTAATATTAATTCATATTTCATTTAGCCATTTTAAAACCATATCACATGAATAACTATTTCCATGTTTAATTAATTTGAAATTAAAGTAATAAAAAACTATATACTCGTATAAACCTTTCAAAAGAATGCCCAAAAGGGATAAACACTTTTTAAATATTTAAAGCATCTTTTTTTAAAGACAAATTTTTAATTGTCATATTGAAACAAATGTGCTCTTTGAATATATTTTGCATGGAAGGGATTGTTTTTTGATGCAGCAGACTATTTATTACTATTATTATTTATTGGTAAATTATCCAATAAGAATATATAATGGATTAGTTACAAAATTCAATATTATTTTACATAGTTTAGTTATCTATTACTTTTAGTTTTTTTGTTCTCAAAAATAATCATCTGTAATAATTCATAAGCTTAAAAGAATAAAAAAAAACCATTTCCTTTTTGCACATTGGACTACAAATACACCAATTAATTTTTTTTCGCCATCAGTTTCATAACACATCTACCTAAGTCCTTTTATTGGAGTTAGATTCATACTTAAATGCTGAAAAATTTGGAACAGTAAGTAACTAATGTAGTCATATATAAATATTGACTCCATATCCTTAGAAGTTGGTACTTAGAATAATAGATTATATCATAACTGGATACTCAACAGAGAAGAATAAATATTATATCCCATGGTACTGAAATAATTAATTAGTCTAGGGGAATAAAAAGGAAACACAGCAATAATATCCAATGATGTTGTTACATTATATTGTATTTCAACAAAAAGTAGTCTTTTAAAATTACGCTATTGAGTTGTGTACGTTTTGTCATTTCTCCCTTTTCGATCACTTTTTTTTTTTTTTTGAGTTTGTATTTGAACATTGACTTCAAAATTGATTAGTATAATAACTCTTTCATTCTGTTCGTTGTTTCATAGACTGTCATAATATATATTTCATACCACCACCCCGACAAACTTCTTCAGGACGTAAGGAAAATAAGTCATCTGTCGGCTCTGCACCACGAAATCGCGAGAGTCAGTGCTGACCGAAATTGTCAATATTTATCGGAAAACTTCAGACGTGTGCCTGGGTGACTAGAAGGGCACAATTCTCGTCCGTCGCTGAAAACCCTCACGCCCCTACAACTGCAAAGGCAAGCTTAGATGAGCAATTTGCCATCAACGATCTCACATGGTTTTTGTTGGAAGTTTGCTTGCGTGTTGCCAACCTTCTCGACAGGCCGCATCTCCCATCAGTAAACGAGATCATAGTGAAACAGGCTGCTATATCCACTTGGAAGACTATCAACGTGGAGAGCTGCCCCCTGGAGAGGACGCTCGAAAGCTTCGACGAGCGTACTCGTAGTGCTTCAATAAGTCACAGAAACCCACCTCTAACAATCGCGTCTTTGTTGTCAACTTTGAAAGGCCTGTGGCATGTATCAGCCACTGACAGAGACACGCACGATAATAAGGAGGGTGGCAAAGGTCTGTCTACTTTTAAAAGCGTTATCTAATTATGACATTAGATATTGATTTTGTATTATTATTAAATTGTTCTTGTTAATTTGTAATATGTGTATATATATATGTATATATATATAAAGAGAGAGAGAGAGAGATACATAGTATAGTATCCCTGGAATACTATTTAGGTCATCCCCAACAAACATTCATATGGCTGACAGATGATAAGTGCAAATATACAGACCTTGGAATTTAACCCCTCCAATTAAAAGTATCAATTAATATGTTGTTTTTTTTCTGTTTTGATTGGGAAAGTTTTCAAGCAAATGTGTAGCTCATTATCCATCTTTATCTCTTTTTCGCAGCACTTTTATGTGTATAAAAGTGCTGCTATTTATTATGTCATAGTTAGTTATTACATTATTCTTGTAGAATAAACACTTCATATATCATTTAAACACCGCCTCGTCTCATTTAAACCACTTCAAGGTACGCCATACGTCTCACTCACGTCCATGATCTATTGAGCACTTGACTAGTAATTCGGTATTAGTACATAATTCCTTAATCCAGTCTAAAGTAAGGTAATTCCTGGGTCGAACCTTATTATCAGTTTCATACCCTCCAACAAATAATAAGTATTGTAGTCGTAATTAAATTTATTTCATAAATTTAATGAAAGTACATATTATGCCCTTTCCCACGACCACACTACAATAGATATTCAGTAGCCAAGAGGGCGAGAGTTATATGAGGTTCGAAATAAATAATTAAACAACAAATAAAAGGGGTTAAAACATCTCCCATCAGTAGCTGAATGGAACATTCCTTTTTTATTCAGTTTATTGTGAAAACAGTAATTGGTTAGATCGGTGACCCTAAGTGTATTTTAGGGTCATGATCGAATTTTTTCTTTTATGAATTTGTAGGCAAACTTAATATTAATAGAGTTTAAAAGCATTGTTTTTTTAAACCAATTCAGCAATATTTATATCTTTTCGAATTTGGGTTGTCAAGACATGAACTTAGAGTACATGATCGAGAATTATCGGATCGTTGCGTTTTCAGAAGAGAGCATTGGGTCTGTATTCAAATAAAAACAATGATAGTCAACAAAGGTATCATATTAGTCACTTATATTTAAAAAATGTTGTATATCTCATCGCTCCTGTTAACTTATCGTCTTATCATCATTGTGAATAGTCAAAAAAAGAAATTTTTAAAATGTCAAGTTTTGCATCATTTTTTATCACAACAAACTATTATGACTATGAGCTATGCTATATTCATATTAATCACTTTGTTGCATTAAGCGCCTGAATGCATCAACGAAAAAAACATTATATGCCTTTGAAGCTATTCAATCAAACATGTACAGGGTAATTCGGAAAAAGTGGATTCGTAACTGGATTGGATAACCACTCAAATCAGTCTTGATCAAAGTGAGAGGAAGTAATGGTAAAATATATTTCTGCACCATCTAGTGACTGCGTGCAGTAAAATACAAAGGTCGAAACATAGACACTATGACTGGTAGTGTAAATTATCGGGATATTTGTTTGATCTCTATTGTTGGTAGGAAAGCAAAAAAAGAGATATAAAAATGGTTGATATTATTTTTCTCTACAGCAAACAAGTAATCCTCTGCAGGCGAGTGAAGTTAGTTGATACAAAAGGCTATGAAGTATGAAAAATTATACCATCAATTTTTCTCTTTGTTTAAAAAATAGATTATAAATCGGTTTTTAATATGTCTTATAGGACCAAAAGTTATGTAATAAATTTATATAGTAAACTTTTTGTCGGCATTCGATTCCCTCTATTGTCCTCAATATGAAAGCTATTTAAAAAAAATGATGCATAATGTAAGTATGATTGCAAAAATTCCATATTGGTATTTATTTTTTATGTACATCAAAAATTGAACGATATATTAAAGTTCTGAAATAGTCATTTTTGGGGTATTTTCCATAAGAATGACTATTTCAAAACTTTAGTATCTCGTTTAATTTTGGATGTATATAACACATAAAAACTAATTTAAATTCATACTTCATATCTACATTTTACACCAAACTGTTTGAAATAGAATTTGTAAGGAGAACATTAGAGGCGATCGAATGGCGAAAAAAAATACTACACTAGTTTACTAAATAACTTTTGGATCCGTTGAGGAGACACTTCCCAATATTCGATTTCGTTCAAACTTTCACAAGACGATCTCTATGTACTAAGGTAATACATACATATATATATATATATATATATACAGAGAGATATGTACATATATATATATAAATATTTAATTAGTTAAGAAATATATAGTTCCTTTCACTTGGCACTTTATATTATCGATGGGGCTTATACAAAAAAACAGAAGGATAAATCTGAGGTTTTACTTGTTGAAACTTGTTTCTTTGGATTCAAATACACATAGAAAAAAGATAAAAGTATACTTTAATTGCTCATGATGTCTCCATTAAATTTAACAAACAGTATCATGATGTCCCATGTTTATGGTTAACATAATTCTCTAGATTTATTCGTATTAACTTATTTTTATTCCATCAATCTAAGTTAACAATGGTTTTTATAAACATTTCTTAACGCACTAGAATGCTTTACCGTAAATTTAATTGAATTCACAATTATAACTTGCTTTCTAACTGTCAGGTAATATGTAGGAATGAGGTTGTAAATATATACATAATATAAAAAAGAGTTATGACCCCATTTAGGTAACTATATCTATCATAAAGTACAAGTGGGAAGCTAAGTACAAAAAAATCAGATCTATTGCGTATGTAAGTATGTTACGCACGCAATAAAATAGCTTATTGGTCTCCATAACTGCTATCTCCTCAAGGCATTCTATACACGTAGGTATGGAATATTCTCTCACAAGTAACATCATCTGAGCTTGGAAAAATAACCTCGATTATTTATAACAAGTAGACCAAGATGATCTGAAAGCTGTTAAAAAATGTATGAAAAATATATATACATGCATATATATATATATGTTTAAATAAATAAATAAATATATAAATACATATTTGTGTCCTGATATCTTTCTATCGTTGTATCCCTTCGTTGATTGTCATTGATCAGTAAACTTTGAATCTTCAAAAATAAACAAAGATCATAAAATAATTTGTATGAAAAGATAAAAAAGCCTCCTTTACAAGTTTTTGTATATTTTTCAAGCATGAGTAAAATAATACATATCAATTTGTTAAAGAATGAATGTCGTACATGAAAAAAGTGGGGGATATGTATTAATTCTCATGGCCAGGCCGGCTTTCTTTTCCCCCTCCTCATTTGCCTTCATCTAACAGTGAGTAATATAAAATAAATGTAGGAGAAAGACAGTGTTAAGCAATAAAATTGGATATATACTTTAGCAAATATTGATGTTGCTTACTTGACCTTAGCCTTGAGCGGGGAGCTGCAGCCTAAATTGTGCTCGTTAAGTAATTTGTATCCTTTTACTTTAAAAATGTAGAGGATGTTATAAACAATGTGGTTCGAACTTCCATAGAGTTCGTTATTTCACTGTATTTCGAGCAAACACATCTTATATACTTATCTATATAATTTCTAAGCAATAGAAATAATCTTTGAAAAAAATGGTATTAAAAAATGATCAGTCATTATTTAAAAATAATATATTTTAAAATAAAGGGTTTGATTGAGAGCTAGCGTTGAAGAGGCCTATAGTCGCATTAATGGAAAATATTTGATATAATTTCCAACATATTTCCAATCCCCGTTCAGAATTTGATGTCAATAGCCGAATAGTCTTGCAGTTGATGATTTGAGAAGTTCCAAGTTTTGTTTGTTGTTGTTCTTTTATTTAAATGGGAACTGAGAACCCCCCCCCCCAACAAATTAACGACTAATGAAGATCTTAAAATATTTTGCCCTCCATTTTTAGTATCTAAGAAATATAATTTGGCGCCCATTTTTCTCTTTACCATTGTTATAAATGGAACTCCCTTCAAGTTGTTTGAACACAATTTAAATTGGAGATGAGTTGCACCTCCTGCAAATATGCCCACAGATTATCTAGATAATATTACCCGTAATAATTTAAGCCGCCTTTAATTACTCTTTTTCAAGGCTTCTAACCAATTAAATATGCAAATTGTTGCTAGCGGGATATTCTACCTATCTTTTTTCTTGAGTTTTTATCATCTTTTTAAGTGGAGGCATTCTCAAAAGCAGCAGGATTTTCTTTTTTGTCTTTTTTCTCAATAGATCTTGTGTCATCAATATAAAAAGATGAATAAGTATAAGTATGGAGATAAATTCCTTAAATTCCTTTCTATATAAAATATGAATATTACGTAGCAGATTTTATATATATATTTATTTTGCTTTATTTTTGAGTTATATAGGGCATTTTTAAGGATTATTTGCATTGATGGAAACTTAAGAGAACATTAAATAGAAGGAGCCCAGAATCCTCTGTGTTCAGCCTCGATTCTGCCTTATACACCTATAAACAAAGATTTTGACGTTCGATCTGATCAAAAACATAAAGATTATATAATTATAGTATAAACCATTCATCAAATGAACAGCTTTATATATATATATTTTATATTATATATATATACATATTATAAATAAAATATATATGCGATAGAACCAAAATTCAATACATTCAAAAGTCATAATCTTCTATAAAATCTAAAATTCTCTCAGAACAGTCCTGGTACTCGCAGTACAAGATGAGTAGGACTATTTTTGCTTTCAGCAACATTTCTACGTTTAAAAAAAATGTTATATATTATTAAAAGTACTTGCTTTTAAATGTATGGACAGACTCTTCTAAAACATTTTTATTTTTATAAAACGAACATTGACAAATCTTCGGGAAGAATGCTATGAATGAGAATAAAGGTGTCTAGAAGAAACGGTGAAGGAAAATACTCTAAGAAAAAAAAAATCCGAGAATAAAATGGTATAGATGAACAGTAAAATATTGACATACGAAAAGAATGGTCATAATGCATAGATAGGAATGTTAGCCCCTATTCGTCTTAATCATAACAGATACAGACTTTGAAACTGAATCATTCGGGTACCCATCTGGATCTACTTGGAGTGCTATGGCCAAGTAACTGTTGTTTATCGTGTTTTCCGGCTTGAAGAGACTATTGACACCATCCGTCGCCTCCGTGATTCTCTCTCTATCTAAGCCCCATCAATGACCTGACAAGAGTCCAGCTTGGACTATGAAGGCTCAGCATTTCCACACACGTGTAATGTTGTGTGTAATCGTCTATATTTCCCCCAACAAATATCCTAGCACTGCGGCTAGTTTGTGATGTCAGGAATTTAAAATAAGTAATACCATAATATATATATATATATTAGGGGGTATTATAGAAACCTAATATTAAGATATCAAAATGTATCCCCCCGCGAAAGTTGTGTCATAAGAAACTAAATGATCGTAGAAAAATGGATTTTGGTTTGACCCCCCCCCCCCCCCCCCCCAAATTGCGTTCAAAGGTTTCGTTATGAAGCAAAACTTTTTTGTTATTACTTATTTTGAAAAAAATTAGTTTTAAAAATTTAGCTATGATTAATTTATGACTTTGTTATTTTTTGCAAATTTTCGTCAAATAATATTTAGTGCCAATAAATGAAAAAGTGCTGACGCACCAACCATTTTAAATAACGACTCTGACTAGGGTACTTTATAGTTTTCAAGAAAGAAAAAGAAAAAGTGGGTACTCAGTGATGGTTTTAAGTAATTTTAAATCATTTTGCTTTAACATCTAATTTCAACAGTAACTTCCCACATGGTTAGAATATACTCTCTGACGTTGATTAATCCTAACTTTTGCAGATAATAATATATGACGAAAAAAAATATTTTTAGAACTCCACATGATACATGATCACGTATACTAAAAAGTGGCATAGCGGAAGATCAAGCGAAATAACTACTTTCAATAGTCGAAGAACATTAATGACTTGACACTTTTGTCACTGTTGTGTGTTACAGATGCAACCCAATGTCAGAATATGGTAAGGAGTAATAAAAAGACTCGAGTTCTGTTTTAAAAAGACCACTTCAGTGGATTATTTGTCTTCTACACATGAAGAGTTACCTTTAAAGAAAGTTGTTAAACATTTAGATGGCGCACAAAAAGGACCTCGGTACCATAGGAAAATTATTAATACAGACTTTACCAAAAAATCAATAAAAAGTTTTTAATACTTGTAGGAAAAGTAAAATACTTAATCAAGTTTACTGTATTCTTTAAGCTCAGATAAAATATATATACGAAATTCATTAGAAATACAAACAGGAAATTTTCGAATTCAAGCTTTTGCTACAGGTCTCCAGGAGCATTCATGAGGCAAAATGTCTTACAAAGCCAACAGAATTTTAAGAACCTAAATTTCACCAAAAAGTCATGTGAGTCTCACATAAAACTTGTAAATTTTACTAAATTTTACGCTCCTATATGGTTTCAACCCAAGTTAAATCCTCTTAAGCAAACGTATTTAAAAAATAACTTAAAAACATCAACATGAGTCACCTCTTTTTCTTTTTCCTTCTTGAAACTATAAAAGAACTCTAGTAGGAGCCGTTATTTAAAAAATGGTTGGTGCGTCAGCACTTTTGTTCATTATTGGCACTAAATATTATTTGACGAAAATTGCAAAAAATAACAAAGTCATAATTGATCAAAGCTAGCTAAACTTTGTAAAACTTTTTTTTTTCAAAATAAGTAAAACAAAAGTTTTGCTTCATAACGAAACCTTTGAACACAATTTGGGGGGGGGGGTAAGGGGGGTCAACCAAAATCCATTTTTCTACGATCATTTAATTTCTTATGACGCAACTTTCGCGGGGGAATAAATTTTGATATCTTAATATTAGGTTTCTATAATACCCCCTAATGTATATATATAACTATATAAATTAAAGCAATATTTAAATTATGAATATATAACTCAAAGCAAAAATTTTGAAGAGAAAAAACTTAATTAAACAATAAATAAATAATTTAAAAACCCACCGTATGCTATAGATTATATAAGGGTAATTTGTCCTTAGACCTGGCAACTTCATATACTTCCCTCATGGTTTTGGTGTTTCAAAGTGTAGGGTTCTATTCCAAATAGCTGCAGCACTGGTGACGAATGTGCCACTGACTTAGGGAGAGGAGATCGGATGAGGCCGGCAGTCCAAGAACGAGTAAATCTGACCCCACCTTGGGCACTGAATAAAATCTTGCCTACCGGGTTTCGATCGCCATTGCTACCATCCCGGCTTGCAAAGCATTTTCAGGTTTCCATAGCCACAGCCCGAACCGATATCCCATTGAAGTATGGAAGTCCGGCCTTGTGGAGCAGAGTATCGATCCGCGTGAGACTGCTAGTCCTTAGGGCAAGTAAAGAACTAGTAACGTTGTTTATGGAAACCTGGATCAATATTGCAGCCTTCAATGGACCAGTTAGGTCGTTTTTAGTCGAGATACATTAGTCTGCGCTACGGCGTAGCTGACTCAACCAATTATAAGACTTTTGACCTGTTGTCACAAATACTCCGCATGGGAGTTGGTGTGAAAGGCGATGAATTAGTGCCACACATTGTTTTGCTGACCTCACCACATTGTCCTCATGGGGACTGGTGTAGAAAGCAGTATCAAACGTAACTCCAAGGAGCTCAATTGTCCTGTAGGCCTCACTCCACTCGATCTATTAGTATGGTAATTTTTGACCTCAGCAGCCTTGGCACTACCACCAATGAGGAGCTGGGTCTTGGAGGCGTTTATTTTGAGACCTTTTCCCGTCGCAAAACGATAAAGTGCTTCTGCTCTTTCTGTTAGAAGTCTCCCGATGGTGGTGAGGTCGTTGGGCACAGCTCAGCTGCAAGTGTCATCTGCGTATCCAGAGTTATCCTCGTCATAGATGCCCAGATAGGCAGGCATATCTGCACCTAGGGTCAAGTAGAGCAGAGGGCCCAAGATGCTTCTCTGGCGAACACCAACATGACAAAAGAAGGGAGGACTTAGCACCATTCCAGTCAACACATTGTCTACCTCCCGACATATAGGAGGAAAACCATTGTAATGGAGTTCCCCTGACCCCAAGTGCTTCGAGTTTGGGTAACAGTTGATTTTTTCGAGAGTATCGAAGGCACAAGACAGATTGAAGGCAAGAATACCAACAGCCATTCCATCCTGCTTATCGCGAAGCCACTGCGAATGCACTGAGGCAAGCGCCGCGTTTGTGGACCTCCCTTGCCGAAAGCTGAACTGAGTAGTGCTGTTCTAGATTTTTCTTAACCAATGTCTCGATAACCTTCGATATGGCTGGAATGATTGAGGCAGGGCGATAAGAGGCTGGATCAGTGGAGAGCTTCCTTTTACCTTTGAAGACGGGGAAGACAATGCCAGTCTTGAAAGCGATGGGAACGATGCCAGAAGAAAAGGACACATTAATTACATGCGACATAGGAGAAGCTAGGATACTAATATACGTGATCTCCTCAAGATGGATGACATGCCAACCCTCAATGAGCTCATAGAGTTGATATTTTAATAAATGTTATAATTATATTATATTTTGTTGTTTGACTATCTTTAGTTAATTTTGTTATATGGTTTAAACATGATGATTCGAACAAAAAAAACCATTTATAATAATAATGATGGCGGTAAATACACGTCTAAAGCGTTTATATATTTTTATTCATGTTGATTATGTCACACAAATAAATCCCAAAAAATATTTTATCGTTATTTTATTTCATTATTTTCCTCTATTTATCTCAGTGCGCTTTTCCGAGGCTTTCCTAGTATTCAGTGCTGCAAAGTCTCTAACTGCTTTGGTTTCTTAAAATGAAATCAAAAATGACATATTTGTTCATATAAAAGAAATATGTGTCAAGGCATCTTCGCTTCATAATTAAATTTCCTCTTTTTATAGAAGGGGAAATTCATTGTTTCTTAGACAAAGGAAGGTTTTAAGGCTGAAGCATGGCCGTTTCGGAGGACTATGGACTTGTAAATCGGAACATATACGACGCATCATTAATAAAGAATAATATATGGAACATACATGATGAAATAATTTAATGGGATGCTTCCCATTCATAAGTTAAAAAGTTTTGTTTGGCGGCAACGTATAAAGTAAAACAAAACACTTTTATTCTAATAATTAATTATTGTTTTCTAAAAGAATTAATTATTTAAAATAATATAACTCATTTTTGACCAATTTTTGATAAATCAGTCTCATTTGAGCTTTTTAATTATTTATTGTTTGTTATTTATATTACAGATTTAATTTTCAGCTAAATTCTTATTCGTAAGTAATATCTCTACTTCTATAATATCATGCAAATCATTAATACAATTCCACACAGCAACGTCAGGCAGTCACTCATTCATAGAAAGATTTAAAATCTGGTTAGATATATATATATGTGTAATCATATGAATGATTAATATAATTCATAAAATAAGTTCTTTATAGTTTATACGATTTAAATGCGATATTTTTATACGGATGATCCGTTTTGAGTTACAACTTATTCATTAGTATTCAAATAATATAAGGCCGAAATACTTGCATATATCAATTACATAAATAGATATTAAGGTCTTAAGTTCGTTTTTTAACAAAATAACACTTAAATTCATTATATTCCATCTTTATGAAGAAAATACAAAAAGTACTTAATATATATCAGCTTGTGTCGAAAAATCAGATTCTCCTTGCTATGGAGAAGTCGTAAACGCATTTTTCGATGTATAGTAACAAAGTATCGATGTAGATCGTCCATGAGATATAAATTTCTCTCGGTGCTGTCCTTTCGTGAGGCCGTCAGTCATCTGGAGACAATGTGCTTGAGTACTTTGCTTACAAGTGACTATAAAGTGCCCATTTGAGCGGATTCGTCGGAAATGGTCTACCGGTAGGAGGTTGACCGTTTATTATTACACAACCGTTTCGATTATACATACACATATGCCTAGTATTTAATAAAGAGTGATTAAGAAGTTTTGAGCCTGAGAAGTCTAAATTCTAATGTTAATATTATATATTTTTATTTAAAACAATACTGCGAAAATTAGGAGCTAGCTAAAGTCCTAATTTTATATCTCACCGAGTGAAACAGTATTGAATAATAATAAGAAAAAGAAGAGAAAAGTTGAATATAAAAGTTTGTATTGAAAAATATATCCAATTCGGGAACAAAACTTTTGAATACTACCATATGGTATTAATCCATTGTGAGAATTTCATCACAATTCAACCTTATTAAAATCAATTGACGTATAAAATCAACAAATACACATTAATAAAGCCCTTAAAATCAATTCATTCGCTCTGTGCCTACCTACGTCCATTTTTTGCTTTCAAATTGTGTGATTCTGACTGGATACAACTGAGTTCCTGTTGTACATCAATCATGTGGCTTTAGGACAAAGCAACGTCTTTACATTCATGAAAAGATTATTCATTTATGTGAAAAATAATTCTATACCAACCGCAGCTTCCTAAGTTTAAGACTATCAAATAGTAAAAGAAAAAATGTCACTATTTTCATTCTACCCTTTAGTTCGGACCCTTGAAGCCTTTCACACACATCAATTCGATAAGGAACAGGAATAGGACAAGCATATACATTTATAATAAATATCCATAGAACATTCAGACAGGAAAGGATGTTGAGTCCCTTCTGTTTGTTCACAGCTCATAGTCGTTACAAAAATATATGTATATATATATATAGAGAGAGAGAGAGGATTTTGTTTTATGATAGCCCATTTTGTATATATATATATAGACAGGTTTTTTATACATTGCCTCCTGAAAACATTTCCTTATACAAGCTCATCAATCGGAAGAGAGAAATAATTCCCGGAAGGATGTGAACTCGCCCCTACGGCTTTCAAAAATATTAATTATGAAACATTATGTATAATAGAGTACAACAAGAGGTCAAAAATTGTTATTTTAATGGTCGTTCTATTTGCTTCGCTAGCCATGTATATATATATATATACATGATAATAGTCTGAGCATCAACAACTGCTGTTTATAGAATGAATGCTAACATACATACATAACTGAACAACTATGTGTATTTATTATTATTATTATTTTGTTAATAATAATATATGGCACTAAGAAATAAATGGAGACTATTCAAAGAAAGAGGAATAGAAAAAAAGAAAGAAGCAATCTTTCATTTGATATAATCATTTTGTCCACTTAATAGAGAGAGTGTTTCTCTTAATCTCATCATAACAATAGGATGAAATGATGGAGGAGAGAGAGAGAGAGAGAGAAGCTATTACTAGGTGAATGAGTCAGAAGAAGTTCCCCCATCTCACGATGAGCAAAACTGATTGTCACAATGAGCAAATAAGTGCAGTGGGAGTCAATGAAAAAAAAACCATGCTTATTATCGTGTTTCCATATAATAATACAAAGGACACAACATCTGTTATATTGAAAGGTACATTAAGCCTTGAATAAATAAATGAGGATCAATGGAAAAACTACTGTACATCAACCGAACCTCTCATTTATCGCGGGTACAATTTCACTTATTAAATATATCCCGCAACGTACTATTTTGTACATGATATAAATATAAAATATCACTTAATATACAAATATATCGACTTAATACGATATTTATTGAGCCGATAAAGTATTTTTTTATCCTAATATTTCCACCTTCTCTTAAAGTTGCATACAACTGAGGGAGTATTTATTGTCCGAAAATACCCTTAGTCAATGAAAAGTTTTCTCCTTTATCCGATATTATTTTGGCCTCCGTTCTGGGATTGGTTCGTAGAAAATAAGGACACAATGTTGTTTTAAAAATCAAATGTAGTAACATAAATTTCATTTGTCATACTTATTTTTTTTGTGGTTGTAAAAAATCCTCAATCAAATACACAAAGATAAGTAAGTAAATAGATTATATTTATAAAAACACTTACGCTCACGATTGAACAAATATCCACATTATATCCCTAACTTATTATAAGAAGAAACTAAATGTCTTTGATTGGTTGTAATATATGTATATTCAAACATCTTCTTAACCCAATATCATTGATGAGGGTCAATGAGGGATAGCTAATAATAAATAAATATTTTGTGTAGATGAAGGGGCTTTTTTGTCTACTCATTTATATATATATATATATAAATACACACACATATAAATACATATAGAATATATATATATATATATATATATATATATATATATATATATATATATATATATATATATATATATATATATATATATATATATATATATATATATTATATATATGTGTGTGTATACAGGGTGGTAAGATCAAATCCGGCGTTTTTCTTCTCTAACATAAAATCGTTAATTTCTGATCAATATCTCTCATATGTTGGCTGTCTGCTAAAAAAACAGCTGCGCGGATCGGATGACGTCATCCTTGTTAAAAGGATGTCCTGAAAACCCGCCAGATTTTATCTTACCACTCTGTATATATGAATATATATATATATATATATAATGATATACATATTTATATATATATCTATGAACATATACATTATACATATATTTATATATACATATATATAAATACACACATACACGCACACACATATCAACATATATATATTATATATATATATATATATATATATATAGTTTTCTTATGTATGTGTACATACTTTTTAGCCTTGGTCATCTCCAATTACCAATATAAAGGAGCTTAATGCAACTCCCTCTGTCCCCCAAAAAGCCATCAACATATTTATGTCAAAAAAGAATGTATGATAATGCATTGTAGACTACTATGAGATCATCACATAAACGGATCCGGTCGTTATAAAAAATGGGGGTTACTCACGGATTACTGTAATAACTATATAATCAACAGAGAAGAATAAATTGCTTTAAATGACGTATAATGGCTTCTCAACTGAAGAGGGAATTAGATGGCTTAATCAACAAATTAGTCTTTGTCCGATTCAGTCTAATAATATATTATTGAACTAGTCGCTTGTCTTTACCTGCGTTAAACTCAAGGTATAGCCAATGTTACATAAGATATTAGTGTAATGAATGCAATCGCAAATACATTTATCCTTCTTTGAGACTGTGGATTCAATGAAAGTTATTTAATCAAGTCGTTCATTCTTTGACTCAATAATTGTAGAGTCCTAATAATTGGTTTGCTGTACTGGTGATTGCATATATGTGTTGTGACGTCACGGACAAAGAAAGTTATTATTGTCATTTCTCTTTTAATTGATTATATATTTTATAAAGGTCAGACGAATTTAATAACATATTCAATTAAGATACGGAACACCGGATAGCTACGTAATCACAATAGCCTACTTCATTCCTGACGCGACGATAAATATTATTAATACACCTAAGCATTTAACCTATAATTTGGGTTTAAGTTCAATTAAAAGCAATCAATCAATCCCCTCATTCTCCTAATTCACAATCTTTGAGGGGTTTTTAGATTTTAGTTTAACTCTATTCAGGCGCGTAGCATCCAGTAATGCAGCCAATGCATATGCATTGGGGCCCGAGGGATGAGGGGCCCGAGCCAACGGGAGAAAAAGAAAGAAAAATAAGAAGGAAAGAGAAAAAAAATCAACATGAAATTCATAATGAGAATAAATATATTTTTTCAATTCAATGACCGGTCTAGTGTCTGAGTCTCACTATCTCTGTCATTTTTTTGCTGGCTATAATGTTTCTGACTAGCTGAGTTACCGACCTATATAATAACAGGATACTCATTTCATAGATATACATATAGATATATAGAGTGCTTACAGTTGGAAAATAATGAAGGTGTCGATTGTGAACATTTTAAAGAAAGGTGGGGATCAAAACATTGAAGAACTTGGAATAAGTAAGGGAAGAATATTTAAAAGAAATCATATTCCTTGGGGTTCCACGGGATATTTAAGTCATCAGATTCGAGATACTCCAATTCCGAACCCCATTCCGGAACCCGAAGGCGTCGGGAGTATTTGCGTTTTGAAGGGGGATTCTTTAGGGTTAATATATGCTAGGGTTCACGGCCATTCCACCTTCTCCAATGCATAATCATTTCAGTAAATAAAAATTCTACATATTTTCGGTAAAAATTCCGCTTTGCAAAAATTCCTAGCGTGAAAAATTCATTTCTGTCAAAATTCCTTCTGTAAAAAATCGTTAGATAAATATTGATATGTACCCTTTATGAATGTTATTTATGATAACCATAATTAAAATTACCCCCATATTTTATCAATTTCGATTGCACGTCGTTTCAAACCTCTACTGTTAGGGATAAATTAATAAAATTAAGAACTATTTTTATATTAAGAGGTTATAATAAAAGTTAGAAAAACATTATTGCGCGTTATGGAATGATGTGATTGAAAAACAAATTTAAAAACATTTTTCTCTTAATAAAATAATGAATAATAAGCAATTAAAATATTTAATAAGGATAACACTACATAAGTATCTAAAGTTATGATCCCCGGAGCATAAAAGACAACAGCTGACAGTACCTTCAGCTCGCCCCCCCCCCCTCTTTATGAAGTAGGTTAGCACTCTATATATTTATATCTCTATGGATAAAATAAACCCCAGCCGAAGAAGGAAAGTAGTACAATAAATACCAGTGACGTCATGTTAATTCTTTAGAATATTTTTTTACTATTTATTTCATTACGATTGCGTCACTGGTTTTTTTTTTCTTTAGCTACTACATAAGGCTTGGTATTTAGACTTTGATTGCTCCTGCAATGCACTTGCACCTCTCCCACGACGTGAAGGGGCCAGCCCTCCCTGCCCTGATGAGACAATTTACTTGGTACAAAATTCTCACTGCATGTTTAACTAGTTAGGAAATTATGTTCTGCAAACAAAAATAATCTGAGCTGACAAGTCCTTTATTATTCATCATGCCTAGCCCAGGAGGAGCGTATAAGCACAAAAGCGGCAGTCAGAAAAGAAAACAAAAGAAAGAAGAGGCTGACAAAATTGCAAAGTTGCCCAAATTAAATGCATTTTTTAAAGGCAGACAAACCGCTGTCATTGAATCCCTAGCTGCTGCTGCCGATGAATCAGTGTTATGCTCGTCTAGCTTAGGCCCGTGTTACTCGCTCTCGGCGGTACATGAGGAACCAAAACACCCTGAACTGTCAAGCAGGTAACTTTGAAGGACATATATTACAAATAGGTAGATAAACATATTCATTTTATTTGTATTAATGCAGGACTAACGAGACCCTAGGCTTGGGGACAGTCGCGGCTTCCGTGTCAAACACAGTCACAGCCACAGGAGGATCAGAAGAACCTGGACCGAGTACCTCGTGGGCCGCTAACGCGACACAAGAGAATGGGAACACAGTGGTAACAACACATCACTCGCAGCGCCCCCTTGTGCCTCCGCCGAAGTACCCCACAGACAGGGGGCTATATGACGAAAACATCTCTGCCGATTTAAAACGGTATATTATAGTTACAGGGCCTTGTAAACCCAGCGGTCCATTCCCAATGGATGAAGGAAAAAGGCGTTCCTTTAATGTGGCACATTACCATACCAGAACAAAGGCTGGTATAAAACTCCCTCGTAGGTGGCTTTGCTACTCCCTTATATTGGACCGTGCGTACTGCGAGCCATGTTGGCTGTTTGGAGACCGTAGTTCACCATTCTTTAAGGAGGCATGGGTGAATGGAGTTAGAGATTGGGGGAATTTAGCTCAAAAGATAAATATCCATGAATCCTCCCAAATGCATTGTATAGCCTGTAACGTGTACGAGCAGTGGAAACTGAACGTTACAATTGATGCGGAAATGGAGAGGGATGTGCGTAACGCTGCTGCGTTTTGGAGACAAGTGCTAGAACGCATTGTCAATGTGACACTAATGCTGGCTACTTGCAACCTCTCATTCCGGGGGCACAGGGAACGTTCGGGACAGGCAAACAGCGGGAATTTTCTCTCCATTATCCATCTGCTGGCAACCTACGACCCTGTGCTTAAAGAGCTGATAAGTCGACCTGAAGGCTCAGTTAAGTACCTTAGCCCCGATATCCAGAACGAGATCATATATATATTGGCACAGCGAGTTAAACAGGACATAACAGCTGAAATAAACGAAGCACCGTTTTATTCGGTGATTATGGATACCACACAGGATCTGTCTAGGCACGACCAGTTAAGCCAAGTATATAGGTATGTAACCATAGTCAGGAATAAAATGGATGTAGCTGTTGATGTAAAAATAACAGAAGCTTTTTTGGGCTTCAAGGAGACAACGGATACGTCTGCTAGTGAGCTTGAAAAAGCAATAATAAAGAGCATTGAAGCAAATGGTCTTGATTTTTCTAAGTGTCGTGGGCAAGGCTATGACGGAGCAGCTAACATGAGTGGGATTTATTCTGGTGTACAGGCGAGAATTAAAGAAAAGGAACCACTTGCCACTTATGTACATTGTGCAGCCCACAATTTAAATCTAGTCCTTAATGATGCTGTGAATGACATTACTGAGCTCAAGAAGTTTTATGGCACTGTTGAAAATATTTACTCGTTCTTTGGCCACAGTATTAAACGGTGGGCCATGCTGGATGGGATTATTTCATCCGATGGTTCATCTCACCCTGGTGTCACGTTGAAGCGACTGTGCCCTACCCGCTGGTCATCTCGTTATGATTCTCTTGCAGCTCTGCGCTACAGATATGTTGACGTCATGAAGACGCTAACAAAAATATCGCTAACAAGTGATACAAAGGATGAGCGTACAGTAGCAGCGGGATTGAAGAAAGAGATGGAGAAATTTAATTTCATTTTTCTTGTGGTTCTCCAGACCAAGATATTGGAGAGTGTGAATGTCGTCTCCAAACTGCTCCAAGACACTAAAATGGACATTATGAGGGCAGTGGGTCTGCTGGAGAATGCCATAAAGACTATGTCCGAGTATCGAAATGCTTTCGAGGAGGCAAAAATAACGACACAGACTCTCGCAACTAAATGGGGAGGGAGAGCTCATAATCCGATCCAGCTCACTTTTGAAAATGTCAGAACAAGGAGAGTTAAACGTCATTTTGACGAGCTCGCTGAAGATGAACGCCTATCAAATCCAGAAAGTTATTTCAGAGTGAGCATTTTCTATGCCAATTTGGATATAATAATCAACCAAATGACCCAGAGATTTAAATCTATGCGTGCAGTTTCACACATGTTCGAGGCGCTGCACCCCACCACCCTACAGCTGGCAGGCGACGATGAGCTTCATGACAAGGCAAAACGTATCTCTGAACACTACAACAGGGACATAGGAAAGGCTTTTCCAGCTCAGCTCGTGTCATTTAGGACCTGTTTCAGAGAGAAGATTGCAAAGGAGTCTTCCTCCATGACTGTGTTACAGCTTGCTAAAATGCTACTTTTGGATAATCAGTCTATAACATCCACGTTCTCCGATGTATGTACTGCCTTGCTGTTGTTCTTGACAATACCTGTAACAGTGGCCTCAGCTGAGCGATCCTTTTCAAAATTAAAATTATTAAGAACTATCTGAGGAGTACTATGACCCAGGAGAGGCTTAGTGGACTGGCTATTCTGTCCATTGAAAACATACGAGCACAGGAGTTGGACATTAAAGAAATCATCGAGGACTTCGCACAACGCAAGGCTCGCCGTGTGCCATTATAACAAGGAAAAGTAGGCCTACTGGAAAGGAAAAATGCAAGCGCCCAAACAGCGACTTAATAATATATATATATTAAAAAAGAGATTAATTTAAATATGCATTTCATTTATGAAAAGAACCCACTGAATAAATTACTCAATGATAAATAATTTCCCTTCAAAGATTAATACCTCAAAAAATCGCCCAAAACTTATTTAATTTTTTTTTGCTTGAGCTGTGATAGGGCCCGTCCTACATAATTTGCATTGGGGCCCGTAGTCACTGCCCTACGCCACTGCTCTATTATAT
>CP045893.1:24394226-24415880 GCA_013387185.1 Caligus rogercresseyi | reverse complement strand
TATCTTACCAAATAAAAGCATTGCCAAGTCCCATTTTCCTTGGTTGGTTGATCATTGAAACTTTAAGATAGAGTGTCCATGGCTTATACTATATTCAATGGGCAGATGCTTCAGAAAGCACCCAGGGTTAGTTTTGGTAGAAGACGTACGTATATACATATATATTAGATATATGCATGTATGTATTTATATAACAACTTCCATCTAGTAAATTAATGTAGACATATCCCCAAGTCAGCCTAAGGCTTATTTATGATTAAAAGCTTGTGTGTTATTTGGTGAAAGCTTTCTAAATTAAGTTTTGAAATGAATTAATTATGATTAAAAATGATTAAAAGATGACCTTCAAATATATACTAATTTAATTAAGGAACCTTTTTTTTTTTTTTCTTTAATCTAATCTTTTATCATATATATAAAAGATATAAATCTATTTATCTACATATATTTATATATAAACACGATTCATTTGTTTTTATTTATTATGTAGTATAAAGACTAGTTTTATTTTTTGAACAATGTTAAGGTATATTATTTCTCTCAAATACATCTACATGCATGTATTTGGACTGGTTTTTGTAATTTTATTTTCCTTCTCTATTTGACCGCTTTTTTCCTAGACGTTTTTCACGTTTTGACGTTTTTCAATGACAATTTCGTCTTAAGCTCATTACTTTCATATGTTTGTTTTTGCGTTTTTGATAATTCATAACGACTTTCATGGGTATGGGTATAAAGTATATAAAGTGTTGTCCAAATACATTTAGAGAAAGGGAGTGGAATTGAAAAACATGAAATGCCATGTATTTTCGGTCACTTAAAAGTATAAAAAACGTTAGCATTCAACTCCCATTGTAGTATAGTTGACAAGGAAGCCCACATTTTATAATAGCCTTTATAATTATTTTGAATGACAAAATTGCGTAGATCCTCTTCTCTTTATTATGAACATGTCAATTCTCGAAGCTCCGGTATTATCTTTCCTAGTAGCACTCTTTAAGTTTCTATCTCCTTGAATTATAAACCTTGACTTAAAATGAAGTGTTGGGAATGCTATTTAAAAAAAATGATTTGATATTATCCTTTTTTTATTATGAACTTGTCAACAGTCGAAGCTTCAGTTCTATCTTTCACAATAATATACTTCTATTTCTATTAATAGGTTAGGATGGAGAAAAGCTTTTATTTTTTGCAATGTGATTGGTTGAAAGAAAAGAAGAGGGAATAATACTAAAAAAACAAATGGTACTATGAAATAACAAATAATTCCATTATCTTTTGCTGACGAGAAGTGAACATCAATTTAGAGTGAGAATATTATCCTGCAAAATGCTAATCGTCGCTTCTTCTGCAGTGGCCTTTACTTTATGTCTTGTACGAAGCTTTTGAATGGATTCTCTTGTTCCATCTATTAATATCAATTGAATAAAGCAAATGATCATAGTCTAGAACATAATAATGGTATTTTATTCATTCATATATGTCGATAAATGGAGCATCACTCTGACTATCGGACATAGAAAAATAAAGGAAATAATGTCCTTCAAAGAATCATGATTACTGGTGAGTTTGTGTTATACAATATTTTTCTTATCCCTAATATTAGGGATGTATTTTTTTATTCTTTCACACATACAAAAAAACCCCACTCCGGATTGCTTTTTCTTTTTCGATAAAAGGAGGGCAAACGGAGGATGATGATGGTAAATTACTTTTTACTCACTTTCACAACACTCGCTCCTTGTAAGTAGGAGCAGTAGCAGCAGCCTTGTAGAGTAGAAAGAGGACAAGACGAATAAAAAAAGAGCTTTTCTTTATTTTGTATTTGTTTGTGAGTCGTCGGACCTAATTTTAGAAGCATGTGTGCTCTTGACGGATCCGGTTGTTGTTGGTGACTAGGAGAAAGGATGAAGAATCGCGTCATTTATATCCATGTATTTGTCCTCTATTGTCCTCAAAGAACGCACCTACTGCTACTACTAATGGGATCTCTCTAATACTTTGAATAAAAGTAAGCACGTTTTTTTATAATATTCTTTCCCCCCCCCCCATTCTTTGTATACCCATTGTTTTGTTGAGCGCTAATGAGACCTTTTTAATACTAAACATCATGGGTTTAAGAAAAAAAGATTGAATAAATAAAAAGCTGGAGGCATTTTGCAATAAAGCATCAGTTCACCCTCGATGCAAGTTGGGATGCAAATTAATTGAGAGATAAAAATATTACCCATAATAATACAAATGATCTCGTTTCATGAGCCTCGGTCGATTAATGGATTCTTTGTATAAACTCCTCTTATCTCATCTATTAATTTGATAATGCAAGTTCTCCCGCTAAGAGCATATATGTATGTTTATTTTGTTTGATAATGCCTAATGGACTATTGCTATGACTAAAGGATGAAGTAACTGAAAAATAAGGCTTTTGGGCGAATTTGCAAGAAAAAAGTAGTATATTACCCCCATGAATTATCTTTCTGTAAGAGCTTTTAAAGGTTTTTATTATAAATTGTTAAGTACAATACATAAAATTCAATATATAATTGCATACAAATACATAAATAAAATTTACTCTTTATTCATATATATATATATAAATGGGTGTGTATGTGTATACCATCTATATATACTTTAAATAGTTTTTCAAATGATTTAACCAGGATAACCTTCAATTTTTTTGATAGTCGTGTAATAAACTGTTATATTTTGATGATTGTGAAAACTATGTCCTATCACTATACACCAAAAACCCTCCTCGAACGATTGAATTGGTATAAAATTCAATTTAATAGGTATCATTGAATATGATGGAGAGTTAAGTGAATAAAATATAAGTGTTTTTAAATAAATCTTTTGAAGGCTCTCTAAACATTGGAGTAAATTATTCGCCAAATCATTGATGTAACACTTTTTTATTTCAAATACATGTTTGTCATCGGTGTGGACTTTGCTGATACCCATGCTAGTAGCAGTACTGCTTAAGGTCAACATATTAGTTTTTTGTGTGCAAAAATAAATTACTATGATCTATACTTGTGTGCGTCCTACAATTTCACTAAACCTAATAAACGTTACGAATTTGTATCATAATCGGTGATGGGGATGATTCCGTGGGTTTGCTATACAGTTGATATTATCCAATTTATAAATCCAATATTAATTCAGGATTATTCAGGATTTATACTTAAACCATAAAATATATGAGAGATACTTTAAAAAATAGTAATACTCTAACCAAATCTATGGATGATACATTAAAAAGCATTACATAAATCCTTTTGAAAGAAAAAACACTCATATGTGTTTTATATATGTGACATAATAATATCCATGCACGTATATATTTACAAACATATATATTTGAGAGCAAAGAATACATTCTTTTTATATGTAGACTCTCCGTCTCCCATGATAATACGTTCATGGTACAAATATATGTGGTTTTGTATTTTTCGGAGATTTTGAGTCGTTCAGAAAGAAAGGTTTTTTCAATATTAATCGTTAGAAGTAAAATATGCTCGTTACCTATTATTTAAGATTTCACTTTCTTGAAGAAGAAATAAAACATTGATTCTCTCTCAATATCCTGATCCTATCATAGGACATATATATTAAATGCCTACATACTCAATTAAATTAATGGTTGTAGTAGTCCTTCAATAAATAGTATGCATACTTTAAAATTTTAAAATGATGGAAGTTTCAATAGCATATAAACCCAAATATATATGTCAAAGAAAATATACATTTTTAAGTTTAAAAATACGGTGCTTTTTTGCTTTAAACACACAATTTTTTGAACCATTATGGCCCTCAAATTTAAGGTTTCGAATATAATTACTACATTTCAAAATGGGTCTATTAATAGTGTGATTCAGTTGGATCTATCTTTGGCTTTATTTTTTGGAAGTAATTGCATAGAACTAATAGCATATATAATCATATAATTCTATAAATAATATACCTTAATTTTCAATCAAATGATAAAATATTATGACGCTTGTAAAAAAATATAAAAAAGTATTAAAAATCTCTTTACCGAAAATTTTAATTAAAGGATTCATTTTTTACTTTAAATGACCCTTTACAATCGCCAGAATGTGCGCACTCCAATAAAAATGAAGAAACAAGTTCTATCTTTAGCTGTTTTTTCCGAGTCTAGCTCCTAAGGATAATGTAGTTGTAACCACTTTGTATTTTTATCAAGAAGAGGAATATTTAATAGAATTGTATATAATTTTGCTCAAATGATGAGTCTAAGAAGTAGCTTTTCTTTTCCTTTTATAGCTTTTATAATATTTGTATTGTTATAAGAAATTTATAATGATGAGACAACCATATCGAGATCTCTAGCCTTCTATTAATTTATATTTACAATTATTTTTTGGAACATTTATATGTTTTTCGTATTGAATTAAATATCTTTATAAATCATTAATTAAATATATATATATATCTAATATATATATATATATATATATATATATATCTATATATATATAATATATATATAATATATATATATATATATATATACATATATATATAATATGTAACTAATGATTGATATATTTTATATCGTTGTGTTCTAGCCATAAATGTTTTTAAAACAACCTTTTACTGATACAATAGTTTGTAAATACAACCAAACTTATAAACTTTGTATTTGAGATCAAGATTGGCAATGAGGCAATAAGCTGCATATATTCATTGCGTTTTAATTGACCTAAATTATATTGAAAGAGATGCTTTGTTGTTTGGATTGAATATTAATTTGATCTAACGTATATATATATACATATATGGTTATTTAAAAAGAAAATATTATTTCTTTCTGTTATGTATTATATAATATTGCTTTAAAATATCGGAATAAAATTATTAATCGAAACAAGACAACAAATGAATAAACAATAAAATACACAAAGATAAGTCATTATTTTAATTCAAAATTTAACAGCACTCATAGCAAAGCTATAATAGATTTTGGCTTAAAGACAAACGCATGTTTTTGCAAATTTTGAAATAAAATCTTGAGCGGATACATTAAATGAAAAATTGAAGTCTCAAGGACCTGGCCAGACATTATATTACTTAAAATAGAAAAAAATAATTACCAATAATATGTCTCTGGAAAAACTTTAGAAGTTTTGAACCTTTATATCATCCTTTATATGATTGTCCAATTAAAAGGCCAAGGTCAATTAGAGCAATTTATGTTTATAAGAAGATATTTTATATCAATTATATACAATATATTTTATAAATAGCACGACAATGAAAATTTCTTTGCATCAAATTTAATTTACCAACATAAAAAATATTTTATGTGATTTATTTTATTTTAAAATTCATTTTTTGTGAAATGTTTGTAAAATTATTTAATTTCTCAGATTTTTTTACATTGTACAATAAAAGTTTTTCCTGCGTCTTTTAAAATTGAATTCTAATACATATTTAACAACATTTGTGGACTAAGGAAATATTACGTTCAATAATCCTTTTGAAAAATGACATCACTAGAGAAAGGGATAACCAAAGTATAATCAAGGTCGGGCCATACGTCATCATGGCTAAATGACTGCATTTTTCTTATTAATTTAGAGCATTCATTTCTCTTTGATAGTTATTTTGCATTGCATACTTGCAGTACAAAATTAATATTTCATATGACATACTTATATTTTGTATGTTAATAAATGGGATATATATATATACGCCTAAGTTATACAAATTATTTACGAGACTTTCTAAGAAAAGAAGTAATTATTGTGAAAATAAACTACTGTGAACTTTTTTTTAACATAACATTTTGGAAGTATTTATCGCAAAACGCCAGTGGAAGGGAAATGTTTTGTAAGGAGGAGAGCGCAAGTGCTCAAAATTCTTATGTGTGGTTTTAAATAGCCAAAAATGATATTAGAAAAACATGGTGTTCATATTTAAATGGAACTATACTAACTTTGGTTACACGGATACCAACCAAAATTATAAATATGTTTTGCTAGCATTTTTTATGCAATATATAAATTTGGTCGTACAAGAATTCCATTTTTTTAATTCATTATGCGTAAGTTGAAAATGGATACCACTGCTCCTATCCCAAACCCATCCCATTCTATTTTTGCCCCCCCCCCCAAAAAAAAAAAAATGTTCTGTACTTTGTTTGACAGCTTTGTTACTCTTAAATTTAGTTGTTATGTCCGTCCGATAAAGGAAAGGACTCTTCAAACTCATTATTGAGAGAAAATTCCGCTTATAATCACTAATTCCCTCCTTATTTTTTGCCTTTCTTCACTCATATAACCTGTTTATTATCTTTATTTATTATTTTTTTTATTTTTTTTGCCTATATGGTTCGATAGAATTGCATCCGATAGGATCTAAATAAGCATTATAGCATATAATTAGTCTATCGAACCTAGGATCTTATCAATGAGGTAGACCAAATGACCATCCCCTCTCGGATTCGAACCTGCGCCCCCAACATTGAGAGTTGAACCGCCTTAGCACGCACGTCTATCGAGCTCCCTTTTCACAATTTTTTTAATAAATAAAATGTTATTTATTATACCTCAAAGTCCAAGCATACCAATGTCATGTCCATGTACAATCAATATAGTTAATTAATATAAACATAAGACGCTATAAACGAGTCTATAACGAAACATAGATTCTCACAAGTAATCAATAAGATTTATTATAACTTATTCTATCCTTTCTATATTTGAAGACCTACAGTTGCTTTGTCTAAGATTTGTGAGGGTATGTACACTGTCACTCTTCCAAGAGATAACACGTAAAATATATTATATTGAATTAATTTATCTTTACTATCCTGGTAAAAGCGCCATTCCTTCGATCGATGATGATTAAAAAAATAAGTCTTTATTTAAAAAATATATATACCAAACACTTTAAAGGCCTTCTAATCAATTAGTTTTATAGCTTTTATTCTTAATAATTAACTGAGAAATGGATAGTTCAGTAAAATAATATGATTTAAGAATTAATGAATAACTTTTGACGACGAAATATTAAAAATAAGGTTAAAAAAAGGAAAAAATTAATAAGAAAAATGAATTTTCAAGCTGAAGTTTTTCAAACCTTAAATTAATTGTTATTAAAAAAATATTACTTTCAAAATAGTTTTCCTTGTCCTGTTAATTATCAGTCATATTATTCCTTAAAAGGGTAAATTTAAGTGATCTGTTAAAATGCAATTTTCTTTTTTACTTTATGGCACATTTGTATCGTAATTTGTGTTAATATATAATATAAAATTTACATATAAAATGTATGTAACTTTACTTTAGTCCATGTATATCTGTATATGTTTGTCTATTGTAAAAGTAATAAATTTCTAACTAACGAAGTATGTAAGAGTTAAGAAATTAAGTTAATTTTGCCATGATGTAAAATAAGTAATTGGTTTTTAAGATGTTTTTTTTATTGTACAAAATATATAATAAAATACAAAACTCTCATTGTTGAGGGCACATGTTGACCCTCTAGAGGTAAAGGTCATTTTTGGTCTACCTCATTGATAAGATCCTAGGTTCGATAGACCAATTTAATGCTATAATGCTTATATATCCAGTCAGATGCAATTCTATCGAAGCAAATAGACAAAAAAATACAATAATAAAATATAGGTTGAAAAAAAAATATTACAGTTTAAATCACTCCACCGAATAAGACTAGTTAAACAACAATAGAATATTAAACTAAAAACAAAATTACAGGGGCTTATAACAACGGTGATTGATGATTTTTTTTAAGAGGATAAAAATTTAGTATTTTGATCAGTAATTGCTTTTTTTTACGGTTTGTCAAATTATCAAATTTTCAACAATGCCTAATTGTATAAATAATAATTGTGTATTCCAACTTTTTCATGATCTGGCGAACAAACTGAGCATAAATAAATGTTATTTTTGGCGATAAACGTTTATAATGTTGATCATACTTAATTGCATGAACCAAAAATATTGGTAGTGTGCGTTTATTTATTTTTAATGGTTTATTAAGTATATTCGGATACAAATGGATTTTACCATTAATTACGTGCTTTCAATGCTTGCTATTTCGGACTTCTTTTTTAATATGTTACAGAACGCAAGTCAGTCTTTACTATTACTATTAAAATATACAGTATCTTGAAAAGACGAAATTAGGCTTGTATTTCTTATAAATCTTCAATATATAACGAATATTTATTTTAAAAATGATACTTCAACTCTGAAATGAGTATATTTTTTCATACAGATGAGTTGAATGAGTGAATTTTGTGTGCTGAAAACTTTATAAATTTATTTTATTGAGGACATACAGCAAGTTACAAACTAAAGTGGTAATATCTACCTCAAACAATTAGAAAATAAAGATATGCTTAAATTATAGAATTGTGTTAAGACCAATACCGTAATCAAAAGGAGTCAGAGTTTTTGTTTAATGGGACTATTCATTACGTTACATGGATCCAATGGATTTGGAAAATTTAGCTGAGCATCAAGGCTGAGGGTGCTGATTTTCCTACTAAGAGAGAGGAAGGTGAAATATTGATCCAATTTATTACAACTTCTCAAGCTACGATGACTCATTGTAATGCTAAGCTGCTGATTCATATTCAAATATATTTGAATTAAAGATAATATTCTAAACGAAAGTAGCAATTTTTCAAAAAAAGGTTTAGTTGCTTAAGATATAGTTTTACCAAAGAGATGAATTACGTTCTATATTTATATTATTATGTTTATTTATTGTTCAATAGTAAGTTAAGAAAAAAATGTCGTTTCTGTAGGCGAAGTGAACACATTTATAAAAAAAATTGACAGAACGAAAAATATCTGGCCAAAAGATATATATTTTATTTTAAGAAATAAAATATTACATCTTTTTATATCTTTGCAGCTTAAACAATATTTACACATGATAATAAAATTTTATTTGATTTTTATAAAAACTTCATAACTTATTTTTTAAATATCACATGAATCAGATGGATTGCTAAGCGGTCCAATATATCTTAGAAAGCCATCATATCAATACAACAAGACTGTATTCATCCTCTACACGACCTTTGATCATATAATGCATTTTCTAACACGGCTCATTAAATTACCACATATCAAGTATATTTTGAATTTTCCAACCATGAATATCACATGGCATCACAAATACTTTAAAAAAATTAGTTGAAAATTTGACTGGTCTATGAAATTTCATGTCCTTTATTTATAGCCGCTACAACAGGTTTAACTTCTGAAACGGTAGCTATTTTTATAGGATTTAACAATCGTGAATTCGATGTTTTTTTTTAATTTTTTAATATTACTAGACTAAACACACTTATAAAAGTATATTTTAAATCAATGTAATATATATTTTATTGAGTGTTATTTTATTATAAAACTTTCAAGCAATTTATCATTAAATTTTATATTAAAACACACCTTAAAGTATCACAATTAGTTCTTTGTTTGTTCATAACAATTAATTTAATCAAAAACCTTTTTTCGAGTTGATGAATTTATATTAAATAAAAATGGACAAATAAATAAATATTTCCATAATATTTTGCCAGTTCGAATCATTTAGATTTTTGGAATCATATTGCTATTCATTTTTTTTTTTGATCATTTTAATAATAACATTAGTTTATTGATAATTTTGTATTTTGGTAGGAAAATAATTTTTAAAGTAAATTATTTATTTATGTTCTGTTAACATAATTTTCCGATTTTATATTTTGTTTTTATATATACATGCTAAATAAAGACCTCACCGATGAGAAAAAAAATAAAGATCAACGTGAAACATTTTTATAAAGAACTGAATATAAGAATATAATATTTATAATTTCTTTATCAAGGATGATCCAACATGTAACATAGTGATAACGTAGCCATCGAACATAATGAGCTCAAAGATACTCAACTATTGAACTATATGTATATATATATATATATATAAAGATGTAGAAACTTACGAATACGCTTAGGATAAGACTTCTTTAATAGAGACTCACCTATACTCGCATAACGATCGTTCTCATGTCACAAGTAATGACATACTTCACAATAAATATATCTAAGACGCCAAGAGTTGAATACCTCCCACAAGAACTGCTCATGTTGTTTATACTTTCCTCGTAATGACTCCAAAATCCTGTTGTTGTGTTTTACTTTGTGTTGTCCCATTCCACTGCTTTCCGTCCAAGTTATTATTATTATTATTTGTAAGCAAATGTCTGTCGACACTCACAAAATAAGTTTTGCAATTTTTGTTTATCTAAAATAAACATACAACTATAACCTGGCTATGTAAGTAGTAAAGAAAATACAAGAAGGATCCTCACAAAACCTTCATGTACAGATGTAACATTTCATACAACAAATGTGGACAAATAGGTTTCAAATAGGCTTATTAAAACAGTCGTTACACAAATAATTTCCCCTTTTTTAGTAATCGAAAATGGAACCATCCAGAAAGGAAGGCTCTTGGGCTACAATTCTAATTTATTATAAACGTTACACTGGGTATCTTATATAAATACCTCAAAACTTCCCGTCAACTTCTCACACTACGCCAAGCAATTAGAATAATTATAAAAAATATAAGAAATTTAAAAAGAATCTTAGTTTTACTAATAGAAAATTATTTTATTGTGTTTTTCTTTACTACGTTTTTAGATTTAAATGTCAATAGAATTTTAAGGTCTTACGGGGTATATTAATTTTAAACTATAATGTTTATTTATGTTTACCAAACACAAATCTCCCCCCTTTTTATATCTATTTTTATTTTATATTATTGTATTATATGAATAGAATAAAGACCTTTGCCATTAAAAAAAAATACCCAAAGAAGATGAATGAAATGAGGACTCCAATTCAAATTGATCATTCTAATAGATAAATGTCACTGTCAGTCTAAAAGGCTTTAATTGGTGAAGGAAGTTTTACAACTAGGCTAGAATCACCAGTTGTGAATGCGTTAATGCTTTTCAGCTCTTTGTCGAAAGAAAAGAAAATGGTTTAGATTTTTCAGCAGATCAATTAACAATAGAAATATGACCACATGAAATCTTTGCCAGAAGCCAACGAAGGAGTGAGAGGAGGCAAATGTATATCTTCTATGAGAAATAAGATATCTGTCCCCCAGAAAAAATCTTTTGATGGGAAAGGCGCACTTTCTGCAATTTAAGACTATAATTTAAACAACACTCTTGTATTTATAGGGATATCAAAATGGTAGTCAACAATAAATATGATTTTTTTTCGATTTGGTAACTTGTTTCAAAAATTAATATGTCTGAATGTCAGTGTGATGATCGTAAGATATGATGAACAAAATAAATATTTATGTGGATCCCTATGCGTGAAGATTTTCCTTAATAAATATTCATTAGTGAATTTGGAAGAGTTACTTCATAGGATTCGACAATGAATTTGAATTTGTGTTTATAAGGATGAATTTCGACTCCCTGAATTGATCTACGCACCGCAACATTTGTGAGTGAAGTGATGAATTAATGAACAATGTTAACTGTTATTTTGTCTTCTTTTTTTTCTTTCAACCAATCACGTTCAAGTTTGTTTGTTATACTTAAATATAACCATCTATGATTCAAATCATTAGCAATAAAAAATAGAAAATATTAAAGAGACTTAATCGTTTATATATATATATATATATATATATATATATATATATATATATATATATATATATATATATATATATATATATATATATATATATATATATATATATATATATATTGAGCCGAAGTAGTTTCTATTTTCTATATATTTGCCATTGTGTATTATAATCATTTAGGAAATAAAAAAGTTGCATTAATAAACTGGCCATAAACTTACTCAAATATTAACCTAAATAAAACAAGGTTTCTTCATTTAAGCTTTTGTACTTCATACCCATTTAAGCCTTCAACTAAGTTCATTAGAAGTAGTGTGGAAATGTATAAGAACCATCGTATAAGAAACACCAAACTTATTTATCCAAAGTTAAGCCAATTTACTCCGGAGCGGCTTGAATGATGAAACTTTTTTTAGCGTGCTGAACATCATTATTTAATGATTTTTTGGGGAGAGTGTGACCTTATGGGCGTCTCTAAGAAAGTTAATATCTAGCCCCTTTATATTATGTTAAAGGGGAGGGTTCTTAAATACTTTTTTGTGTGTTTGTGTATTTGCCTGGTCCACCATAAGCTCCCTAGCACATAATAGGATGGAAAAAAATAAAAGTTAAGTCCAAGTGCTAATGTTGTGTTTCTTGTGGGATACGTGTTGGTATACTAAGCTATGGACAAGCTTTATTTACTTACTCTATATAGGCCAATACAACGGGCATAATTTGACTTGGGAGTCTAATTTATATATAACTATTGGTATGGCAAATTTAATCCTGTAAAAATATTAGAAACATAGAGAATACAGAGTTTCGAAATAACGTATGTAGCGCTGAATATATATCTTATAAATTGTTATGATCTTCATCGTTGGGAAAGACACTGACAGAAAGAAACACAAGAGAAAGTGAGACTTCGTTTATAAAGTATATTTTACCCATGAAATAGGAAGTGTGTAGATGTCAATTTACTATCCATTTCATCATAAATATATAAAATACCACTCACTCTATTTTTTTTCTGTCACTGACTTTCTTCCAAAAATGGATGACTAACCAATACTCCCAATTTTGAGCGCTACTTACGATACTTAGCAATCTACATTTTAATTTTAAGTAGGATCCGATTTTGTAAAATGCAAAATTTGCAGAAGCAAACTATCTACGTTCTGGACGGATTGGGACGAAGAAAACATTTGTCCGAACTACGTATAGACATACAGGGTCCCCCGATGAAATTGGCGCGAAAACTCTTTCTCACAAAAAATTCATAACTATGTTATTAATAGCGATATTTATTTCAAATAAAGTGCGTTTGAAAGGTGATAATGTTTTTATAACATTATTTAAAATAATCTCCCTCAGTGTCATTAACTTTATATATGCGGCCCCTGAAAGAGGCACAGGCCCTCTTCAACATCTCCCTGTCCATGGACACCATCTCCTTCTTGATGGAGGTGATGAGAAGACCTTCTTGTTGTGAGCACGTCTATTAGTCCGTCCTTCAAAATAGCCCCAGACAAAATAGTCCATTGGATTAAGGTCTGGGCTGCTAGGGGCCACATCTCCTTTTTTGTTCTTGGTTGCAGGGTTCAAAATCTGACCCATTTGCATCCTACGATCTGCAACGCAAATCTTCTTTCACACAATTTTGAATTTTGTTCCCCAGCCTCCAACTCCTCAGCAATTGACGATAAAGAGCGGGTGGGGTCTTCATCGATGATCTCCTGGACCTTGTTCACAAAGTCCATGTCCCTAACCTTTCTTGTGAACAATTCAGGCCTAGGCTCCCAACTAATCCCTTTACGTGGATCTTTGCAGTCCTCCAGGGATTTCCTCAGTCTTTGGGCGCTTCTTAGAGGCATAAAAGTCAACCTTGACAGCTCCGAGTCGGATATTATGTCCTTCATGCTAACCAAGATTGCCCCCACGGTGCATCTTCGTTCCTCCTTGCTGAAAAAAATCTCCTCCATATTGCTGTATACGTCCTTGATGGTGCTTTGAATCAACTGGCTGTATAGCTTAACCCAGTAGCTTTCTACTGGTATAACTACGGCCTGCTATCTATCTAAATGACTAAGTTACACTAATTTAATTTGGCGCCAATTTCATCGGTGGACCCTGTATATGATGACTTTTTTTTTACGGCTTATCAATTTATGATAAAAACGTATTCATATGTAATTTTAGGTAAAACTGTGGCTTAAATGAGGCCAAAAAATATATCCATGTATAAAAACTGTAGCCAGATTTAGATTTGTGGGTCTGATTTCATTGAAATTTAAATATTTTGTCCATTGAATTAATTTGACGATAGGTTTGTTGACCTTTTTAAATTTTTTTCTTTACCGAGGTACTAAAAAGTATTCACTAAAAGATTTTATAAGTTTATCAATGTTAAATATAAAATTAATTCTTTGTTAAGAATAATATAAATACTGGAAATGCAGATATTATGTCTAAAACTATCTCTCAAGATATAATTCATTATTTCAGGACTTCTTTTACATCTACCACGGTCATGACGCATTTCCTTTATCCCTGGGGATATTCCTCTTCCTTGGCCAGGGATCCCTCTCTAACGAGAAGCGGCTTGACCCCAAGATACTTGAGGAGTACTGCAAGGCCTTCGCCGTGGGGGACTCCTTTGAGAACAAGTTCTTTAGCCCCATGCACCCAAGAGAGTATCCTGCAGACATCAACTGCTTTCGCACCATTACTGCAGACTATGGAAACTTTGTTCGTATAGACTTTAGAGATGACTTTCTCATTGAGCCACCCGCAAACTCAAAGGCCTGTGAGTATGACTTCTTGGAAATACGGGATGGAGATCAGGGATACTCCCCACTCATAGGTAAGGCTAATGAGATAAAGATGGACATCTATGACATATTACAAAGTATATTAATAAACATTATAGTTTAATGAAGTGTTATCCTCCTCAATGGTCGTCTCCCATTATAGAAACCCCAATATGACATATTAAATAAAGAATTATGTTATACTGAAGCCCCAAACTCTCATAAGTATGACACCATATAATACTTGCTTGAAATCGCCAACTACTCCAGTGTGTTGGATGTGAAGATTCATTGTCAAAGGATCCTTCAATCAACTTATATTACGGGATATCTCTTATTATGCATTCTTATTATAACATACCTATACAGGATGTGTAAAAACCGTGTAAGTATGTTTATACAACACATATCATGATGGTTTTAATATATATTCAAAATATTTGTCACTTGACCATCATATCTATGAAGATCTTTGTGATCCTTTAAAGCTTATATATTAGAGATCAATTGCCTACGATGTCCAAAGCCAAATCCTAATACGATAATTAATCTTAATCGCAAATTCAGGTATTAACTACTCATAGCTTTCCAAAGAATTCACTAGTCATTCTTGAGTAAACCCCTCATTCGTGAGTATCGTTTTGGTCGGTAAAGTGTTTTCTTCTGTATTCCAATGAATTATCGTTCAAAAATGGTATAGCCCACAACACCTTTCAGAGATCAAGCTGATAACTCCACCTGTTGTTAGTAATATTGATGTCAGTGTATTTGGCCCCTTCCCGATGTGGAAAGAGACAACTACATGGTTAAAGGGGTTGTGTGTTCTAGGTTATGAGGGGACACCATTGTATATTCGATTTGGATCACTCAATTCGTAATACTCTTGGATATTCCATTGCTCATGAGCTTCGGTTCTTTATATACAAATCCTGTATGACCTATTCATATATTCTAGATGTTGTGATTCTTTTACCTGCTCACATGAGAATTAAGGGTAAGAGTAAGAGAAAGTTCTTGTTGAACTTGGCAAGTGTCCCTGAATTGAGGAGGCAACTACTTCCCTCTCTCTCTCCCTCTACCTTGCATTGTTTTGCGGTCAATGAAAGTCACTAAGACCTCGTATTATTATCGTAAATAGGTGTAACGCAACGAAAGTCAATGAATGGTTAATTAATACCCCACACATCCCTTAAATATAAGCATCAAAGGATAACTAAACAATAGCCTCCTTTCATCTCTGACGTCACGATAAATAAAAATGTATATGCAGTTAACTTAAATGAATGTTAAGCCAGGCCGAAGTATACATGGGTTTACTGTTATATTGCATGTATCATATATTGTGACGTCAAGATAGTATAAAAAGGCTATTGTTTTTGCCAACCCAAAAACAAATCTCATGTGTCAAATATGGCCGAAATGTACAAGGGGCTTACTGCTATTGTATCAATATATATATCGTGACGTCATGACGATGTATATTTTTTGGGGGGGTATGGTTTCGTAAAATATTGAATTAAATATCATAATATATAATTGAGAAACGACAGCAAATACCTCTCTGACGTCACAGCAAAAATATACACCAGTAATGTAAAGCAAAATATTTTAAGACTCCCTTATTAATGGGTTCAGACGGCTAGATTGACTGATCTTAATTTAATTATCAGACTCAGTAAGGTTTTTTTGTTATTGGTGGAGGTCTCCATTTAGTCTGACGTCAGAGATGAGGTGTTCAGGGATAGACATCATCCTACGAACCAACGAGGAATCAAACAGTCTCCTCATTGCATATTTAATTAGTATGTTCTACCAACCTATACATAAAATTGCAAACAAAAATAGAAGGCAAAGGACAGTGATAACTTTCTTCTTCTCTGACGTCATAGGAAATAGAGTCAGTGGCGTAGGGCAGTGACTACGGGCCCCAATGCAAATTATGTAGGACGGGCCCTATCACAGCTCAAGCAAAAAAAATTAAATAAGTTTGGGCGATTTTTTGAGGTATTAATCTTTGAAGGGAAATTATTTATCATTGAGTAATTTATTCAGTGGGTTCTTTTCATAAATGAAATGCATATTTAAATTAATCTCTTTTTTAATATATATATATTATTAAGTCGCTGTTTGGGCGCTTGCATTTTTCCTTTCCAGTAGGCCTACTTTTCCTTGTTATAATGGCACACGGCGAGCCTTGCGTTGTGCGAAGTCCTCGATGATTTCTTTAATGTCCAACTCCTGTGCTCGTATGTTTTCAATGGACAGAATAGCCAGTCCACTAAGCCTCTCCTGGGTCATAGTACTCCTCAGATAGTTCTTAATAATTTTTAATTTTGAAAAGGATCGCTCAGCTGAGGCCACTGTTACAGGTATTGTCAAGAACAACAGCAAGGCAGTACATACATCGGAGAACGTGGATGTTATAGACTGATTATCCAAAAGTAGCATTTTAGCAAGCTGTAACACAGTCATGGAGGAAGACTCCTTTGCAATCTTCTCTCTGAAACAGGTCCTAAATGACACGAGCTGAGCTGGAAAAGCCTTTCCTATGTCCCTGTTGTAGTGTTCAGAGATACGTTTTGCCTTGTCATGAAGCTCATCGTCGCCTGCCAGCTGTAGGGTGGTGGGGTGCAGCGCCTCGAACATGTGTGAAACTGCACGCATAGATTTAAATCTCTGGGTCATTTGGTTGATTATTATATCCAAATTGGCATAGAAAATGCTCACTCTGAAATAACTTTCTGGATTTGATAGGCGTTCATCTTCAGCGAGCTCGTCAAAATGACGTTTAACTCTCCTTGTTCTGACATTTTCAAAAGTGAGCTGGATCGGATTATGAGCTCTCCCTCCCCATTTAGTTGCGAGAGTCTGTGTCGTTATTTTTGCCTCCTCGAAAGCATTTCGATACTCGGACATAGTCTTTATGGCATTCTCCAGCAGACCCACTGCCCTCATAATGTCCATTTTAGTGTCTTGGAGCAGTTTGGAGACGACATTCACACTCTCCAATATCTTGGTCTGGAGAACCACAAGAAAAATGAAATTAAATTTCTCCATCTCTTTCTTCAATCCCGCTGCTACTGTACGCTCATCCTTTGTATCACTTGTTAGCGATATTTTTGTTAGCGTCTTCATGACGTCAACATATCTGTAGCGCAGAGCTGCAAGAGAATCATAACGAGATGACCAGCGGGTAGGGCACAGTCGCTTCAACGTGACACCAGGGTGAGATGAACCATCGGATGAAATAATCCCATCCAGCATGGCCCACCGTTTAATACTGTGGCCAAAGAACGAGTAAATATTTTCAACAGTGCCATAAAACTTCTTGAGCTCAGTAATGTCATTCACAGCATCATTAAGGACTAGATTTAAATTGTGGGCTGCACAATGTACATAAGTGGCAAGTGGTTCCTTTTCTTTAATTCTCGCCTGTACACCAGAATAAATCCCACTCATGTTAGCTGCTCCGTCATAGCCTTGCCCACGACACTTAGAAAAATCAAGACCATTTGCTTCAATGCTCTTTATTATTGCTTTTTCAAGCTCACTAGCAGACGTATCCGTTGTCTCCTTGAAGCCCAAAAAAGCTTCTGTTATTTTTACATCAACAGCTACATCCATTTTATTCCTGACTATGGTTACATACCTATATACTTGGCTTAACTGGTCGTGCCTAGACAGATCCTGTGTGGTATCCATAATCACCGAATAAAACGGTGCTTCGTTTATTTCAGCTGTTATGTCCTGTTTAACTCGCTGTGCCAATATATATATGATCTCGTTCTGGATATCGGGGCTAAGGTACTTAACTGAGCCTTCAGGTCGACTTATCAGCTCTTTAAGCACAGGGTCGTAGGTTGCCAGCAGATGGATAATGGAGAGAAAATTCCCGCTGTTTGCCTGTCCCGAACGTTCCCTGTGCCCCCGGAATGAGAGGTTGCAAGTAGCCAGCATTAGTGTCACATTGACAATGCGTTCTAGCACTTGTCTCCAAAACGCAGCAGCGTTACGCACATCCCTCTCCATTTCCGCATCAATTGTAACGTTCAGTTTCCACTGCTCGTACACGTTACAGGCTATACAATGCATTTGGGAGGATTCATGGATATTTATCTTTTGAGCTAAATTCCCCCAATCTCTAACTCCATTCACCCATGCCTCCTTAAAGAATGGTGAACTACGGTCTCCAAACAGCCAACATGGCTCGCAGTACGCACGGTCCAATATAAGGGAGTAGCAAAGCCACCTACGAGGGAGTTTTATACCAGCCTTTGTTCTGGTATGGTAATGTGCCACATTAAAGGAACGCCTTTTTCCTTCATCCATTGGGAATGGACCGCTGGGTTTACAAGGCCCTGTAACTATAATATACCGTTTTAAATCGGCAGAGATGTTTTCGTCATATAGCCCCCTGTCTGTGGGGTACTTCGGCGGAGGCACAAGGGGGCGCTGCGAGTGATGTGTTGTTACCACTGTGTTCCCATTCTCTTGTGTCGCGTTAGCGGCCCACGAGGTACTCGGTCCAGGTTCTTCTGATCCTCCTGTGGCTGTGACTGTGTTTGACACGGAAGCCGCGACTGTCCCCAAGCCTAGGGTCTCGTTAGTCCTGCATTAATACAAATAAAATGAATATGTTTATCTACCTATTTGTAATATATGTCCTTCAAAGTTACCTGCTTGACAGTTCAGGGTGTTTTGGTTCCTCATGTACCGCCGAGAGCGAGTAACACGGGCCTAAGCTAGACGAGCATAACACTGATTCATCGGCAGCAGCAGCTAGGGAGTGCCGGTCCCCGGGTTCAATGACAGCGGTTTGTCTGCCTTTAAAAAATGCATTTAATTTGGGCAACTTTGCAATTTTGTCAGCCTCTTCTTTCTTTTGTTTTCTTTTCTGACTGCCGCTTTTGTGCTTATACGCTCCTCCTGGGCTAGGCATGATGAATAATAAAGGACTTGTCAGCTCAGATTATTTTTGTTTGCAGAACATAATTTCCTAACTAGTTAAACATGCAGTGAGAATTTTGTACCAAGTAAATTGTCTCATCAGGGCAGGGAGGGCTGGCCCCTTCACGTCGTGGGAGAGGTGCAAGTGCATTGCAGGAGCAATCAAAGTCTAAATACCAAGCCTTATGTAGTAGCTAAAGAAAAAAAAAAAACCAGTGACGCAATCGTAATGAAATAAATAGTAAAAAAATATTCTAAAGAATTAACATGACGTCACTGGTATTTATTGTACTACTTTTCTTCTTCGGCTGGGGTTTATTTTATCCATAGAGATATAAATATATAGAGTGCTAACCTACTTCATAAAGAGGGGGGGGGGGGCGAGCTGAAGGTACTGTCAGCTGTTGTCTTTTATGCTCGGGGATCATAACTTTAGATACTTATGTAGTGTTATCCTTATTAAATATTTTAATTGCTTATTATTCATTATTTTATTAAGAGAAAATGTTTTTAAATTTGTTTTTCAATCACATCATTCCATAACGCGCAATAATGTTTTTCTAACTTTTATTATAACCTCTTAATATAAAAATAGTTCTTAATTTTATTAATTTATCCCTAACAGTAGAGGTTTGAAACGACGTGCAATCGAAATTGATAAAATATGGGGGTAATTTTAATTATGGTTATCATAAATAACATTCATAAAGGGTACATATCAATATTTATCTAACGATTTTTTACAGAAGGAATTTTGACAGAAATGAATTTTTCACGCTAGGAATTTTTGCAAAGCGGAATTTTTACCGAAAATATGTAGAATTTTTATTTACTGAAATGATTATGCATTGGAGAAGGTGGAATGGCCGTGAACCCTAGCATATATTAACCCTAAAGAATCCCCCTTCAAAACGCAAATACTCCCGACGCCTTCGGGTTCCGGAATGGGGTTCGGAATTGGAGTATCTCGAATCTGATGACTTAAATATCCCGTGGAACCCCAAGGAATATGATTTCTTTTAAATATTCTTCCCTTACTTATTCCAAGTTCTTCAATGTTTTGATCCCCACCTTTCTTTAAAATGTTCACAATCGACACCTTCATTATTTTCCAACTGTAAGCACTCTATATATCTATATGTATATCTATGAAATGAGTATCCTGTTATTATATAGGTCGGTAACTCAGCTAGTCAGAAACATTATAGCCAGCAAAAAAATGACAGAGATAGTGAGACTCAGACACTAGACCGGTCATTGAATTGAAAAAATATATTTATTCTCATTATGAATTTCATGTTGATTTTTTTTCTCTTTCCTTCTTATTTTTCTTTCTTTTTCTCCCGTTGGCTCGGGCCCCTCATCCCTCGGGCCCCAATGCATATGCATCGGCTGCATTACTGGATGCTACGCGCCTGAATAGAGTTAAACTAAAATTCTAAAAACCCCTCAAAGATGTGAATTAGGAGAATGAGGGGATTGATTGATTGCTTTTAATTGAACTTAAACCCAAATTATAGGTTAAATGCTTAGGTGTATTAATAATATTTCGTCGCGTCAGGAATGAAGTAGGCTTGTGATTACGTAGCTATCCGGGTTCCGTATCTTAATTGAATATGTTATTAAATTCGTCTGACCTTTATAAAAATATATATCAATTAAAAGAGAAATGACAATAATAACTTTCTTTGTCCGTGACGTCACAACACATATATGCAATCACCAGTACAGCAAACCAATTATTAGGACTCTACAATTATTGAGTCAAAGAATGAACGACTTGATTAAATAACTTTCATTGAATCCACAGTCTCAAAGAAGGATAAATGTATTTGCGATTGCATTCATTTACATAATATCTTATGTAAAATGGCTATACCTGGAGTTTAACGCAGGTAAAGACAAGCGACTAGTTCAATAATATATTATTAGACTGAATCGGACAAAGACTAATTTGTTGATTAAGCCATCTAATTCCCTCTTCAGTTGAGAAGCATTATACGTCATTTAAAAGCAATTTATTCTTCTCTGTTGATTATATAGTTATTACAGTAATCCGTGAGTAACCCCATTTTTTATAACGACCGGATCCGTTTATGTGATGATCTCATAGTAGTCTACAATGCATTATCATACATTTTTTTTTGACATAAATATGTTGATGGCTTTTTGGGGGGACAGAGGGAGTTGCATTAAGCTCCTTTATATTGGTAATTGGAGATGACCAAGGCTAAAAAGTATGTACACATAC